>KV875108.1:170449-521199 GCA_001879275.1 Coniochaeta ligniaria NRRL 30616
GCTGGTTGGAATGAGAGCTGGTTGGAATGAGAGCTGGTTGGAATGAGAGCTGGTTGGAATGAGAGCTGGTTGGAATGAGAGCTGGTTCATCTGCTGGTGGAGGGGTACGGTTGATTGACGATTGATCAGACGTCACAGACTTTCAAGGGCATCGGATGGACGATGAGAGTTGCTACTACATTGCGATAGCTTAACATTCCAAGCCTGCTATTTGATACACTTGGAGCACTACCTCAAGCGACTATCAGTTCACCCTGTCCATGATCACTTTCTATCTCCTCTATCGAGGCAAGTGAACTACCAATTGTTGTCCCATGCTCGTCGTATCTCTATCTCACCCTCCGGCTACTACTTGTGTTGCCCTTACGCAGCTACTTTAAGTCCCCTTATTGCACCTGGGACTTGCAAACCGGAGTTGCGGCGTGACGCCCGCAGTTACGCAGTCGTGTGAAGCTCTGAGTTCTCTTCTACATGGTACGTTTCGCAGTTGAGGTCGGATATCATCTCGGTATACGCGCTAGGGACATAGTACTGATGGTGATATCACGCCTGAAGCAGCCACGGATGGGTTTGCACCTACCCAGTGCATCGTGTGTCCATGTTGAGGGCTTGGTTTGGAGCAAAAGCTTGCTGAGCCAGAGGGAGATCGGCAGCCAGGTGGCTAGAGGGTAGACGGCCGACGAATAATCGAGACCACGATCGAACTTGTATGGAGCGATGCGCAATTAGCGGCTCTGGATTTATGCACACGTTAGTCCACCTCGTTATCCCGGACACTTCTGACGAGGTGACGCAAAGTAGAAGGAGCTTGCTCACCTGAAGAGAGACCTAGCAATCCCCCGTCATAGGCACCCAAAGCGCGTCCAGTCGCCAAGCCCGGCTCAAGGTTGCAAAGCAGCTGACCTTCCCTTTGAGGCTCCTATCAAGCCTCACTGTCTCGGGACCAAGCCAAGAGATATGGTTCCGGCCTCGTTTGGGGCAACCTCTGCCATGTGCTTCCTGCCAGGGTGTTCGCCGTCCAGGAGCGAGGAGGCGAAGAGGCGCATGCTTTTGGACCAATGACTGGTGAAACTGAACAAGTGATCGCTTGGTGCGATCAAGCTCATCCAGCACAATATTCAGATGCAACAATAACGCCGTTACTCCGCCGGTATGGTATGACGGAGATGCTGCACCCAGTGAGGTGCCCCAAGGACGGATGGTCCATGTGGCAGGAGCTACCAGAGTGGGCCAAGCATTGTCTCATGGTGTGGGTATAGCTGGACGCTGTTTGAGCGAGGTGCTTGGCGTGTGCCATGGCTAGGAGGATTCGTGATCGAGCACGGCGGTGGCAGGCATTCTCAGTCCTGATGGCAGCATCCTCTGGGAGTAAAGAGTGCGCGTGAGACTAATATCGTGTAGAAAGGAAGGTAGGCTCGATGAGGCCGAGGATGGACTGTTACTGGAGATTGGACATACGGCGAGGCATGGATACGGCGACATGCTGAACGAGGGCCTCAGTTAGCGTGCGCCGGACAGGTGAAGGTAGACTCAGGGTAGTGTTCGAACGGATACCTACCGCATCTGCAAGGCAGTTTACTGACAGCGAACACTCTGGCGTCTCACTGGCAATTCGGTCGCATGACCAACACCTTGAAAGCAGAACTGCAGGAAGTGCCTTGGCCACAAAATGGGCCGTCAACGCGACCACATCGGATGAAAGTGACGATGACATAATCATAATTGGTGCAGGTCACGTGCTGTAGGCGGCCTGCCCTGAGAGTGGTGTGCTGGATTTCGAGAATCGCCGCTAAATGTCACTTCTCGCTTGTTTCAAGACTTCCGACACTTCAGGTGGAAGGAAGGTCGACAGGTCAACGATATTTCTCGACTGGCTGATCGAAAGCAGGCTAGCATCTAAGTGACGTTTGATGTAAGACGCGCTAGAAACGAAATCACGGATAAAAAGTCCAATTCATCTGGTTCATCGGTCTTTGGAGGTTGAGTTGTCGAGGTGGTGTCCGGAAATTGGAAGGAGAAGAGTGGCACGACGCGAAGATGAGATGGCAAATCTCAAAAGTTGGGTCACTTGTCACGTGTCACCTGCTCTGCAAGAAGACGCGGTTATGGGTTGTCGTTAAGGGAGGAACGTCCCACCCAGGCCCAACCAAAAAACTCCAGAGTTTGCTAGTTCATCTCGATTCTCATTTTTCTTCCTTCATCGACTGTCACTGTGATTTTGTTAGCGACCTTTGATTTTGAGTCTTCAGTTGTTTTCGACTTCGTATTGTTGTTCTTCGCCTGTAGGCATTCGTCCGCAGATCGTCTGCTTGCCTACTCTTCCCCTCGTCTGCTATCGTTTTGCCGTCTGTACGCCGACAAAAAGGACCTTTCGAGCTAGGTTATCCTTCTCGTGCACAAGGGGATGAGCCTTATTCCCTTTTACCAGTTTTGCTGCTCTGTCTTCACCTCCTAGACTGCGATTGGGGATTTCTGCGTTCTCGGCATCCTCCTCCCGCCCCTACATAAGCTACTGGCACTGGGCTGCCATTAAGCCTAAGGTGCTCTGACACCATTGGAGCTCGATGTGGCCGGAGTGCTTTGCTTCAAATCAGAGCCGGTGTGGGTTCTGCATCTCCCTGAGAAGCGACCAGGACACAAGTCGGCCCCCCGGTCGAGCTGGCTGGTGGCTTGCTCGCCACCCCCACGCTCGGGGGATGCTAGACAGCTGCTTGTACTCAGTCCGTCGTTAGAAACCATTCATACTCGTCATTCATCTGAGACAAGCTGCTCTACATGGCAGTTATTTATATCACTCATGAATGCGGATACCCTCGAAACTACAGCACCAACACGACAACATGTCAATGCAGCACCATAGGACAACAGAACAAAATACACCAGAACACACGAGGAGACACAAGAAGACACAAGACAGCACAGGAAACCGAAAGACATACAGCTTTCCTAGCACTCCTACGGACTCATGGCTTGCAGACTGCACGATGCACATGCAGTTTCATGAGAGATACAAGCACCTCTCTCTTGTACGTCTCAACGAATCAGTCATGTCTACACCTCTATTGCACTTCCATGGTTTCGCGACGAAGAGGGTAACGCTTCAGTTTCTCACAGGGCTCCATGAAATTTACAGCCGGTTGGAGAGAGGTCACGATCTATATCAACCATCAAGGTTTGACTCATCCCATTCGACATCTGACCAAGGCGCGTTTATTGTACCTCTGCTAACACTGAACTAGAATGAGAGACACGCCCGAACGGTTGAGAACGCTATTGCGGTTTACGATACTCATCAGATTCCTGGCCCCTTTTCATCAACGCTTGGTGATATCGTCAAAATTAGTACTCCAAGCAAGGACGTGCCTACAACTTACAACGTCACCTGGTGGTAAAGAAGGACCTGATGCTGCCAAGACACACGTTAAACCTGCCTCCAAGAACTTGGCTTAGGAAGTGGTAAGCAACAAGACGGGTTCATCAAGTCCATGGCTGACATGTCGCCTAACTTTCAAGAGACGCAACGGCGAGATAGAGACGGATAGTCTCTCATAGCTGGAGAGAGAATCAGTGAGGAGGAAGGCGTGCCTGCGTCTCTACTGAATGAGGTTATCCGAAACGGACTTGGCAGCCTGCTATTGCCAACAATCGAGCCTGTGTATCGTGCTCGTCGCTGCAAGAGTTTCGACCCCAACGACGAGCCAGGCGATTTCTACTAAGATACCAACGACCAGGGGGTTGTGGCTAATGTAGCGCACGAGCGAGCTATGAGGGACTTCACGGATCAGACAATCAGTTGTCTCTTGTCTCCTGCGTATATACCAGATTCCAGCACACGTAGGCATACACGAACAATACTAGGATATGGACATATAACTAGACACCAAAGATATTAGTTTTCACATGGACGCCAGCAATGACGGTTGTGGTTCCCAGACGGAGCAAACAGCCGAGAGTCCTTGTCACTGTATGAGGCTCCGCATGGCCTCTAATTTCCACCAGTCGAAAACAACGACGAGGAATCAAGAGACCACAGCAGAGTTTCCATTGTTCCTACGTTGTCTGGAGACACGGATAGGACCCGCCTTCTCAGCAATGTTCTTCACTTTTAGTCGCTTTTCGTACGACCCTTCAAGCAGCCTGGAGATGTCCCCTACTCCAGATCCGCCGGTTCTACAGTATCCTCCTCACAAGCACAACTTCAGAAACCAACCAGGGCCCAACAGAGTAACTCCTTTTGACGAGTTTAAGACGCCAAACTGGAGTGCACGCCAACCTGCCATGCGCTGCGATGATTCATTTCCTCCTGTACAGGCAACGCTTGTCGCTCTGCGCCTGCTCAAACGCCATTCCAGTCCCCATGCTGGCGTACGTATCGCCAAACCAGTGTTCGAGTTTGAAAGGCCTGAGAGTGACGAAGAGCGAGCGCGGCCATCAGACCGCACCACATAATCATATACCATTAAAGAGACTTGTGTGTTTTTAGTACAACTTTGAACTTAGTTTAAAACGCTATATCTAACAGCTTAATAAGAAAAGAAGAGAGAATAAAAATAGAAAGAGTAAAAATAAGAAAAAAGTAAAAATAAAAAACGTAAAAATAGAAAGTATAAAAATAAAAAAAGTAAAAATAGAAAAAGATAAAAATAGAAAATATAAAAATAATAAGAGGAAAAATATAAAGAGTAAAGATAGATAAACTAAAAATAGAAAAACTAAAAATAGAAAAACTAAAAATAGAGCGATGCGTACAGTATCTAAAGAAACGGTGAGCTCTTTTCTACGAGAGTACGAACGTAGGATGAACCTTATTGAACTATGCCTTACTAACCTTGCCTCCGACAGCCTCTGTACCTCAGCAACTAAGCAAAGCCTTCCCTAAAGCTTCAATATACGGCACTTCCCCATCATTGAACTCAATATTCGGAACTCCGCAACCTGAAACGTGGGATCCGACACTTCGCCATGCTGCACCTGGGAGATGGCCAAGTCGCCAAATCCCACAGTGAGGCCACGGTCGTACCCAGGAAGCAGATCATTATCTACAAACAGGAGGGCGGCAATGTAAGGAAGTTGACTTCCCAGAAAACTTGCAGAAGCAAATCAGGAACGCAGAGTTGGCTGGGGCAAGTTGATATACGGGAGGTCGGTCTGGAGCAGTTCATGACGAAGCGTTCATCACCATCCAACATGGGCGCAGTCCAAGCATTCGTCTGACATTGTAGTGAAGGAAGGAGATGAACAGATACCAGTATGCCAATCGAATATGGGACATGTTGAAGTCAAGAATCGGGTATGTGTAGATGGCAATTATCTTTGCGATGAGTAATGATGCGAAGAGACGAAATTGGCCGGGACACAGGGTTGCGGTATCATTGCCAGCGCGTGCCGAGGGAGCAAGGAACGCCCACGCCGATATAACGTCTGGCATGATCGTAGATTAGTTCAGGAAGTGCGCCACATGATAAAAGGATCCGTAATCCACATGGTGAGGAACTCAGGCCACATGTCATACATATGGTCCGCTCCTTCAAGCTCTCTGCCTCTCTCAAACGATGACACCAACCGGAACCTTGATAACAACCGGATTGTAATGATCACATACCGGTAAGCCTATTCATCACAGTTCAAACAGCACCACCAGTATCTCGTCCCTCGTAGCCAGATCTCGATAGTGGCGATCCAGTGCGGGCAATGATGAAGAAACACTTACCAGATTCTAGAGGCCATCCATTGATTAGCCATCATAACACATCGACCCATATAGCTGAAGGCTTGCTCGCTGCCAAGTACGCATCGCGTGACAGTTTCGTTTGATGCACGGATCCAGGTGGTGGCTGATTCAGAGCGCGGTATGTCCCCATCTCGGCTCGCTTGTTAACACAAACCTTTTAACCCACGAAGTCTGATTAACCAAGCTCGCACCTAATAACTTTTTTCGGGACCTTTTTGCGGGACTGCTCTCGCGGCTGTCAACACAGTCCGAGGAGAGAGGGCAGGACGAGGGAATGCAGACGTCATTGCGTTCCGGAAACTTTCATCGAGGTCATGGAAATCACCATAGCTTTGAACTTTAAAGAGCTAAGCTTCCGAATCTCTTGTGAATGTATTTTATATTTGGTTAACGTAGCGACTCTCAACCGGCGCTAGCTGGGTCTACAATGGAAGGGTAATGAGGAAACCTACGGTACCGGTGACATATTAACATGCAGCTCCACCAACGAATCATGTAGTGACGGGGATCCTCAAAATGGAAAAAAGGTTCGGGGTCAGCTTGGTTAACGGACCTTACACCACGACACAAGGTAAAGTACCTAATCACTCGAATTGGCCTCAAGGAAGGGGATCTCGAACTTGCTGCAAAAGCGCAAACATCAAAGAACAAGATCAGCTCAGGTTGTGCTCAACGTTCTTGGCATATTTATCGTTCTCATCGACATATTGCGTCGCCTTCGGCCTGTGACATTTCGACAATTTCGAGTCACAGACGTGGTGTCTCGTCAAAGCGAGAAAACGGTGATGTGCCTCACAGAATCTGAGTTTTGTCGTCTGGCCAACCATGACGATGGATGACAGAGCGGTCTCTGAGCCTAAGGTTGGCAAGTTCCTAGGAGGTGTTGCAACTATTGAAAAATGACGAAGGAAGAAGAGGTTATGCCGTTGAACATGCGGAGAGAAGATGGCTTTTGAGGTGCCGAGTCGCAGCTAGCCATCCGAAACTACGGCTTGGGAACGTTGCCGAGAGGGCATATAGCAATGAGTAGGCTAAAGCTTGGATTTCCCAATACCAGTCCATAGTCTATCAACTTAAGATACGGGGTGTATAATAGACTGAAACCGCTTAGTGAAGGTTGGTCACTTGACCTGGCGCAATCCAAGATATGGACGGGTTGCCTCAAATTCCTGCCCCTTGACGTGTCATATTCTGCTTGTTTGTCTCTTGTCATGTCAGGTCCTAAGCCCGATCCGGGCCTACTTGAAAACTCGGCATAGGAGCCGGCTCGTTGGTCCATTGGGACTTTGTCTAACATCGCATCCCATATGCCCGACCTAGAATTACTGGCCTTGAACGTGGGGGTAAACAGGTGGATAACGAGTCCGCACCGGCTTACTCATAGAAAGGGTCATCTCCTAGCCCAAGGACCGCTTGATGAACAACTCGAGTGTCGTACGCCCGATGCAGTGTCTATACCTCGCTCAAGTATGACCTAGTATCCCTTGATATCACCACATACTCGACGTCGTCAGAGCCTTCTGCGAACCTGAATCACTCGAATTCCATGCCACATATGCATCACCGTTCTGGCTGTCGTCTCATTTCGTAGGTACTGCTTCAGCTCATATGGAAGGTACCTGCTGTCAACGGGGTGACAGGCACTCCTGGCCTTCCTAGTAAAAGTACCATAGTTTTTGAAGCCCCCTCATCGCAACGAGGGTATCAAAAGATATGCCTCTGTTATCGCTCACTGATCCCGAGGAGCACCTGCAGCATGCCGGCAGACCGGGTACCCAAATTCACCCTCAGCTCTTGGCCGATGCCACGAAGTCGTCGTGCAGCTCGTCTTATTACTCAACCTTCGTTTTTCCAGCGACTCGGCCTGAATAGCGAACATGGGAGTCGGTTGCTATCATCGGAACAACCCCAAAGGTGGTTGACTGGAACGACCGCAGACAGCGGAAGGCTTGCTGCAGCAAAGTAGGGTATATGGAAGATAAACTGTATTTTGGGTTGTCGTCATCGAGGCGGCCCGTCTGCCTGGCGTACCGCAGCTTCTTCTGATCGAAGGTGCTCAATTGCTTGAGGTCAGGGTTGCCGTCTTCATCGGCGAGATCGCTGAGATGGAGCCTGCTTTGCGTGAACTTGGCTTTGGCCATGGCTGAGCCCTGCCTGAACCGCTGGCGGAGAGCGTCAAGGACCCTTGGTAGGCCTCGTCTTCCATTCCGCAGTTCGCGGCGGTCTTGAGCAGTCAGCTCGCTGTTCCACCAGATCAACGCTGAGCCACTCAACAAGATATCGACTAGACTGAGGACCTGGCTTTCGGCCTCTTGGTTGGCGTCGCTTGTGAAGCTGTAGAGGCGCTCTTGAAAGGCGATCACGCCTGTGAATACGAGCGTCTTGCCGTCAGAGACCATCCCGAGGTCCTAGGGGTCTGGGTAATCTGGATTGAACTAGCCGACGTCGCTTCGCTTGTTGCGGTTGTAGCATAGCTTGGTCTCAAATGGAGAGCCTGTCTGGCGGTTGTATGGGTAGGCAGCTGGGGCAAACGAGCGAAATATCGTCTGCCATTGTCGGGGGCGAAAGACTGTCTGCTGTTCTCAGGCTTGATCTCGTGGTGAGAGGTCATCTCGCGGTCGCGGCGAGGAAGCTGGTCATGCCCAATTATCTCGAAATCGTCGTTGTCATCAGCTGGAGATGGTTGGCGGCGGCGAGATAGCTCGCGGTGGGGAGATAGCCCGCGGCGGGGAGACTCCTCGCGAGCAGTCAGCTGAGCCACCTGGGTAGCTAGTAGTTGGTTTTGGGCTATCTGCAACCTCATAATCTCTATAAGGGAGTCTATCTTCGCGTGAAGCGAGGTAATAGACTCACCGAGGTAGCGGATTGTGGAGAGGTTGACTCCAAGCTTCTTAGAACGTAGACTTGCCATTATGTTATATAGTGTTTTGGCACCTCTTGCGACACAGTTTAGAACGTAATACCTAGCGACTAATTCGATATAGTTCAAAATAAAGTTAAGGTTTACCTAAACTCTTAATTTATATAAACACTTTAAACCCCTTTAATAGTATTACTAATAAGAGTTATACTACGAACTTTATTTACTTATAAACTATAAAAAAAGCTAGCTTATAAAATTAAACTTTATAGAAGATTATAAAATAGTTAGTTTACTTTATTTTATACTTTTTATTTACTTAGATCTTCTTCTATTCTTTTTCTAATTATAATTATATTATATAGAGTTCGTAGTGTAACTCTTATCGGTGATGCTGTTAAGGAGGTTTAAGGTGTTTGTGTAAATTAGGAGTTTAGGTAAACTTTAACTCTATTTTGAACTATATCGAATTGGGCGCTGGGTATTGCGTTCTAAACCGTGTCGCAAGAGGTGCCAAAACACTACATAATAATAATTATATTATAATATATCTTTATAAAACTAAGATAAATTTATTTATATACATAGAATATATTTAATAGTAAAACGGCTTTACTTTTAAGTTTTAACTTCGCTAATTTTTAGTACTTAGTAGATTTACGATACTTATAATATAGATTACTACTTATATCTTAGTTCTTAGGATTATATAAGATTTAAAGATTATATTTATTATATTTTCTTTTAAAAATAAGGAAGCTAAGAAGATCTTACGATAAAATCGTATAAATTAGTTAACTTCGATTCTTAAGGCCTTTAATTTAGTCTTAAAGACTAATAAAAAGCGTTATAAAGAAGTCGAAGCTTATAGTAGTCGAATTTGGAAGCTTTTAAAGAAGGAAATTAAAGATTCGTCTAAGATTAGTAGCGTTAAAAGGAATTAGTTAAAGATTATAATATAAGATAGGAAATTCGACGATATATTAGTATATATACTAATAAATTAAGGGCTTAGGATCGAATTAGGAGTAGATGGATTATAAGAAGGGGGCGAGACTATTATCAGAGTTCGGTATGATTAAAGGCTACTTGTTGTATTTGTTTGGTTAGATTTAGTGGTTAAATAGTCTTAGGAGACAACTGTTAGCTCTTTTTTTCGCATAATAGAAGATACGTTATTAGCCTTTTAACGCTATGCCGAGGGCGAGTGGACTTGCTATATTCTGGCTGTTTTGGCTGTCTGACTGTCTGCCCTGGCTTGGAGGGCCATCAGTGGGCTGGTTTGCCATCTTGCCTGGTTTTTTCGATGGATCTTGGCTCGTAGGTTGGTGATTTCTCGCTGGGACGATGGAATTTGAAGCCTGGCTCATCAGGTCGATTGAAGATCAAGGCGGCGAGGTAGGGAATCGTTGGCGAGGCCGGAAATTGATGGAAACGACGAGATCCTAGCGAAAAGCTCGTCAAGGTGGTGACCGTTCGATGGATCGATTGATCTTGGCTCGGAAGAAGCCTTGCGATCTGCTGAATCTGGGTGCTGGGTAACTGTTCGCTCGCGCCAGGGCTTCGTGACTGAAGCCGAACGCGATCTGAGTCCTGGCAATCATTCGAAGGCGCTTTTTCTACGCGTTCTGGGTCCTGGTGGCTTGAATGTAGCCTGGTTGAGGTCCCCGAAGGAGAGTCAAAGCAGCGTAATAAGCGCAGTTACCACTTGCTAAAGCGAAGTAGGGTATGTGTGGTGATATCTCTGTATTCTGGGTATCCTCTGGGTTGCGTCTTGCGGAAGGCTGTTGACGTTCGCGTGCTCGTACCCGAGATGTTGTACCGTACGAATCTGCTGCAGCCAACTAACCCTTGGCACTAAGCAAAGCACGTCCACAATTTCGGCTAGACGTTGCCACACCGAAGAGAGTGAGAGCGAAGAAGAAGAATAAAGCTTGCGTAGTCACTAACCTCTGTTACGTGCTTGTTCTCGTGGCGAAGGAAATGCGGGCCAGATGCTGGCCCGCAGCGATGGACTCGAGATGGTTTAATCCGTCGTCTTTCTGCGCCATAGACTCATGGGCAAAAGACACGCCTCTCATGACGAAATGATGCGTCAGTAGTGGTAAATATGACATACACCCAAGAAGTCGAGACTCACTGCCTACAGTTGTGGTTGTCTGCTCAGCATTTTGTTCTCAGCATGGTAAAACCACAGGTGTGCTTGTTGTCAGAGGCGAGGAGGTGCTGGATGGGTATCGTAGCGTCTCGATTGGAATGCGCCATCCTCGGACCTAGTCTCATATCTGACCTAGCATCTCGAGCTCTGTCTCGTTTTCGTAGTGCTCCTTGATCAGTGCGCCAGGTTGTCCGTAGCATTGAAAGACGCGTTGGTGCAAGGCTAGGTGCAGCGTTGAACCTTCTAGATGCACCCTCCGGCTTGGCAACCTTTCCTGGAGATTGTCTGGGAGGGTCATCATCTCGGCGTGAGCCATCTGGACTCACTCTTGCCCGGACTCTGAGGTGCCTTGTAGTTGCAATGCTGGGGGGTCTAGTTGCCTCTGAGCGGTTGCCCAGCCGAGACTACGTAGCTTTCTTGTAGCAACGGAAGGATCGTGGCTGACACCGGATTGGATCTTAGGTCGGAGAGGACGCATGCCAGATGGGATCAAAGTGACGCTCCACCACGGAGCTCGACCAAAGTGACGCTCCACTACGGAGCTCGACCAAAGTGACGCTCCGCCACGGAGCTCGACCAAAGTGACGCTCCGCCGTGGAGCTCGACAAAAGTGACGCTCCGCCATGGAGCTTAACCAAGTGACACTCCGCAGTGGAGCGACCAAAGTGACACTCTATTGTGTTCATGACGCGGACGAAGTCACTATGGACGAGACAGAATGTTCTCGAATGCACACACACAGTCCATATTGAATTAGTAAAGTCGGAGGTTATCAGTCCAGGATGAAACAGAAGCCGGCATTCCGCCAGCTCATCACCGGCGGCTGCTAGAAAGACACTCGCCGCCGTCATCCTTACCTTGGATGTTGCTGAGTCTGCCGCATGCCGAGCCAGACACGAAGTCTGACCAAATGTTTGTGTTCTTTGTGTTCGGGGTTTTAGCTGATTGATACACGTGGAGGAAGTTGGTGCACGTACTGAAGGCCACTTGCAAGCTGCTCTGCTGTATCGGACCGCCGTTAGCCGGTATACCAGGCGCTTCAGTCATTTCCGCTACCGGGACCCGTGCAGCCGTGACCTGAGTGGTACGTAAATGGTTAGCGCCATACTTCAGAGTCAACTGAGTGACGAACACCGAGCTGTGACGTTAGATGCCGAAGTATGGTCAAGGCACACATCTCGTCTTTGCAAAAGGTCATATGTGGCTTGGAAAATCTAAAGCAGCATCAGCTCAGAACTAACTCAACACGCTACTGGCAGGCAGAGACAACATTGGACTCACCTAAGGGACTTATGCCGCGGTATTGAAGGAGAAAGTAACCAGCAGTCGATCGATATACCTTTCAGTGAGTTTGTTGCCGGAGATTAATGCCGAAGTGTCATTTGCCTTCCGCGAAACCGCGCCAGGATTCTCGGATCTCGATACGGTGAGTTAGCTCACCTCAACCTTATTGACAAAGCTCCAAGGGTCAACCAGCACGAGGATTCCTTGACCTGAATAATTTGGCATATGCAATGTTGCGTGCAGTCCGAAGAGAAAGAAACAGGAATATAAAAGGTCACTCCAATCTACCAGAAAACGGTGCCGCCTAAGAAGGTTGCGAATTTGCAGTGGAAGTCGACTTAAACTCTCCGCGACAGTGTGTTTGTTCTGCTTACATATGTGGTCATCAGCGACTTGATCACACGGGTCGGTCGATGATGACGAGTCCGTCCTCGCCGCATTGGGTCGAGCTCAAGGTGGATAACCGAGATATCTGATGTTACCGTGACCGTCATAGAGTAAAGTAGGATACATAATGGCGTTCTGAGACTGCAGCTTGGCGAGATGGTCAGTGGAGATCATCAGCCGACACAATTCAAGTTCGTTCGCCACCATCACGTGTCCTGCCTCTATTGAAAAGTTAGCAACCAAGTGCTACCACTCCGATGCCCTGATGAGGCGTAAACTGGGTCTGACATATGCCTTCCTCATATCTGCTCGTTTGGGACGGATAGTCTGCTAAAGGCGGATATGGGTTCCCTGGCTCGACGTTTAAAACTCACTTCTGGAACACCAACTGATCCTCTCATCCATGTCCGTTTCACAAGCGCGATAGTACTCATATGCACTGAGTCTGAACCAGTCAGGTCGACAAAAGCTTGCAGGTACGGTCATTAGACGTTTTGTTGGATTCGCCGGGAACATGTGAGCTTGTACACGATTGCCTCCACTGTCTGCGTGAGCCGGTCGGTATATGCGGCCGGTTCCTTGCTGGTGGGAAAATATCTTCCCTTCATCAAGGTTTCCAGAACGGCTCGCGGGTGCCAGTTCTTGTTGCCCCTGTGAGAACTGGGACTCATCAATCGTGGCCAAGTCAATGAGCATGGGTACCGTTGTTGAGCATTGACATCTAACAGCCATTTGTGTAGAATTGAGCTTGCGTATGGAGGTGGTGTTAGAGCCGTGGGAGGGTAGGTCCATGTCTAGACGATGGGATTAGTCCCCCGCCATATCACGGCCTAGGAGAGGTCAGAAAGAAGTGAGAAAGATAATACATACGCTGTCGCGCCATGTATCCAGCGCTTCATGGATATGCCACCCTTCTCGGCAGCAGATGAATGGATCCTTACCCCTCTGCCCGTTGAGTCGTAGGTGCTCAACACCCCTTCAACATTTCCACTCATGGAAGAGAATCGGCAGCCCATACCCCAATGCCCACACATAGCTATAACTACGTCTATATCCTCATAGCCCCTTCATGCCGATGCCTCCATGGCCTCTCATGGCCATGCCGATGCCCCATGGCCTCTTATGACCATGCCACCTCATGCCCATGCCAATGTCAATGCCATTATACGCATGCCCTCATGGCCTCATGCCCGTACCCTCATACCAAGGTCCCCGTGCCCATGCCCTCAGATATCTCGCATTGTCAAACCCACTCTTCCATGAAACGGTCATGAAGCGGTCCGTGTCTCTGTAGCCGTAATGTTTTGCTTATAATTGCGAAGCTTGGGCGTCCTAGTCGCACGGAAGCAGATCCCTTCTATCCAGACGTAGTATCTTGCATCCCCTACGCCCTTAGTATTATTTTCTCGTTCGAGCTGTCCCCTTGCCAACATCATCAAGTATCTGTTGGACAGAGTCTCCGAATCCCACCAGTGAGGGACGATTCCACATTCCCAACTGGTGTCTCGGACTAGGGAACGCTGTTCATCTCGCGGCGGGGTAGGATGTACGGTGCCGGCTCGCTTCTGTACTGTTAGTTGTGCTTGATCAGGGCAGTGCCGCCACGCTCGGGAGGGTGTTGCGTGTAGAGTTGGAGCTCATATTTCTTCTTTTCCAGGCGCTGCGGCATGACCGCCCACCGTCGCGTTTGTACATGGCCAGAGGACAGTGTCGTGTCGAGTCCTCGGGCAGCGCTGTAATGCTACCGAGCAGAAAAGGCTGATTAGCAGTCCGTCTATTGACAATGTGTTGGCGCCTTCAATGGCCGACCGGCAGTGGCTGTACCAATTGTGCAGGTGGATTTGTGCTTGTGGAAGTGGCTGTTGGAGACAAAGTTGGGCAGAGTGGGCAGAACTCCCAGAGAGCGACCCCATTGGCTTTCCGGTACCTGAGGGTAATCTTAACTCAGGAGATATGGACCATCATAAAATTGCTTAGGTGATAAGATCACTGAAGTCGCTAGCGGAATCGTCGATGTTATTTTCGCCGTTAGAAGCATCGATTTGTTGGACTAGACCACCGAATGGCACGGCAGGACACGCGGCAGGCGCGAAAGTATTCGGCGAAGAGAGAGTTGGCTGCACGCGGCGCAGCTTCGTCATGCTGAGCGCGGATGGCGTCGAAATTTGCCATATCAACAACGTAATCCATCTCAATCTTGACTGCCCCGTGTTTCATATCTTCGTCAAGCGTCTGCATCTGCTCGGAAAGCTTCTGTGGCGGGGTCCCGGCAAGTTCAAAGCTTAGAGAGTGTTTCGGATGGTGTCCTTTGCCTTCTTCAAGTAGCTCTCCGTAGCGCCGAGACATAAGCTGTTCCGAATGCATTTCGAATCGTTGAACCTGTTGAGGTACTGGCATCCGTAGCACAGCTTCGTTGAATATGACCAGAAGTGACTAATGCAAGGTAGCATTTGGGATGGCGGACAGGTCTTCTGGACCGTGAAGATAACTTAGGAGGAAGAGGGTTACCTGCAGACGGAGCGAGGATTGCGTCAGCCTATTTTAGAATGAAGAGGTACTGTAGGCACATACGCTCAGCTTCTAACCATGTATGCGAAGTATGACTCTCTGAGAAAAGCACGTATTCAGAACTCCCATCTTACACTATTTGCCTCGGAACAGTCTGCTGATTTGTGCCCGTGTCAAGATAGTCCGTGGAGCTCTGACATTGTCCGACATGCCCGACCGGACGTCGATGAACGTCATCTCAACTCCAGATTACCTTGAAATAATCGGACACCATTTACCTTGTCAACTTTCGACACAAACAACGCGTAGTTTTGTTAGCACGGATTCAAGCGGCACCCTATTGCGGAGATCTCCTCGCCATTTGTGCCACGCTTCACTTAATAATACCAACGCATTTCCAAGTGAAGAGACCCTTATCCAAGGCAAGGCAACTACCGGATCTTCGCAGCTTTTCTATCGTACTTAGTTGACCAGTGGAAGCATCCATCTATGTTGACTACGTACAGGATACCAACAGATTATCTGAGCTAAAGAAAACTTGAGACTTGATAACGTCTTACTAGCCGAGTCGAACAAGTCTGCTGTATGGCCTAAAACCCTTCGCTGGGCTGACTAATGCCCCCATACTCCCATGTCTAGACCCATACCAATGCCCATGCCCATGGCGGTACGTAAAACCATCGACGCAGCAGACGCACTGTATTGTATATGGGCTTGCGGGAGGTTGTGGTCAACAGCAGTCCATGGATGGTAGTGTTGAGAGTTGAGAAGCTTGAGTGTAGGAGTAAATCTGGCAAACGACGCAATGTGTGGTTCACGTAAGGAAGGTAGACTGGAGAGAAAAGGAAACTAATTCTCAGTTCTGTGGCCGTGTGACTAAAAGCAGTAAACATGAGCGACGGCGAGCTTCCTTCCCAGGAAGGTACTTTACATGTCCCCGTTCATTAAGGTACCTTTTCAGTGTTGAGGGTCAGCACTTGGGACAGGTCCAAAGCACCAAAACTCAAGGCCGTGGAGTAACGTTGGGTGTTGGAAGTGCGTCTCAAGGCGTACATGGCAGTTCGACTCAGCCTTGGCTAGCGTATCTTGGAGTTCAGCACCGGAGGTTGACAAACTCCGTATATCATGAGGACTCAATACGCAGAAGGCATGGCACATGGGGAGGAAGTTTCTGTTCACTCAGATCGGTGGACATGGCCAGCTGGGGGTTATAAAAGTTGATCAATGCGTATAAGCGGTTGGAATCTCAGGGCAAATACTGGTTTTGTAGCTGGACAGACAAGGCACATGCTATTCCAGGAGGACGTAGACTCAACAGGTGCAAGAGGGACCCTGTCGGAGAGGAGTTAGTACGGCTTCAGAGTTCAAGAAGGTTCATCTCCATTCGGCTCGCTTGTCGATAAAAACCTTGAAACCTGCGCAGCCTAATTTATCGGGCTCGCACTTAATAATCTTTTTCTTTTTGGGACTGCCATGCGGCTGTCAACCCAGTAGACTCAACAGCGATGTGAAAGCAAGGCTACGAGAAGTCGAATAAGGATACAAAACTCGTCGATCGAGATGACATCGGACTAATCGTGGCACAAACTTAGGAACCTATGCCGTCAAACCGCATTATTGGTCCAATCTCAAACTGAGCGCGACGCATGCATATTCAGAGCACAGCACAGCATCATCCATGGATCTGTCTCGATGCTATCCACGCTAGGGACCCTAACACAGTGACCCGGATGAGGCTCAGGGCCAGAGACGTCGCACAACCTGTTTCTTGTGGTACAAGCCGTTTGCGAAGTATGACAGACCCTGCAGACGGCGGATATATTCGGTATAGCTCGGTGGTGGAGACGGTCAGCGAGCTGACCCTGGAGCTGCAGAACAAGAAGAGTCTTCTGGCTGCGAGGACAATAAGGGCGGGACAATCAACACAGTCGCAGTCCTCCTGCCGATTGTACGCACAACCATAGGTTAGAGTCGACAAGGGACAATGTACAACAGTGTATCGCTGTCAACCACAATGAACTCAAGGACGAAGTCCTGAATAGTTGGAAAAAATGCTCTACTGCGACTCTCTGGATGCATCCGTGTATCTCCAGCGGGATATCCGTCTTCAGAAAGGAGACGACGTCGGTAGCGTCATATCTTTTCCGAGTGATGATATCCAGGTGAGTCCCGGCGGACTGTTTGGGTCCAGTGGCAGTAAGACCTGTTATGAGAGGATCTACGGCACCTAACCAGCAACGCTTTCAGCCAGACGGATGCTAGACTATTCTGTGTTCTCGCCTTTGGGTATGGTGCACACTCTGATAAACCAACGAAACGGGATGCCAACACCGCGGAGTCTGACTACGTTTGTATTGCAATTACCCTTTGTCAGGATGCTATATCATTTCGGGGTGCATACCTGGACTGGCCCAACTCCCGGACACGTCGTGACTGTGGTGATCCAGAGGCTCTGCAGCTTTCAGATTGGCGATATTATCATCGCGGAAGACCAAACCGCGCACCAACCGTTGAAGTGACGCGAAGAAGCTGCAGTTACTGAGGAATTAGTAATGAATGACTCCAGGCCACGGGAAACAGATATGGACAAGGTCACGATGATTCTAAGCCTCTCATGCAGTTGTTTATGCCTTTTTCGAGTCTTGGATGATGTACTGCCCTACAGACAGGGTTGATGAAGAGTCGCAGAGACTGGAAAGGAAGCGATGTGTCGGCAGAAACTCAGACAGGCACTCAGCCTCAAACGGGTACTCAGAGGACTACAGGATCAAAGTAGCAATCGATAGCAACCTCAGTAGTATTGCAAACAGAAAGTCACGCGCCGTGACCTCGTGCCGCAGCCTACGTGGCCTAGCATACGGATCGAGCTTGATGTCGTACTCTATTTGATGCGGAACATTCATTGGCCAGGAGCCCGCGGAGGAACCATTTCTCCCGTGGCAGAACGGTGTTATCCACTGAGATGAGGTGTTTATGACAGTTTGCTAACCGTTCGCAACTCCTATCACTCAAACTACCCGGTGTTTGACTGAGAGACTGTCGCAACTTTGACTCTTCCTCCTCGACGCTGGATCTCGCTCTCCTGGATGTCTTTCCAGCTCCGCAAGTAACGATTTGGTCTCGAACTTGGAATCATGAATGGCTAACACGATACCGAATACCTGCAATATACTTGAGAAAACTGCTTCAGTATTCTCGCGATATCTAGCCATTGCTCTTCACACTGAATATCCTGAGTGTGCGCTGTCCACAATGCAGTCACCTTTTTCGAAAGGATCCCTGGTTGCCGTCGTAGACTTAACGAGCAGTTCGAGCTTCCAAATAGAAGCCATGAGCCGTGAAGCCAGCGATTGGTACACGAGTCGTGACCCTGCAAACAGGTGTCGCTGTGGTCTGTTTTGGTCGGGAGAACAGACGACCCGTATCTCGATTGGGTTGTTCCCAGGGGTGTTTATTGCAGGGCGCTTTGTGCCGGCCGTGCTCGAACGGTTGCATCTATTCATAAACTACATAATAGGCTATCATGCCAGCTTTGTGCGACTGAGGCGTACAGGAGTTGCCCTCGAGAGCCCAAGATAGCACCAGTGACTCGAGTACGCTGTACGAGGGCCATTAGGGTAGATGGGCGCCTTGGGAAGGGCGGCAAATTACTCTCAGTGTCATTATTATTATATAGTATTTTAGCACCTCTTACGACACAGTTTAGAACGCAATACCTAACGCCCAATTCGATATAGTTCAAAATAGAGTTAAGGTTTACCTAAACTCCTAATTTATACAAATACCTTAAAACCCCTTAATAATATTACCGATAAGAGTTATATTACGAACTCTATTTGCTATAGAAAGAGCTAGCTTATAAGATTAAGCTTTGTAGAAAGCTATAAAATAGCTAGCTTACCTTGCCCTACGCTCTTTACTTACTTAGATCCTCTTCTACTTTTCTTTCAATTACAACTATATTGTAATATATCTTTATAAAACTAAGATAAATCTATTTATATACATAGAATATATTTAACGGTAAGATAACTCTACTTCTAAGTCTTAGCTTCGCTAATTTCTAGTACTTAGTAGATCTACGATACTTATAACTTATATCACCGCCTATATCCTAGTCTCCGAGGTTACGTAGGATTCGGAGATTATATCCGCTACGCTTTCCTTTAAGAATAAGAAAGCTAAGCAAATCTCCTCGCAAAAAGATTATATAGAATAGTTAACCTTAATCTTCGAAGCTTTTAACTTAGTCCTTAAGACTAATAAGAAGTACTATAAGGAGATCGAGGCTTATAATAGACGAATTCGAAAGCTTTTAAAGAAAAAGCGTAAAAACTAGGCTAAGATTAGCGGCATTAAAGAGAGTTAAATATATATTACGATAAGTAATACAAGACTTGATTAGGTATTAGCGTTTATATTAACAAATTAAGAACCTAAGATCGAATTAGGAGTAGATAAAAAGCGAGATTATTATCGAAGTTTAGCATAGTTAAAGGCTACTTACTATTTAGTTAGATCTAGTAGTTAAATAGTCTTAAGAGACAACTATTAGCTCTTTTTTTCGTAGAATAGAAAATATATTATTAGTAGTGTGGCTAATAAGAGGTATAGCTATTTGTAGCAAATGTACTAGCTTAGTACTAGCGGTTACCCTACGTACTAGCTACGCATAGACTAATTCTATAGATTTATAAGTAGATAGTAGATAAGGAAACGCGCTAGTAAATATATTTTACTTCGTAGCTTCTTATAGAATTAAAGAAGGTAACTTTCTTATTATAATATATACATACTTATACTATCCCTTTTAAGTAGTAGCTACGTTATATACGCTATAAGCGATATATCTACTAAATTATTAGATTAACTAGATCATTAGATTAACTAAGTTAATTAGACTAACTAGTTCGTAAGAGTACTATTCTTCTCGATCTCCTAAAGTTTCGATATAGAGATTATTACCTAATAATAGCTTAGCCGCCGAAGTCTTAATAAGCGGCGTAAACGTTGCTATTTTCTATATTATAAGCGCCGAAGTCCCGATATACGTTCGTATTTACTTATCTAAGTTGAAAAAGCCTAAAAATCTAGTATAGCTACTTCGATAAGGATAATTAATAGGTTTAGTTGAAGTAATTTACTAAAAAAGCTTTCTTTATATATTATATTCGTCTTACGTTACTTTCTTACGTTTACTTTAAATTACGTATAATTGAACTTAATACATTAACTTTTTATAAATTACCGATAAGGTAACTAACTAAACTATTATTTAAACTATTTATCTAAGTTTATTTTATTACTCTTATCTTTATTATTATCTACGAATATCTTCTTTGTAATAGAATTATCGATCTTTACGATATCGCGATCGATACTTTTACTATACGTACTAAAATCGCGAGTAATACTTTTAACGTAATCGCGATAAGCGTAATCGTTATTTTCGATATAATTATTCGAATTCTTCGATTCCTTATTAACTTAGCTATCTTCGGCCTAATCTACGATTAATATTATATCGCTATCGGAAACTAAAGCCGAAGACAATAGTAATAGTAGTATTAAACCTAATACGTACTCCGAATTACGAACTATAAGTGTTAACGTACTAATTATCTCTAAATTAGCTAAACTAAATACTAACGTCTAATTAATCTAATATCTAAATTAAAGATTAAATAATAAAATTAGAATATTAGAAAGATATAAATAAATATTACCGATATTAAGAGTATATTAATAGATATATAAACTAAATAATCTTAATTAAAGGAGACTATCGAACTTCTTTTAAAGTATCTTTTACCTTTTCCTAAGGGAAAGAAATATACTCTTCTAAATAATATACTAGTCAACTTATTTACCGATAATAATAGTGATAATAACGAAGTAAGCAAAACTCGATAATATACTTCTTCACCTATATTAAGCTTCGTACGTCGAACTTATAAAGATATCTTCGATTAGAATATAGTCGAGAATCGCTACTAACGTAATATACTTAATAATTTTAATAATCTTAATCTTTATTATTAATCTAATAAACTCTTTTAGCTTCGTCTAATTTATTAGCCTTATTAGCGTTTTTCTAAAGAACTTTAAAGACTTAGTTTTAGTTATAGTTAATAAAACTCTAGCTTTCGCTTAACTATAAACCTACCTTTTTCCTTTCGTTAAAATAACTACGAAGGTACTATCGATATATAACAAAGAATACTTAGTTCTTATACGATAAGCTTCTTTTACTAAAGTAAAAACTGTATTAAAAAAGACGATATTAGACGATTTAACCTTTACTATAATAACTTAAATAATATAGAAATCGTCTCCGAGGGTAAAGATACGGTTTATACGAACGTCCTCTAGTTTTAAGACTATATCTTCTCATTATTAGAAAACGAAGAAACTCGTAACTTTAACTAAGTACAAATTCTAGAGTTATTCCCCTCGCTTCTAAGTAACAATACTATTATTTAGTAGTACAACGAACTAATAGCCAAAAAGCGTAAGTAACTCTATTATATAAGTTTAGATAATATCTTCGCTAAAATATAAGAGCGTTTCTAATTAGATTCTACTATAACTACTATTAAGTTTATATTAAGTATACTAACTCTTAAAGATATAGCAAAGAACGATAATACCCTCAATTAATATATACTAAAGAAGATACGTTATACTTATAAGATAAGTATATTTTCTTTATAAAATAAGAACTAGTATTACATTATATAATAAGCCTACAACTCTATATCTCTCGATATTCGTTATTTTATCCGACTTCTTC
This sequence comes from Coniochaeta ligniaria NRRL 30616, assembly GCA_001879275.1. NCBI lineage: Eukaryota > Fungi > Ascomycota > Sordariomycetes > Coniochaetales > Coniochaetaceae > Coniochaeta > Coniochaeta ligniaria. Next base: position 192,171 of record KV875108.1, read on the forward strand.
GAAAGTCCGACGCCTTCGCCTAGTATATAAAGATATTCGTTAAGGCGAAGTCGAATCTCGTTATAAGAGCTACGAAGAAGTACCTCTTCGAAGTTAATCGTAATTAGCTAACTAAGTCGTTTTAATCTTTTAACTTTATACGTAATACTACTTTTAGTTCTTACGACAACGGTTATTATACTAATAACTCCTATAACTATAATAGTAAAGATAATAACGACTAACGTAGTCGCTTTAATTAGTATAGCAATAGGCTAAATAACCATAATTATCGTAATAGCTACGATAATTATAACGCTCGTAATAATCGTAACAACGAAAGTAATCGTATAAATCGTAATAGCGATAAAGCTCGTAGTAATTATAATAGGCCTAACTATAATAAAGACTATCTTTTTAACAAAGACTACCCTTTTAATAAAGACTACCTTAAAGCCTACGTCGTCGACGACGATAACGATAATAGTATAAAAGCTAATACGAAATACAACAATTATTTAAACTCGGACGCCGCCGATAACTTAACTAAAGCTAAGTATATTAACTTCGTTATAGTTAACTTTCTCAAATCACAATAAACTTACAAACGCTATAGTATTAAACACTACTCTCGAAACACTCTATTCCGATATCTAATCGAATATAAGGTATTCGCTATCTTAATTACCGTAGATATAACCGATTACTCGACAACGATTTTAACGATATCGATTAATAATATATATACGACTAATAATATAATACTTAACGTTATCGAAGAAACCTTACTCTAAATCTTAGATAAATCGCTACGAAGTAGCTTCTCTTATATACGATTATCTATACGCCCTTAGCTAACGAGTAACGAATATAAGATCTACATAGATATTAGTATTAGCTATAATATAATAGATTAGAAGTTTCTATAGAACTTCGAATATATTATTATTTATAAGCGAAGTAGTATTATTAAAGGTTTTAATAGATTATCTATATAACTTAGAAAATACGCTAAATTTAGTTTCTATATCTACAGAACTAATAATAAACTTATTAAAATATTCGCTACTACTTAAGTTATCGAGAAACTCGATACGAACTATTTTTTAGTAATAGCTAGCTATATTTATACAATATAGATATTAGTATTTTCTACTAACAAATTACCTTCTTATATATCGTAGGAGGAGTTATAATCCTTATTAATATTATTAAGCTAAGAAGATCTATTATTTGCAAAGTTACCGCCACCGTTTCTATAATACTAAAGCCGAATAAATCTCGTTATTTAGCCGTCGACTACGTTACTTTACTAAAGGGATACTCTTTTATAATATCAAACGAGTATACTATCGTTACTAACGTTTTAGTAGATAGTAAGACTCTACGAGTCTACTTAGTAGTTAACTTAATAAGTACTAGCTTTATTATCCGAAAATATACGAGACTAGCAACTATTTATAAGTACGAGGAAGATATTATTTACTTCGTCGCTAACGCTAGAGATACCTTTAAAGCTTTAACCTTCGCTTCTATACTTAGTACTATTTACTCTCTAACTACGAAGACTATTTAAACTATCCTTAGTAGTAACCTTAATAGTATATACAACTTAACCTCTTCTAGCTTCGTAGACGTATATATTCTATTAGTTAATATAGAATTTACTTTAACAAGTTATACTTATATTATCTACGATAGCCGAATTAATAGCGAATAACTTACTACTACAACTATAGTATCTACGACTCTATACTCCGATACTATATATAATTTCGTCGAGCTTAGCTATAATACTTCTATCGACTACGATAAAGATAAGACTAAGCTTAGAATTACTAAAGTCCTTAAAGCCCTTAGGATTAAGATATTAAATAACGCGCTATATCTTATCTCGAAGTATAGAGTATATATCTATACTAAAGATCGAAATAAGGTTTATTACTTCGAACGTATCTATTATAAGTTCTCTAACGTTTAAAAAGATAAAAGCCTTATTAAGATCCTTTTCGATTAACAAATAAAGATTCCTCTTATCGATAGCTACTAAAATACCTACTTAAATACGTAGCTATATCCGCTCTCCTACAAAAACTAAGTATACTTCGATAAAATCTACGATACTCTCTACGCTTAAAGCTATTTCGAATAAGTTAACGAAGTTTCTATATTCGCTTATCTTATCTTTATTATTTAACAATAAGTTTATAATAACGAAAAAGGTAAAGTTATAATAGATTTACGTTAATTAAATAAGATTTATATCTCTAATAGTTATCTACTATCGCTTTAAGCTAATGTAATAGAGTTATTACGTAGTAAGGAATATATTACCGTTATCGATATAATATCATTTTTCTTCTAATTCTTAGTTTACCCTAATTATCGTAACCGCTTTACTATAGTTAGTTATCGAGAAATAGAGCGTTCGATAGTCGTAATTATAAGGTTTTGTAACTCTTTAGCGTATACTTAACGGTTTATAGATTAACTCTTAAAAGAGTATAAAACTTATTATTACGCTTTTATTAATAATATTATTATCTTCTTCGATATATATAACGAGTATATTTAATATCTTAAGACTATCTTCGATCTCTTTTAATAAAAGAATATTACTATATCGCTCGCTAAGTTATATATTAGTTATTTATTAGTTGAGCTTCTCGGTTTTTACGTTAACGTATTCGGCTTCGCTACAACTAACTCTCGTATTTAAAGCTTCAAAGATATTACCTTTCTTATAACGCTAAAGGCCTTAGAGGGTTATCTAAGCGCCGTAGGCTTTATAAGGACTATAGTTCTATATTTTGCTTAACTATCTAATCCTTTATAAAGGCAAAAAACTATACTACTTATAAAGGGTCGAAAAATAAGTAAAACTACTACCTCTAACGCCTACGCCTTATACGTACGTAGTAAAACCTTTATACCGACGACGAAGAAGCTTAACGCTTTTCGTAATCTCTAAGATTATTTATATTATCGTCTACGCTTTACTTATATTAATCCTAATTAGCAACTATTTTTACAAATCGACGGTAATCTTAAATATAGTTTTAGCGTTGTAGCTTTCTATTTAAAGCAAAGCTATAAATAAACTCCGAAAACAACTATTCTTATAACTACTATAGATCTTATTATATTCCTAAGCTATTATCTTAAAAAGGCTGAATTAAATTATAAGCTATCTAAACTTAAAGTAGTTTACTTAATTTAAGTATATAAACGTATAAGGACGATCTTATATTTATTAAAGAAGTCGATCTTAGTTTTAATAAATTACGATATTATACGTAGTATTATTAATTAGATTTCGTTTAATACTACGTTTATAGATCGAGTAAATTGCTACTTAGTTAATACGTTTATCTACCTTAGCGCTTATTAATTAGACGTTTATTATTTTACTAGTAAACTAAACTTTATATTTAACATGCGTTCTCGGTTACTTAGTTATAATAATAATAAAACTCGGAAGAGTATAAATATACTTATTTTGGACGACTTATAAGACTTCTCCTTAATAATTGTTAAAGCTAAGATATTAGACGAAATAAAGTCGCGATTCGTAGAAGCTTATAAGTAAGATATTATTTATAAAGGAATTATTATTAACCTATACTCTCGTCTTTTTAGTAGTCGTAAGCTTACGATCTTTAAGGATAACGAAGTCGTTATTAACGCTTTAAAGCTTAGGTACCCTTTCCGATTAGTTGAAAGACTATTCTATAATCGCGATAATAAAGGTATAAAGCGCCTTATTATCCCTAAGCCTATAGTTTCGGATATCTTATACTACTTTTATAACGAGAAGTATTACTTTAATCGCTATTAGATAATAGAAGATATATAAGGTTTATATTTTCGTAAGAAACGTTATCTTATCGATAAATACGTTATAAAGCATTACTAATATAGAGTAATTCGGTTAAATAATTAACTCCTAATAAGAGACTACTAGCTTATTCAAACTCCTATAAAGCTTATATATACTATTACTATAGACTTTATTATAGTATTACCTAAGGTACCCTTAGCTAGAACTTCGTAGTATTATACTAATTTTAACAACTTTAATACTTTACTTATAGTTACTTATAAGTTATTAAAGAGGACTATCTTAGTCCTAAGCTATAATAAGTATACTATAAAAGATTAAGCTAAAGTCTTCGTAAAGTATCTACTATTCGTAGACTAGTTATACTTAAAGATGATTATTTCTAATAAAGATACAAAGTTTATATTAAGCTTTTAAAATAACTTTTAGAAAGTATTTAGGATATACTTAATAATAACTACTATATAGTACTTATAGTCTAACGGGTAATCTAAGTAGAAGAATAAAGTCGTCGAACTTAGAATTCGATACTACTTGTATAAGTATCCAAATTCATCTTAGGTAGATATAATACTTTCTTTATAGTAGTATCTCAATAGTATTTACTTACGGCTATTAAATATAACTCTTTATAAGTACCTCTTTAGGTTTAAACTTCTTAAGCTCTTCGATTACTTTACGGAAGCTAATATTCTATATAACGTCGCTAAACTCTAGTTTCTTCGAAACGCTATTCGCCGCGAGGCCTAACTAGCTACTAATACTATAATAATACTCGTAAAGCGATATTACAATACGAAGTATCGCCGGATTAAGTTTAACGTTAGAGATAAAGTATAGTTCGCTCTAAGTTATTACAAAATGCCTAGAACTATTAAGAACCGGAAAACCTTTCTACGACGAAAAGGACCTTATAAGATTATACGTAAAGTAACACTTTTAACGTATAAGTTAAAACTTCTTATCGAATTATATATATACTTAGTAATTAGTATTTAGTACTTATTGCTATATTATTATTACGACGATCTCTTTAACCAACGCTTAGATTCGCCTAGCGCTTTATAGTACGATAAGTACGCCTATACTTTTAATAATAAGGATATCTACGAAGTAGAACGTATTGTAAACTATCGTCCTAAAAAAGAGAAGATTAAAGAGTACTTAGTTCGCTAGAAAGGGTATAGTCCTAAAGACGATAGTTAGATATCTATTAATAACCTACGTTATACTAAAGAGCTCGTTAATAAATACTTTTATAAGATAAAGATAAAGAAAAGTCTTAAGGGTAAAATAAGTTAGAAAAGAAGAAAAGGTTAATATTTAACTAATTAGGATTAATATCTAACTTAGAATTAGGTAAAGGTAGTATTAACGAGGTCGTTAACGTTTTTTAGCCTAGCCTAGTACTTAGTACGGCTAATAAGGGGTATAGCTACGTATAGACTAATTCTGTAGATTTATAGGTAGATAGTAGATAATGAAACGCGCTAGTGGGTATATCCCACTTCGCGGCTTCTTATAGAATTGAAGAAGGCAACCTTCCTATTACAATACACATATACTCATACTATCCCTTTCAATCAGCCTTTTAACGCTATGCTGAGGGCGACTCTCGGTATTATATCTGGAGAGTCGCTTGATATCGCCGTGGACAGCAAGCGAAATACAGCTTTTCGTTTCCGCTTCCCTGCCACTGGATCAGACGACGGCCTCGACTTGGGTTAGTGAGGATTGCTTACCTCGAATTGTGACAGAGCCGGGTATCTGGTGCGGTCAGTATTGCCCAATCGAGAGTACTCTGTATGGTGCAGAGGAGAACGTTCGCTCGCAACCTCCAAGACGAGGTGGCCGATTCGGGTCGTCTTGCGAGTGCTGCAGCCTGGTGGAGGAACTCAGGATGGCCAAGCTCGCCCGGAACTTGAATCGGTGACGATGCCGGCCTTACTCGTCCCGGGAGTCATAATTGTAAAATGAAAGGTGATTATGTGTCGGGAATAATCTCTTGGTGATGCCACATGAACATTAAAGATGGGAACTGGAAGAAGATCTGCACACCGATAGGATCGACACCTACCCGACTGATAGGTGGAACCTGGCTGGAATCTATTGGGTTCACCTATCAGCGCATAGCTGGACCTTGAACACCTGTGCCATAGCTTTTGCCACTCGTCTGTACAGGCCTTCTGTCCGAAGTTCAGTCCCCGGGCTCTTGAGGATATTCACGAGTGTCAAAACGGGTCTCCCCGGTATCCCGAGCCATTCATTCATCATAGTGCGACAGCGCCACCGCATCGACAGAGGCATTGCGGGCACTGCCCAGGTGGTACCGAGGTAGGCTGCCACCGCAATATCAGCTGTTGCCACTGGATGAAGATGGCCCCTGACGACTAGTCTGTGTCCTAGTTGCTCACCGAAGAGCATCTAAAGCGCGTTGTCCACTCCACCATGAATACTGAAGTATAGTGGGCCACAGTTGTTAACGATGTTTCTATGGACAGTAGGAGCAAAGAGTCGTAGAAGATTGGAAACGAGTGATCACATATTGTATCTGCATTGAAACGCATACCACTCCTAACAAATGGCAGCCTTGGCGAGTGAGTAGTTAGCTAAGACGTAAGATGGTTCACGCCAAGGCTTGACAGATATTTCTTCGGTGATCACCTTCGTGCCCTAGTCTAACGCGGCACTGAGATCGATTGTGGGAATGGTCAAGATTCTGTTGGGATATTCTGCTTTGTGCTGACGGTCATCGTGCGCCGAAGCCAGCTTGTCGGGGGCTGAAGATGTCTTTCCTATAGTTTCAGAACAATCTTCAGTCGGCAGACTCGCAAGCGGATCGGATCGATGGTTTTGGATTCGAGGTCAAGAGCCGTCGTAGGCCTCGAGGACATCCAAATGGCAGTCGAATGCCAAGAGATCCGAGTCTAGAAGCTTGTCATTGAACCCAAGGGGACTATTGATCATGTACTATCACGAACTAGTGTAGAGGGAATCGGGCGTCTCGTGGTGCAATGGGTCTATGGAGCCCCATATCCAACTGCCCATAGCCATGCCAAAGTCTCCATAGCCATATCCAAGTCCTTATGGCCATGCCCAAGTCCCCATGCCCGTCTATACACTCAATATGCTAGTCAAGGTTAGGGTACTATCTAACTATGGCTCAGACTGGAATAACGAGATCTGACATTTCTGCAAGAAAGGAGAGAAGTAAAACTGATCGCCGGTTGTAAGAATGCTTATGAGCTCAAATCCATTGTCATCTTTCTACCAGCTCTTCACAGTGACTCGTAGTGTAGGTAGATCTGTTCACGTCCTTACGGCCGAGCCGTGCAGCACCTTGAAGCGACAAGGATAAGAGCAGTGGCTAGTTTCATCTTTTGACGTGGCTCTCTTAGCTCCTCGATAATCAGCTGGTGCACGTTGTTGGGAAGAATATCTGCATCGTGGAGCTGCAATTCTGGCAGACATGACAAGCAACTTCGGTAGGTCTCTGGGTTAGGCCTTTCTCGTGTTAGCTGCTCCTATCAAAGATGAAGTCAGCATGGGCAATTCAATAAGGATCCTATTCTTACCCAAGAAGTGTGAACTCGTCGTGAACCGGTAGAAGATGTGTTTCAAGGGCTCAATGTCCTCCGACGGCCAACACAGCGTAAAATCGTACAAGAGAAGGGTCGAACATGGAGCGATTGGCCCAAGGAACTAATTCATGGATTGTTGGTGTTCATAAGGTCCGAGACAGTAGTTTTGAGACTGGTATCAATAGAAGGAACACGAAGGTGTAGCGGCTACGTCCACCTCACTGCCAAGGAGCTCAGATAAATAACACGTCCGGAACCGGTTCCTTGGAGGAAACAGGCAAGCTACCAATACCGAGAACGACAAAACCTGATCATTGCTTGCTAGAGGTGGGCGACGAAGAAAAGGAAGACAACAGTTCCGTACGTTGGTGCTAGACAGGCTGCGAACTCCAGCCGTCAAGTCCGCGACTGACCAAGGGGGTAAGGTGTCTAGCCGTATGTTCATTCGACAGTCCCGTTCCAACTTGAGCATGAAAACATCACGAGACGGATTTCCACTTCCAGTGTGATATGTCCGGGGCTTATGCCATCCACCGCCATCGTCTTGCCGCCGCTTCCTCGAAAGGACCTTGCCCCCGGATATCTTGGACCTTAGTATGGGCTTCGACTTGTGCGGTCTCATTTCGGAAAGGACGTCGCCCATTGTGCGAACATTCTAGTAGATGTAGATGGCTTGAAAGATTAAGAACTCGGCACTTTGACTTTACGATAGGACAGCGTGACCTTTTGAAACTCCCCTCGAGCACTCCTTAATCTAACCGAGCTAAATGTCAACCAAGCAGCAGATCGCCATGAAGATTTGCGAGATGGACTTGACGGATCAGAAATTCGGATTCCAGTTGAACTGATTGCAAACCAGTGGAAGACAGATCGATAATTGGGTAAATTCTAGCCCTGAGCTCTTTCCAGTCGAGCCAACACCGACGAGAAGCTTTGTATGCGGCCGTCGGCCGAGGGGATCTTTGCTAACCTTCTCACTTCCAGTTGAGAACCAGTGGCATCAGGGTTGTGGTTAATAGATATAGGCACAGTTCCTGGATCCTTGACTTGGCAAGGTTCGACCGTCAAATGCGGAGTCATTCAACCTAGGTACTTTATCTACTACTCTGCCTGCCGCAACCAGTTAGATATGCCGGAAACACAACAAACTAACATCTCCATCTACACCTCGGTGGGCATGGCATGACTCTGTGGTAACGTTTCTCTCGGGCCGCGACGAAAACTTGAGTACATAGGGGAAGTTCAGCATGAGACACATGTATTCGAGAACCCAACCTTAATGGAGAAACAGCTCTCCATTACTAAAAGGCACGTTGTACCTAACTGTTCGAAAAGACTTCCACCCAAGCCCAGGTTGAAACCATACATGCACACATTAAAGCACGTTCTTGTTGAGCTAAATCCTTTCCTCGCGGTCGAAGCCCTCTCCAATAATGGCGTTGAACGTCCATGGCAAATTACCGACAGCGTGACATGGTCAAATGGAGTCGCTCATACACCCAGATAACACGATAAAAACAGGCCTGAGGTGACCCTTGACTGTCCATACCGGCATCATGAAGTCCAGACGACAGCTAACTCCTCTCCCAGCTTCCATAACGCAGCCAGGGCGGTCCGCATGCCCATCTCTCGGTCCTCCATTCACTGGCCATACCGTGACGCCGCCTGGTCAAAGATACCCTTTAGCTTGTCGTCCATCTACAACCTGCTCCGTCCGCATCAGCGTGAACTCCCTGTACCGACTCCAAGACTAGTCCCTGTTGGGAAGCACATCCTAGGACTCCACGACCAAACAGCACGCAGCCTGCCACAGAGACGCTGCTTCGTACGCTACTAGCGGTACCAAGAGTGGTGGGGAGTGGGAACATGAACTCTGTGACTTCGCGCATACTGTCACGTCGCTCAAAATCTTGCTGCACCGTGTACGGCTGTGCCCACCTGGAGAGCCACCTGTGGGTGTCAACAGATTCGCAGTACGACTCCGGGACCGGATAAGGAGGTAGCAACATGCCGGAGCCCCATCCTCCGCACCGGAAGCTATGCTCGAGGTATCCACAACATATTTGAGCGGCTTACAGATGTGTAGACGCGGCAGGTAGTATATGTGGTGTCGTAGTTACGTGTAAGAGGGCTGTTCACATGTCAATCTGGACTGCGAGCGTCTCGGGCACATTGGACACATGAGACCGCCGGACCGCGAAGCAGCAGACGGCCAAGAGATATCATAGGTGCTTCCGCTTGTTTAGTTCTTCGGTGGGGGTATTCGACGCCGTTGAAGCCCGCGCCGCGGTCACTGAGATTCTCCACACCCTCTTGTGCCCTTCGGACAGACTCGCTTATGATGCCGAGTCATGCAGACGCGTCTACTTTACCTTAGTAGCCGAACTGTGGAAGCGTCCTATCGCTGGGGCGGCTAAGACTGTCGAAGTCTTTAGCCGCATTGGGATTGGGGATTGAGGATAATGATGATCTTGGAGCAGAACCGGCCGAAGGAACAGGTCCAAGCAAGCGACCGGCGTAGCCCCCTTTCTTGACCTTAGAATCAAACGCTAGGCCGATATCCCTCGTCCTTTCGAGCTTACGCCAACACAGTCATATCGGGCTGCCGGTCAGGTGGTTCCGACGTATTGAATGCTTGGGAGTGTTCTCAATGAAAGTGAACAAACACTGCTAGGTCGACAGAGCCCATAATCACCTGAGTCAGGGCAGAAAGAGACAGGGCTGCTTGATGTCAGTTGAAGATCAAGGCCTTGCCCCGGCCAATCGAAGTCCGGTAACGATATATGCAGGTACTCGGAGCGTTGTTGACGTAGTAGTGTCCTTAGGAGACCTTTGGCAGGTCGCTCGGCACCGAACACGTAATTTTGTCAACACTGGGGTGTAGAGACGAGTCTACGCCGGAGTCCTTCCCATCTTGTCCCAGCGTACAGTGTCTGCTCGCCTATTGGACTGCTGGGGAGAGCAACTCGGACGACCAGCGGTGGGAAATTCGGTGTCGAATTTGTGCGAGACTGCTGATGCCCGGTGGTCCGGCGAAGTATGCGTGGGAAGCAGCACTGCATACACACCGGAAGGCATGTCTGGGGAGGTGTTGCAGCTGGAGTCACTTCCGATCGCGTCGAACCAATCTTGAAGACACGTCGGGAACCGCCTAGGCTCTGTGGATAGGGCCACGGTGGAGGATATAATGCTGTCGTTGCTGGCGAACAGCAGGCCACTACCCCCCCTCTGAGCTGTCTTAAATCTGATATGTTCGAGGCAAGGTCGAGGCACTGCCTCGACCTGGGTGAATGTTTCATTGGCTTAGGAGGTGAGGTTCCTTGATGACGATTATATCGACCGTTCGCCCTTTGGCGATGATGATATTTATGGAAGAGTCTTGTCTTTGATCGATGGAACCCTATGGGTTGCATCGAGACCCGGTTCGTCCGCTCCTCTTCGCGAAATGCGTATCGTTATTGCCGAGTTTGGCGATGTCTCCCTCGTCTTGCTTAATGTCTTCAACGCCCCTATAGCTCTGATGCCGGGGTCGACCTCATTGCGGATCCACTACGGCTTATAGGCTGTCCGGCAATGCTCTCAGCCCCTCTGAGACTGTCATTGGCGCCGGTGCTCTTGCGTCCACCTTTAGGCACCGCACTGGGAGAACTGGTTGCTTGTCTGCGACGTCGAACGACCCGGCGACCCTCCGTTTGTTGAAGGCGCTTCTGCGGATCCACGACCTGTGCCTGCTGAAGTCCTAGTATTTGTCCATACGGCACTTGTTCAGCTTCGTACTGAAACACTGCAACGCCTGACATGGAAATTGATGTGTTCACATGGGCTGGCGCCTCACAGCCTTACTCGCTGATTCCGCTTGCCTGAAGGCCGTTGGTTGTGGCGTCGAGTTGTATGTCAATCGTAGCATTATTAGGTACAGTATCGTTTCATCTGGGGACAATGAGGGACGGCGGCGAGGACCGTGTTGAACTACTGATTGGAGTCGGAGTCGGAGCTGTCGTCGGAAGTCTAGGCCAGAATGGTTTTGTCGCAGGGTCGCGAGAATTCGAGGAAGTATCGATCTCGGGCGCTGAAGAAAATCCCGATTCGATAATGGCTTGCCCTGCCCATTGGTCGCCATATTTGGAGTACGCTGCGGTCACAGCAGAGGGAACAGTTTCGTCCTCCACCTGTCCAAGTCCGACGTTACCGATTGACACTCAGTTGGAGGAAAACTGAACAGAGACCAGACATACGCTAGTCCAGGAGTCGTGCCACACCTTGGCACGCTATGCCGCACGTTGACTCCCATCTCCTTTGTTCCCAGTATTCATGTAAATGTATTCGGTGCTGACCGGCACCATCCCTAATCGAAACCATGCCATTCAACGCGAAAAGAGCTCGCAAGTTTTACACGAGAAAAGAGTCCCGGCGCATTCCTGATATCTAAAGCTAGCACCTAGCTAACAACGACTCAAAGAACCTTAATCTCTGCCACCGCCCAAACTGCTTTAGCCAGCGTATCCTTCATATCCATCAACACAGCCTCAGTAGGAGTAATGTACGAGACAAACCCACGGACCTGGGTGGACGTCAGCAAGCCGACGGCCCGAGCATTGGTATCGAGAACAAGCGACCCCGAGTCTCCCTTCGCAGCAAACATCGTCCACTCTTCTGTGTGAGGACACACGGCGAGGGCCTTGCCTTCAACCGTGTGGCGCCGGCCGCCTTCGTACTCAATCCAGGCGTAGGCGATCTTTACGCTCGGTTCAACCTGGTTGGCTAGGCCAACGGTCGCACCCGTTGATCGTCCTTTCTTCAGAACTGCCATGCCACTGCCGGCTTTTAGCTCCTCATATAGCTGTCCTAGGGAAAGCGACGTGCCCTCGCGACGGTCGAGGAGAGAGGAAGTCTCGACACTGATGTTTGGCTGGGCTGCTCCGAGACTGCAGTAAGTCTCGGCGAGATCGTCTGACAGGGCCTGTTTTGTGTTGGATATGTCAGTTACTGCTAGAGTCACGCACGGATTTCCCAGACGAGCTTACATTGGTGATCTTCTCCACATCGGGGAAGCGGCCGTCGTCGAGTTCCAAGAGCACCTAATCTTGGATGTAACCCTCGCGACAGCGTCGCAGGCCCGAGCTTGCGAAGACTCGGCCGAACCTGCGATTGAAACCGTTGACACCCTCGAGCAACTTTTTCAGAGCTCTACCAGTTCTGCTAGCCTTGTCCATGTCCTTTTGTCCCAGCATCTTACGAAGTCCTGCGACGAGGTTGGCGTGGTCTGGGTCGGAGGGGCAGTTGACCACGGTGCCGTCTCCAACAGCAACGGCACTTGTGCCATTCACGCTTTCTGCAATATGAGATTAGTACGAAAGAACACGACGGCGCAGAGCGAAGGAGACGTACGGCTGATGTTGTGGTGGCACGTCCAAGCAAAATACTTGACGCTGCCATTCAGGAACGTGATGCGGATATATGCACCGACGCTGCCGCATTGCTTGTTTCCCTCTGGGCCAACGCTCGCTCCTGGAGAAGGCGTGTTGCAGTACGTCTCGTTGATGGTCGGCGATGGGTTGTTCAGCGGGACATTCCAGAGGTTCCCGGTATGGCCGAATCCGGCAGGGTGAATGTCAGCTTCGGCCACTTCGACTGTAACATCTCTCAACCGAAGATCGTATCTGCGCAGAGTAACGTTAACACTTATCCGAGGTCTGCCCAACTGGCTAAAGAGAGATTGAGAGGCTTTGTTACTAACCTAGCAAGCACGCGTCGGGCCTCGAGTACAACCTCGATGGCGCGGGTCACTGTCATAGATTCCGGCTCGACGGTGAACAGAAGGGTCAACTCGTTGTCGTCCTCGTAGCCGACTCTCCAAGGGCCGATGGTGGTCCAGTTGTCGGATACACGTACGATGTCCTCGAGCTCCGAGCGCAGAGTCGCATCGGTCGGGCTGGAAGGCATGGGCTGGAAGAGCGCGGCCATTAAGACGTCAATGTCATTGTCGCTTCGAAGTGGCGCCAGAGGTCGAGAGTGGGGACAGTCCGGGTGGGTTGGCTCGCGGAGAGCTGCCGACGTCGGAGACGCGCTGAAGCGAGCCAGCAGGCCGCCTTTGCGGGTGACGATACCGGCATCCATGGGTGCGACGATTCCAGCTGATGGGAGAGTAATCGGCGTGTATGGGTTTCGAGACGACACCGGCTTGATGCTGGTGGGTTTGTTAGAGATCACGAAGCTCCTCAAAGCCGAAGCAGGCATTGATGCCAGCAGTGAGAGTGCCATCTTGTGATCCGTGCACTTGGAGGTCGACGCGGATTGGCTGAAATTAGCAGGAAAGGGCGGGAATGACGCGCGGGAATAAAGAACGAACGATTACATCACTGCACACTTGGTGCCGCCTTTTGAGCAGAAAGCTTTGGTGACCTTCTACCATCCAACAAGCTTTGACCAACCACCCCAAGAATCCATGCCTTGGAGCTTCCACTTATCCACCAATGGGATTAACCTACAATCGTGTTGAGATAATTGGTCCACTTCACTTGGGGAAAAAATGACAAATTCTGGTTAGTCATTCTGGTCCGGAGCAAGTGCTCAACTTCTCAAGGTTATGACGCTACCGCGCCTGTTTTTTTGTCTTCTTTTTTTTATAGCATTTTGGTTCAGCGCGTTCAGTATTCCATATCGCAAGCGCAATACGTATGGAGAGCATGTTAGGCCGGTTAGCCGATTTTCCAAGCCTAGTGCACCAAACGACGTGAGGGAAAGGTCACTGGCGGCCGAAATACTCTCGAATACTTGATTTGTCAAGTGAGTGGTCTATGCAAGACAGACACTGCAATCCTCAAAGTCTAAGGCATCAACTATAAATTTACTTGTACGTCTTGCTATGCTGCGTACTGGACAGGTCACAGTGTTTTAAGGACTCGTGTTATACGTGGCAGACAAATGCTGTCTTAGTAAACTCTGCTTCAGTCCGCCATTCATCAGTGCACAGTCAAAATTAACATTACACGTAGAGGTGGAAAAGGAAAGATCTATTTTTGCTCGCGGCGACTTGTCTAGACCAGTTGCCTATTCCATAAGCACGAGTATGACGAGAACAAACAAGCCTCATAAGAAACGGCTGAGCCCCTCTCAAATCCCTTCTGTCAATTTCATCTCTTGCGTGAATGAATCCGGAGTTTGACAGGCAGACGTAAAGGCCGCACCTCTCCGTGAAGCATTATGGAGTGCCGTCCCATGCAATCTAGTCCCCTTGACAAGCTTAAGTCCGCAGCCAAGAGACCAGGTATGCGATGCCGTAAACAACGCCCGCAATGAAGATGAAGATGGGAGCAAGGGCAATCAAGAGCACGATATAGTAGATGATCTGTCGACAATATCGGTGGTTGATTGTTCCTGGTTAGTCGTGGTGGGATATTTCTGGTCCGTCGTGGCAGACTATGAAACGATCGTGGATGAGGATGTGTGTCCCGGCGAGATGGATGTCACTTGAGCGGCCAAGTTTGATGACGGATGCGGGACAAGTGTTCCAACATTGTGCTTCAGCTTGTAATCCTAATATTGCCAAGTCAGCATGTTATAGTATACAGTCGCAAGTGACAGGTGGCATTGACTTACAAAGAGAGCCCAGAGAATATCAAGCGCAATATACTCAGCCGGCTCCTCACGAATGCCAGACTTGACCAGAAACTGCTGAAGCTTATCGGAGTCCCACCAATGGATATCCCAGCCTGTCATGTAGGTATTGGGGTAACGGTTGTCGCCTTTTGGGAGGGTCTGCTGGCGAAACCTGCATGCCTTGGCGATGAAGGCCTCCACGTCGGCAACGCTGGTGTTGAATCCAGGGGCTGACTCGACAAGCTTAGCGTGCCATGGTGCGCGCCGAGTTTTGGGGACATTAGCTGGGACAGGCCTAGGGACTACACCCACGTAGTCTGGGTAAGAGGGATCGGGGATATCGGAAAGCTCGGGCGGGATGAGTTGGCTTGAGGGAGGGCGGGAGTCATCTTTGCAGTCGGGGTCGGGAGCGGGCTGGTCGCAGTCATCAAAGGTCGAGGATCCCTCGTTATTGGAGACCGGAAGATCTTCCTGGTCGGGCTTGATAGCGTTCTCGTGAATGGGACGGGAAGTATCGTCGTGAAAGTGCAAAGCAGCACTTTGACGCTGAGACTTGCCACTGCCCCAGAAAGAGTACTTCATCTGAGAAATCAGGACTGAAGCTTAGCACGGTATCCAATGTAAGAAGGACTGAGAAGTAGAAGTGGAAAGAGGAGCACTTTACCTTGCCGGCCGCAAGAGTCGTGGTTATGATGAGCTTGACAAGCTGTTGCAGTTTCGCCGATGCAATCGCCACTCAAGTGTCGCTGAGTCTCTACTATTTATGTCTAAAATACCGATAGTTACGTCACGCGTGACTGGCGAGTGGGGAAGGCCCGGATAAGCTACTCACTGGGTCCAAACTACCCAAGTCGGTGAATTCTAAGCGAGCCTCTGTGAAGGTGAAGCTATGATGAAGTGCCGCCCATTGAATGGGTGCTTTTATGTTAAAGATGACTGGTATTTCCAAGAATCAGTCATTCAGAGAGACACTTTCAAGACCGAAGCCTAAGGTCTAGGTCTACATCCTTCCATCTGACGCATGAAAGGTGAAGCTCTTGGCTCGTTCATTTTTTGTAGCAGAACCGCGAGTGCCTGGCAGATCCCATTTTCTGAACACGTGTGGTCGCTACCTGACTGCATTCAGTGAAAACTTGACCATCTTCCAAACTAAATACTCTACGGAGTGGCTAAACGAAAGGGGCATTCGACGGACAAGTGTTTATGTTGGAAAAATCAATATCCCCTCAACGTAGAATACGACGTTCTTTTCACCGGTTCACAGACAGCGCTTTCACCCTACAGCTCCGACCGATCTTCATCATAATCAACGTATCATATATTTGCTGTCTTTCCCCTCTCTTCTTTCTTCCTTGGGCTGTCCGCAGCGAGGATGTACCTTGTCTGCTTGTCGCCCAATGGCCACGACCCGCTGGTCCGGCTTATGCTTGTTGTCGGTCAGTCATCTAGTGGGTGCTGCTGCTCGCAGGTAGGTCATTCGACAGTGTCGCTTCCTATGTTTCGCTCGTCTTCCGCCAAGATATCGAGACACTCGAGATAGAAGACATGAGAGTACGTTGTCTGTCGCGGTGTCTGTAACGGTTCAGAGCAAATATTGCAGATCTTTGTCCCCAATGTCTTCAGCTTTTCCAGCGTCTCAAACCATGTATCTATGTTGAACTCAATTCCAGGATTGCATCATTTGCCGCTTATTTAGCTGGCGTCCGTCTATCAGCGCTGCAAACGTAAACTAGCTTACCACCAGTTGGTGTACGTCTGCTCATTCTCCCGCTGCTGTCCGGCACCTGCGGCCTGGTTCGCCTGCATCTCCTTCTGGTTCGCCTGGAAATGGATAGGCTGGGTTGAGCGAGCGGGGAGACCACACGGTTCCTATCCCCGAGAGCCCAGTCGGCCAAAGGTGAGAGACATGGCCAGTGGATCTCTGGGGTACGCCGGATCTTCCACCTTGAGCTCTAGGCTTTGCTGCCGTTCCTTCACCTTCAAGACTTTCCGGTCCCTCAAGCTCGATAAAGAGCTAAGACCGGTCAGCTGCTGCAGGATCCTTGTCTCCTCTTCGTCGAGGAGGGAGTCATCTTTGCGATGACTTTGACGAAGAGCCCACTTTCTTCTTGGGTGAACGAGATTGGTGAGGGTCCAGCAGGAGTAGACTTCTTGGCACTGGACGGGCTAGGCCCGGACAATGGCCTCGGCTTTCGGGCGGAGGGCGGCATTCGGGGACATGTAGCCAGCCCCATCCTCCGAATTGTAGTCACCAAAATGACGGGCCTCAGGGTCTGTAGTTCTCTGGCGAACCACATCTTCTCGAGTGACCGAGCCTAGTCCGAAGGTAGACAGGGAGTGGGCGTCGTGGATGTAGTTGCCGAAGCAGATGACCATTCTCACGCACCGGTCGACGGTCGTAGATCAATGAGGTCCAGCCATACCTCCGTTGGGACGGGCGCCTCAAGGTTGCCGAACTCGTCGTAACAGACATGTACCCGTTCTTCCCCTTGGGTGGAAGCACCCACTATAATATCCCACGCCTTCCTCTGCCGCTTGTTCTTCTTGAAACCCCGCAACGTTGCGCCAAGCTGCGCCATGGCGTGATTGGCGATGAGGGTATCAAGTCTCTTGGCTGTCTGGCCAGCTATCTTCTGACGCTCAGCCTGCACAGCAGCCAACTTCTGCTGTCGACCCGAGCGCAGCCTGTCTCCAACCTCAATTGTCCTGTCTTTTGGAATCAGGCGCGCGGGGTCGGACTTGGACTGGTAGAAGTATTCGTTTATCAACGCCTTCATTGTTTCTTGCATACAGGGGATCAGGTGCTGGATATGCTGAGGTGTGACGTGCGGGAGGTCGATGAGGTCTCGTAGGAGGATAGCGCCGAGCTTGTCGAATTCCTCCGTCTCGATGAGATGGATTGCTGACGTATGCACCAGTGAGTTGCGGTCTGCGTACAAGGCAATCGTATTGAACATTTCGTCAGCGTTTTGTGACGAGGCGTCACAAGCGTGTTCGACGGCGAGTATGGTCTTGACGTCGTCCTCGGTGACGGCCGGGTCCCGTACTAGATATCACTTGTACGCCGCCCTCTCATTGTTGATTCGCTTGTTGATATCGGTCCATCGATTCTGCCAACCGTGTATCTCCTCGTAATACTTTGTCTGAAACTCCTTGGCGGAGGTCTTCAGCTTCTCGCACGCCTCTTTGAAGTAGCCCCCGTATCGAGCTGCGAACTCATATCGGCGGAGCATGCAAAGTCGGTCAACCCAGGTTCCGTCGACCGACCATCCAGGGTTCGTGAGCTTGCGTTTGGTGTAAAGATCTCTTTCGTACAACATAATGTTCAGGAGGAGTTCCTTGGGCGGGAAGTCGTTCTGCAGGGCGTCTTTGGCCGCTTGCTTGTAGATAGTAAGGCAATGCTGGGTAAGAGGCGAGACCTTCGGGTTCTTCTCTCTCAGTGCTCGATCGGCGTAGGACAGCGACATGACGAGACGGTCCCTGGTATAGGCCGACGGCTCGGGCTCCGGGGCTAGAGGCTTTGGGGCTTCTTCGACAACCTCCTGGTACGAATCGCCCAGGATCTTGCGCGTGTTTGATCTTTGTAAAGCCATGGTGATGTAGGATGAAGGATTTGGTCGGCGAAGAGGGTTGAACTGATGAGGGTTGAACTGATGAGGGTTGAACTGATGAGGGTTGAACTGATGAGTGTTTGATGAGGGTATGCTGCCGGAGTGGTTGTGATTAAGAGTAACGGAGGGGACTGTTGGCAGCGAGTGTGTTGAATGAAAGATGGCTAAGGTGCAGGTCAGTAGGTAGAAGGTTAAATAGTTAGGGAGGCACAATGGCTTCGGTGGCTGCCTGGCTGGGGCGATTTTAACTTTTCACTTGATGCTTCGCTTGTCGGTTTCAGAAGGCACCGAGAAACCTTAAATGCGCTGGTGACTGCGAAACCTGAAAGTGGCAATTGTCCGATGATTTGTTGTTGAGAAGGTTTCACGACGCTCCAGGCTGAGTCAAACAGATGACTCGGGCTCGAATCAGGTACTTCTGAGGCAGGAACGTCTCGCGTTCAGGCGTCACTTCCAAGGCACACAGTTGCCAATCGTGCACAATGGCCGTAACTGGCGCTCCGCACGACAGTTGGCAGGCTCATCCGATATCTGCAGCTTACTAATTGGTCGAATTACCCGAGACACCGATGTCATGCGACACAAAGGAGACTGGAGAAGCATTGAGGTAGAATGTACAGGAGTCAGTACGGCCTCAGAGTTCAAGAAGGTTCATTTCCATTCGGCTCGCTTGTCGATACAAACCTTAAAACCTGCGCAGCCCAGTTTTATCGGCTCGCACCTAATAACCTTTTTCTTTTGGGACTGCCTCGCAGCCGTCACCCCAGTACACTGGCTCATTTCAGAGAGACCACGTCACTAATACATTATCCAAGTAAACCCTGATGATGACCTCAATCAGGAGACTTCAACGGTACGGACTTCATGTGTTTTGAAGCCTGTTTTGGGGTACAAGGTTGGGATCTGAGTTAAGCACAGTCTGCTGCACATACTGACCTGTGATCGAGGACCCCTTCGCGGAACCACTACTATGCTAGATACCTGGCCCCAACTTCTCTCGGAGGATCTCCTGGCAATTCCTTACGAGCAGCCTCCGCATTGCTGGAGTGGTTCCATGTGCGCAGGTACTGGCGAACATTGGTGCATTCGTGTAGCTTGTCACGAGCCCTGATTCTACCTCCAATCCTTGTTAACCTCCACTTGCAGTTGAACTCGGAGGTTCTCCTCCTAATTCTCAACCTCTGGGAGCAAACGTCATCCCAGTAGATGGGTGGGCACACATATGGCAGCCCGGCCACGAGTTAGAATCCGGCCTGAGACTGACCGCACCACGAAAAAGAGGATACCACTGTAATCCCTGTGCCAAGGTTAGTTACTGTACACGTGGGCGTGGAATTGCACTTACTGCGCGAGCGTGGGTGTGGGCGTAGATAATGAGCGCTTGTGTGGTGTCATGTGTGGAAATGAAGGGCCTTATGCTTCTCAGTGCACGGCCACATCGGCGGCTCTGACCATTATTACATTACAGGTGGCTCGTTTAGTGTGACTTGATTGGCTACATCCGCTGCCAGATCCACTGTTCTGGCCTGGCAGCTGGCATCTGAGGGACTGATCTGAATCTGAGATAAGACCCGCGGTCCTTTGCCACGCGGCAGTCCATTTGATTCTCGGTGGAAGCAAACATCAGCTATACCTTCCTTTACTTTCTTTCGTCTTTCTTAACCTATAGCTACTCTTTGATGCAGTACCCTAGCTCTTGAAGTGATTCTCGAAAGGGTATGGTGACTTGATTCTAGGGTAGAACGACCAACACATGAATTATTGGTTCATTCGTCTCGAGAGAAAGGTTATCCGTCTAGCTTTTATACATAGTTAGAGCGTTAGGTCGCTTGACATGACCCCTGGTGAGACTTACCCCGAGGATGCCCTTGTCCTTATGGTTCCATCTACGAACATGGAGCGACTCCGGCTCCGGCAGCGGCTGTGACAGTAACCTCATCCAAGAACATGCCCACTTTGCTTTCATCGTGGTGATGGCGATATTCTTGCAGACCTGGTGGCTCCACGTAGTTACCCATGATGGCCGGGATGCTGCTGACCTTGATCTCTCTGCTCGAGCCCCAGACTGTGCAGGAAGAACCTGCAGAGGCCGCATCGTCGAGGTATCAATCAGGATAGACCATGGCGACCTCCCTCTGTACATGGTAGCAGAGTCTGATGACTGTTGCATTGTTCGTCGACGGCTCGCTTGGGGAAGAAAGCTCCAGCGGCCACTTGTCCTTCTTTCTCAAAGCAGTACAGAGGGCTATGCAACGAATGAGTCACGCAGCTATTTGAACTGCTGTCACTGTTGCGAGCTACGTGAAATGCATCCCCGAAACGATAAATGAGCCAGGTTGGGAGGTGCCACAGCCACCAAGATGGTGGAAACAGGGAGCCAACTGCGTGTTGGACAGATGGATGCCCTTCTAGCCTAGTTTGGAGCCTCAAACCATGCTGCAAGGGGACGAGATGTCAAGGTTTCGTTTGAAACAAGGTTTCCAAGTACGTTCCATACTTCATCTAGTTGCTATTACGGCCCAGATATCTAGTTAGAGAAACATGATTACCCTTGACCCGACCCTTTCGTCCATACTATGACCATACATTCGTAAACATGTTGTTCGCCTCGATCAATATCGATGGCACATACTAGTTCCTGGTTGCCTGGACTAGTGTATGGTCAGATCGAAGCGGCTAGAGTTGTATCGTGATAGGTGTCTTCGGAATGGCATCAGAGTTGGCACATGTCTCGTTTCAGACAACGTCGTCATCATCGGATGTTTTCGAGCGGCACTTGGCTAACGAAAATCGATCGGCTGGTGATATGGGGAGGAGGAGGTCGTGCTACTTATTCATCCTAAAGTGGACCAGGGCAAAAGGTCCCAAGGTTCAACGGGAGTGGTGTGGGTACTTGGTGCAGACGTGGACCAGGAAAGCGTCACGAGCGACAGTGCACCTGTGGCTTAATGATGAAGGTAGGGCGGGATACCGATTATAATACCGAACCACGCGGCTTAGGGTGACAACGGGGTTGTTCTAGCAGTGACGAGGAGCTAATAGTTGAGCGTCCCTGGAGGAGTGTCCAGAGATGCTAAACCGGAGCTGAAAGACTCTGAGGGATTAGATACAGCTATGGCGCGTGGAATGAGAAGACAGTGGTCGTTTCAACAGCAGAACTATCACCATTGTGCTCAGACTTCTCGGGGCAGTATGACGTCTCCATTGTATGCGTCCAGATGGCCGGCGGTAGCCATTGAGTGCACATAGGTGCAGTCGAGGCGGCCTAAGCCGAGCGCTGTCGGGGCACGAGTGCCAGGGGAGACTGATCACACAAAGAGTGCGAAGGAAGACGGGATATTTGAACAGGAGAAGATGGAACTGGAAATGTGGGCGTATCTGACATAAAGAGATCAGGAGCAATTGGCTCGACAGGTTAATGATGGTTTCAACCCTGCAGACTTGATTAAGCGAGAGAGCAAAGCGCATAAATGTGCTCCGTAGCCGTATAGTTATGCTACTAAGTACAGCTGCCACTCCTCCGCCGTCAATTTGTTTGACCAACGTCCATCACTTATGATATGCTATTCCCAAAGCACGTGCGAATAACATAAGATCCCGTCTCCGTCCCTCATCCTCCCACCCGTTCCTAAAGCTCAGGAGCAGCCACCACTTCAACACGAACGCATCCTGACAATCCCAAGACCATCAAGCACCGTCTTGCGGTTCTACCACCGCTTCAGCTGTTCCTTCACCAGCCCTCGCATACAGGCGGTCTACAAACGCCTTGTATATCGCCAGTTGCTTGTTGGCCAACTCCAGCTCCTTCAATGTGGATTCCAATTTTGTCTTGTGTATTTGTGCTATGATCTGAGCCTGTTCGAGTCGGAGGAGAGCTATACGCAGTTGGTCTTGCTCTGATACCGTGTTAGGCATAGCTTGGTCTGATATGTCTTCGGACATTCGCCCTCGGCATAGCGTTAAAAGGCTGATAACGTGTCTTCTATTGTACGAAAAAAAGAGCTAATAATTGTCTCCTAAGACCATTTAACCACCAAATCTAACTAAATAATAGCCTTCAATTACGCCGAACTCCGATAATAATCTCGCCCCTTTCCTATAATCTATCTACTCCTAATTCGATCCCAACTTCTATCAACCTTAGGGCTCTTAATTTGTTAATATAAACGCTAATACCCGATCAAGTCCCGTATTACTTATCGCAATATATATCCAACTTTCTTTAATACCGCTAATCTCGGCCCAATCTTTATACTCTTTCTTTAAAAGCTTCCGGATCCGTCTACTATAGGCTTCGACCTCCTTACGGCGTTTCTTATCGGTCTTAAGGACTAGGTCAAAGGCTTCGAGGATTAAAGTTAACCGCTTCGTATAATCTTTTTACGAAGAGATTTACTTAGCCTTTTTATTCTTAAAGGAAAGCGTAGCGGATATAGTTTTCGAATCCTACGTAACCCTAGGAACTAGAATATAAGCGGTAATATAAGGTATCGTAGATCTGCCAAGTATTAGAGATTAGCGAGGCTAAGACCTAGTAGTAGAAGTAGAGTTGTCTCACCATTAGATATATTCTACGCGCGTAAATAGATTTATCTTAGTTTTGTAAGGATATATTATAATATAATTGCAATTAGAAGAAAAGTAGAAGAGGATCTAAGCGAGCAAAGAGCGTAAGTTTAGTAAGGCAAGCTAGCTATTTTATAGCCCTCTACAAAGCTTAATCTTACAAGCTAGCTCTTTTTATATAAGTAAATAGAGTTCGTAGTATAACTCTTATCGGTAATACTATTAAAGGGGTTTAAGGTATTTATATGAATTAGGAGTTTAGGTAAACCTTAACTCTATTTTGAACTATATCGAATTAGGCGCTAGGTATTACGTTCTAAACCGTGTCGTAAGAGGTGCCAAAACGCTACATAATAATAACATAATATCTTCGGACATAGCTTGGTTGGGCGTGTTCTCAGACATGGCGGCGATCTGAGATAAGGTGTTAGCGACTGTTCTGTCTCTGGCATTTTGCAGTCGATTTGATGAATGTTTTGAATAGCATTGGGTAAATGATCGGGGACTTGTAATAGATCATCGTACACTTGCCGAACGGACGGGACTATGGGGGCAAGTTAACATACCTTTCGCTGAGAGTCTCGGAATCTGGCTTTGTTTGTCTCAACAGGCGGAGTTGAGACTTGAACCCAAGGAGTGGCAACGGATTGCTGCTGAAGACTTCCGTAGCTGTTGCTCCTGTACTGGCTTTGGTTGATAGTCGACGTGTTCAACTGCTGCTGGGATCTCAAAGGAACTGCAAACGAGAGGCTACCTAGAGGAGCGCAAAGTGACGATGGTCAGAAAGTTGCCACGCGCCTTCGAAGTGGAACGAAGTGGAACGCGCGCCTTCCGTTTCCTGACTTTTGTCGACCTTAGCGTATCAAAGAGAACACGCTTCCCCGGGATATCGACGTCGAGATGCAGAGCGTACCATCGATGTTGCTTGTGTCCGCAGCTCGAGTTTGGGAATGTGTGTGGAAGGAAGGGTTAAAACAAGAAGTGGACCGGTCTCTTGTAGGCACCAGACTTGCGCCCCGCTAGCGCAAGGCTGTAGGATGAGCTGGGTGGCGCACAAGGGGAATCCAAGTTCGGGCTAGCGCCAACATCCGAATCCGGCCTAGCTCCGGCCTTGAGCTTGAGTGACCCACGACTTCGCTTCCACTGTCTGCAAGAGTTGCAAGATTCCTGCTGTATTCACTGCTCGTGATCCGGCACAGCTTTCGCCAGAACCTCGGAGCTTCGACCGGCTGATATCCCTTGATGATGTCTCCAGGGGTCTGTTCTATCGCTACAGCACCAACAGACCTTGCGCCAGCCACGACTGGGATTGGTCGCCGACGAGGCAGACAATGAACCTTTGCCCGCGCAGTCATCACCTTCTTTGTTCCAGGCACATCACGTTACGCCAATTGGAACGTCAGATCCTATACCGAAACATGCCACCCTTCATTTTGACGTCAGGGCGCACGATCACTGGCTACAATCTTCGGCCGGCAGCCGATGAAGATACCTGGAGGAGTCTTGGCATCTGTCGGGACTGCACGTAGACGCTGAGCTCAGCTTGCAGCCAACCTCGACAGATCACCTCTCTGCTGTGTATCAGCCCTTGCCGTACCTGTGGAATCACACCTTCCGGTGTAGGCTTGCAAGACATCAACGCCACAGCGTCCCTGCCGACGTCAACGAGTGTCAGTGTCTGATGCTTGGATATCGCAGTTCTCGATCCCGAGAGCTAGTCAGCGCTGAGGTCTAATCACGAACGCAAGGACGGGCCGCAATTCAAGGTCGAGCACGAACAAACGGGATGGCCCGTTGGCTGTTCAGCTTGCTGGACACCTCAGGGCTGCGCCCAGATACCTGGACCGGACATGACAATGGTAAGAGCACACGAACTGGTCCCCTTGAGCGCGCCTTTACCTAATCTGGTATCTTACAGCACTCGAACTTGTCCTACGTTTCTGACAACGTTGCACAATCCTTGCAGCAAGCGAACCGAACGATGACCACAGGCATGCATCATGGAGGACGGTAACAAGTTCGGGGACACGGAGCATAGCAACCCATCGCTGACAACACCATATTGAGGAGAGCGCAACAGTGCCACGGGCAGTCATTTTGCAATGACCGGAAGATCGGAAAGACTGGTAAGCATCTGCATTCTTTGCGCCAAGATTCGCGAGCGATCGAAGAACACCCACTGACCCTCAAACAGCAGGATTACATGAAGGAGGGTAGTACGTCCCATACCACGACAAGCCTACAATATCACACTTCGCCTTCGATGCCTCGCAGGTCCTCTCTCTCCGGTCAGAAGTAACATGACCCAAGAGCCGCCGAAGATCCTTTAGCAACCCCCTCTACCTGAGTCTGAGCACCCGCAGACTCTGCATGTGGATGGGCGCGAGAGGGCTATACCGCCCCAGCAAGGCAGCCCAACTTTCCCAACACCGGGACTCAACAACATTGTCAACACTGGCAAGGGTCCAGCCTCCATATGTTCGTCTCCAATTGCAGTGCAGTATGACCAAAAGTGGCAAATATTGAAGCTCAACCGGTCAGTCAACGGAGAGGGCCGGAAGACATTGTGGCTGATACCACCTTACAACAATATGACAACCCCCTTCAGCTCCATACTCGGAAGTGGCTCTACCATCGCACGATTCGACAATGACGATACTCTAAGCTCGCCTGAGCTTCCACATCTCAAACGGCGCAGGATGTGTAACAAAGCTGAGGTTCCAATACGTTTTGCCGAAGACGATTGTTGCGAGTCTTTTGTGAACGTGTCTGGCGGATTCTCGACGAATACGTCGTAGCACAAGCGGCTGTCCCATCCCATTACACTCATTGTTGACACGACGGGCCCATATACGGGATTCGGACACCCACGGCCAGAATACGTCTGCTACAGACACCAGCTCCTTGAGCACCACTTCCTTTTCGAGCACCAGTCTGCCCAGCGTCTTCTGAGCACCGTCCTTTTCACACTAGCCCACCAGTCTTGAGGCACCAGCTGAACGACAAGCACTAGATCCGCTATCGCTACACCAAAAAGCATCGTCACATGTGGTCCGACACGGACAAGATCCGCTTCGCACGACAGATCTTCAGATTCAGAAACACTACCGTACTTCACAAAGAGCTCATCTTCATCCAGGACCTGAGGACTAAATGGCGGTCTCAACCGGTCATTCACGTCACCAATCATCCGCTCTTCTACGAGGAACGGTACCCCCTGATGCGGGCAGAAAATAAGAGCAAACAGGGAGCGTTCCTCGAAGCGTGGTATCGGGAAACAGTGTCTGCGAAGTATCTATGGCTGTGTAGTCCATACGTCACATTCTGGCCAAACCGCGCCGGCTTCGGTCCAGTCAGTCCTGGAGGGTGGCTTTGGTATCTCGGCTTTGGGTGTCTTTCGATCACCTCCCATGGTACGGGTGCGTGGAAATCTGAGACATCAAGAGTTCCGGGGCATCGCTGTCCTCTTCAGCGTAATCCTGGTCGCCGTTGACGAAGAACCTGGGCCGTGTCTATCGTCTGTCGTGTTGGGACTCTGCTGAGGAACTGTTGGTTGGGTCTGCGAGACATGCTTCGGGAGAGACCTAAGAGTTGGAAACAAAACTCCCTCTTTGACAAGCCACAGTGGATCACAATCCCTCAAAGGCGGCGGCTATTGACCTGCATGAGACTGAATCCGATTGGGCCTAACACTGGCACGATTGTAGTCGACCCTCCGCCAAAGACGCCCGGCAAGTACTAGAACTCCAGCTTATCGGATGTCATCGGCTACTTCACATTCAACAAGCCATTCTCTGGCAAATGGAGACTGACACCACATCGTAATAACAAACCACGACGCGGGTGCTTGGGCCGGCTGCCACCCAATCTCAACGGCCTCCCACTGCAGATGAGGCGGTCAACCTTCACGCCAAATACTTTCACAGGCCGCCAGGAAGCGATGTGACCAGATTGGCTGATTCGCATACCCGTCAGCACAGAAGCTATGACACCCTCGGTTTGGTCCCCTGGGACTCCCGTTTTGCACCAGCCGCATGGAGTCCTTGGAGAGAGCCAAAGGTCGGTGGTCAGTGGCTGGGTCACCCGTTCGTCACCCTGCAAGACCTTCTCGGAGCCTCCTGGTTTGGGGATGATGAGAGAAACAGTCTATTGAGGAACTGCGGAATTCACGACAGTGGTAAATGATAACAAAAGACCGCGAGAACAAACCGCAGCACTTCCCATCGCCACGACATGCGGCAGTTGCAGGGGCACTTTGAGTAGCGCAGCCTATAGAGGTGGCATTCCCAAGCAAGGTGTCGTCCGTCGGCCCCCGGGTTGGCTTTGGTTCGAGTCTGAGTCGGCCATCTCCGTCAACAAGCCGAAGCTGGCATGGGATGGCCGTTTCCTCGAGAAGAGCGGGGCAGCCAATACCTTCATATCGATCGCTTTCATCAGACTCTTCAATCACGGAATAATAAAGGGCTTTGCATATCTTAATTCTCATCCCCGTGCGTCTTTGGGTTACTGGTCAGTCGTCATGTCATCCCTCATTACTGTTCGTCGTGTCCTATCCTACCAGTGTCACCCATTTAGCCTATCCCTATCAGTTATTGGTGGGATATATTCTCTGCCGGGCTTCGGATCTGCCTATGCTTCTGGTTGCGCTTGTGCCTTGGATTTGCGTCGTTCTGAGGTTGATTCGAATCTTGATTCATGCTGTTGGTCAGAGTTAGGTATGGCGCCTATGATAGGTTACATCTGTGTGGTGCGCTTCAGGTTTTGGCTCTGCGTCAAGTCAGCCGGTGCCCTGCACAGAGTGTGGCGAGGATCAATGTTCATGAATGCGAAATATGAACGTGTCGTGCACCTACCTGCCAACAGCTCAGGGCACATCTCACACTTTTGTATTTGAGAGGAAAACCGAGACCACTCCTCAGTTCGGCAGATTTCCTTGACCCCAGATCTGTCGTCTCTTTATCTTTATCCTACCGCAGGATCTCACAATAGCGTTGGAGATCGGAGTGTTTGGCTTCAGTGTTGAAAGGGTAGAGACCCCGTGTCTGCGTGTACACAGGTATTGCGTCTGTTTCGACAGCTTCGGAGATCGGAAGGATAACTACCTTGAAGAGGCACAGCTGCCCCTATTCATCAGATCGACCGGGGAATGTTCCTCCATGTGGTACGAGCAGAGGAGAGTAAATCTACTACCTACAGAGCCGGGGAAAGACATTGTGCAAGGCTTCAACGTCTAGAAAAGGAAGCATGACCCCCATGCTCATAGTTACCATGAGCAAACGCCGACTCTTTTCCTGGCGGTAGTGTCAACGTTAAAGGCGTTTTCTCGGAGGCTGAGGCTCCAGGCCAATAGTCATCATCCCATCGCCGACAAAAACTAACATTTCCCACCCAGGCTCCTCCGCCTACTAAGGTCACATCGATCTGTTGTGCTGCACATTATGCACATGCGCAAAATGGCGCTTAGGTCCCAAAGGTCTGCAAGATGCTGTCAAATAAACAAAACGCACTCGAGTCTGATATCGAGGCATACCTGCAAGAGAAGCGAAATATTTTCGAGGGTCTTCGCCGCCAGACCCGATGCTTCCTCCGTGGTATTTTCTGAGCTCATCGTCCTAGCAGTCCCAGATTCCATCAATGAGTCTGTGATTCTAAAGCCATTGGTCTTCAACTGAGTTCCGAACGCCTCTGAACGATCGAAGCCAGTCCATTGTCACTCCCACTCAATCATAGGACGGACATTACACTGGGCTTTTGCAGCCATGGAATTTCGGTACATATTAATTACCTCCGAGAGTCCAATTATCCATCCAACGCTCGCCCTCGGCATGGCGTTAAAAGGCTAATAACGTATCTTCTATTATACGAAAAAAAGAGCTAACAGTTGTCTCCTAAGACCATTTAACCACCAGATCTAACCAAACAAGTCAAGTAGCCTTCAATCACGCCGAACTCCGATAATAGTCTCGCCCGGCCCTCAATTTGTTAGTATATATACCAATATATCGTCGAATTTCCTATCCTATATCTTAATCGATAACCAATCCCTTTCAATACTACTAATCTCGGGCGAATCTTTAATCTCCTTCTTCAAAAGCTTCCGGATCCGACTACTATAAGCCTCGACCTCCTTACGGCGCTTCTCATTAGTCTTTAAGACTAGATCAAAGGCCTTAAGGATCGAAGTTAACTAGTCTATACGATTTTATCGTAGGATTTCTTCAACCTTATCGTTCTCGAACGATAAAATAGCGAATAAGGTCTCGGCCTTCTACGTAACCCCAGAGACCAAAATATAGGCGGTGATATAGATTACAAGCATCGTAAATCTACTAAGTACTAGAGATTAGCGAGGCTAAGACCTAGTAGAAGTAGAGCCGTTTTACCGTTAAATATATTCTAAGCGCGTAAATAGATTTATCTTAGTAGATATATTACAATATAGTTACAATTGAAAGAAAAGTTACGAAATAGAGGAAGATCTAAGCGAGCAAAGAGCGTAGGTTTAGCAAAGTAAGCCGGCCATTTTATAGCCCTCTACAAAGCTTAATCTTACAAACTAGCTTTTTCTATACAAACAAATAGAGTTCGTAGTATAACTCTTATCGGTAATACTATTGAGGGAGTTTAAGGTGTTTGTATAAATCAGGAGTTCAGGTAAACCTTAACTCTATTTTAAACTATATCGAATTGGGCGCTAGGTATTACGTTCCAAACCGTGTCGCAAGAGGTGCCAAAACACTACATAATACATAATAATAATCCATCCAACGCATCAGCTACGTTATGAGGAAGCCGATACCCCAGAAGACATATCAACCCAGGACGCCTATACTGTAGTCATGCCCGAGGAGTGATGAGTAGGGGACACTGGGTCGACAACGATACTTTGCCGTGCTGGTTCAGGTCCTAGGACCTCATATTTGAAAGTGCCCTGGCTCCCAGACACACAGCGACAGGCCATGTGTAAACCAACCATCCCTGGTGACTCTCTTCTCGCGAACGAGATCCTTTTTTTCTCGGCACTAATATTCATCAAGACATCCCTTGCACATCGGTACCGCTACATACCTTACCCTGAACACCGCATCGAACAAGCAAACCAATATCCAAATGCAATCTCTTCATAACGCTCGATCTTCAAGTTGTCAGATGACACCCGCCACGCGACATGCGAAGCGCTTGTTGACGGACCCTTAGGGTGTGGAGTGGGCTCGGTGGCTGGCGTCTTCTGTTTGTGGAGTGTTAGCAGATCCTCGCCATTCAGGCGGGAGACGACGGCGTTTTCCAGGTTCAGATATGACTGACGGACTTTTGGGCTGTAGCTCGTGGGTTTCATTTGGCAGCGGACTGAGAAAATGTCTTCGAGAGGGAGGTACTCTGGGACACGCAGGTTGCTGAGTTCGGTAGACCCACCGCCACGCGTAGCCGGAAGCAACGAAACCACCTCCAGCGGGAGCATGGCACTGAGCTTCTGCGATCATACATGACCGTACCCTCCACCCTAATCCCTCCACCATCTGACTCACACTCTTTTCGCCGATATTCCCTCGTGTTTCCTGCACGGTGATACGGTAGGTGGCTAAGACAGAACCTGTTTTGGCGATGATTAGCAAAGAGGAAGGATGGCCAAGGAGAGCGTAGTAGCGTACTTGCCCGTGCGAGAATACCGTCACCGAAGATCCAGCTCTTCAGTGTGAACCCTCAATCGTTGCCGATACAGTCCTGCCCGTGTACGGACTCCATTGCCGCAGAGGTGGAACAAGAGTGCCCAGAGGTCGAGATAATGCATCGACACCCCTGTCAAGTGGTCTGTCAGTCTTTCTCTGAAGATGGAGCGATGGATCGCTCAAGGTAATAGACATAGATCAAGACTGACGGGGATGGTGGGCGGTATTGTTTTGGGCGGTATTTGACTGAGGTGCTCGTCTTGGTGGACAACAAGTAAACAATCTCCCAGGTGGAAAAGGTCCCGATTAACACGGGGCACGGCTCGCAGTGAATGACGTACGATATGATGGCAAAAAGATAGAGCAGCACTGGTGCCGAGAACGAGAGGCAGAAGCGAAGTTGGAGAAGCACATCTCGATGCATGATGCTTAGATAACACGTGTCGACCAGAAATAAGAGATTAGCGGGGCACCATGAAGTGGGCGGTCTGTCAACTGCATCGAATGCTCCAATGGAGGTACCTGTAGGCAGAAACACCATTGACAGACCTTGGCAGGCGGACCGTTAAGTTGCTTCATTGCAAGTTGTACTCTGTGCTCCATGTGATTGCCAGGTGTTGCTCCACGGCAGGTGTTGCTCCACTGCAGGTGTTGCTCCACTATAGGTTGGATGGAGACTTGGCGCCAACGGTCATCTGTCCAGGTGGAAAGAACCCTGAGACACTCCCATCTGAAGATTCATGTCCGCAAAACAGGCGTACGATTTTTTCGAAGAGATCTAAATAAGTCATTATATCTGCATATCAGTTATCTATCGGCACATTCATTAAGATACGTAGTCCTGAAGGTGGTGATATTTTGGTAGTAGTGGTAGGCGAGATCCGCAAAATTGAGCTAAAGACACAACAAAACGCCGGGACACAGGGTTGCCCTACTGTCTCGTGCCCCACCGCAGCTCGTTGCTTCAATTGAGAAGATTTCAGAGATGCGAGGTCAAGAGACTCGTCAGTCATCGCGACACCTTTAGAACACCGACTTCACGAACTCCCACAACAGCAATATTCATATCCTACGACAGCGTGGCATCACCTCTCCACTACTCTCACGACAACCTATCTCTAACG
This sequence comes from Coniochaeta ligniaria NRRL 30616, assembly GCA_001879275.1. NCBI lineage: Eukaryota > Fungi > Ascomycota > Sordariomycetes > Coniochaetales > Coniochaetaceae > Coniochaeta > Coniochaeta ligniaria. The sequence goes on from KV875108.1 coordinate 224,139, forward strand.
GCATCCTCTTTCCAATAACCAGAGACCGACTATCCGGGCCATCTCAAGATGCACTATATATCCGACATGCTCTACAAGGCGAACAGGGCTCGACATGAACATCAACAGTAGGGTACGCCGCCAGGAGGAGGTATCGGGTTAAGCACCTCGCCTGGGAGTCAACACGGTCGAGCCAGACACTGTCCATAGCCAACATCGATGGGGCCCACGGTAGCGACCAGAGACACGGTGCATCACTCGGATTCTCAGGACACAGCGATTTCATGTCGAGGATACGTCCCGGAGACGGGTATCAATACTTTGCCACCATGTAAGACTTCCACATGCTATAACACTTGGCATCAGATACTGATACCGATCCAAGCGAGTTTCGCCTAATGGGTGGCTCCCACGTCTGCCCAGACAGCGAGAGACCAGATCGGAGAGGCTGAGGATCTCTTCCACGGTGGTAGAGGGGCCCTCGGAGTTTGCAGTCTTGAAGGGACTCCGCACCAAGAACAATGACACTTTAGAGCGCGGCAGCGAGGGCTCTCCATCAGGCAAGAGAGCAGCCAGCTGCGTTTGGATTGTCATGCAGGAAGAGGAGATGGGGAGACTTCGCAGTGTAGCTTGTTGCCGGTTGGTGGACTGGCCCTCCGGTCGGCGGGCCACCAGCTCCTCTTCTCAGTTGGTATATCCCCGGCAGGTGTCACATACTACTGTTGCCAGCAGACCCGAGAATTGAAGCAAATGGCGACGATTGAATCAGAGAGCGAGAGTCTATACGTCGGTAGGGAGGATCCATTGCTCTCGCGTCTCAGTTAATCATCTTACTCCCTGGCAGGCACACAAACTATCGTGTTGCACAACAGGATTCACACTGATGTGGTCGGACTTGGGGTTTGGAAGGCTTGGCCGAGCAACAGAAGGCCTTTCTATCCACCCTCCAACATCTTATGGCTTCTCATCCTCTTGTCCGTTCTCCCCTTTTCCTTTTCTTCTACAATAATGTCTCATCGTCAGTAGTCCTTACTAGGAATCCTGATATTCACCAAAGTATCTGTCGCTTCTCTTTACTCGAGATCATAAGCTTTGCTGAATTGTATGGGGAATGAGGTTGATTGAATTGAAGAAGCAAAGGGAGTATAGATATGCAATGTCGAAACTCGCCTTTTATCCTCCTGTGTCCCTCTATCGCCGATATCTCGCTGTACCAGTACACGTTTAAGGTCCAATGGGTACACTGAGACATGGAGGTCTTGTCATTTTAGCAGGCCTGTCCTTAGTAGCTTATCTTCAATGTCCCTCCTCCATACCCTTGTCCTTTTTTGTTGCTGTCCTCTTGAAAGCCGCGAACTTGTACTTGTTGATGGCAATGACTTGTATCGACATAGAATCTCATTACGAGTTTGAGCAGGTCGTATGCAGTGCTTGAATGGTTATCTGTCCATATCTCCGTCACCTCCCATGTTTTATCTCCAACTGATGTCGAAGATAGCCCAACAATCTCGTTAGGATGATGGTGTACAAACTGCAAGTGTTACTTGCATCCTAGGCTGCTCAAAGTCGGGTTAATACGTTAGATAGTAGCCGAAAGGCCTGGGTGTCTACGTGTGCCTGTGAGTGGGTGCTATGACCAATCCCTGCATTTGCAACTGGCGATGTCATCAGATCTACGACCGAATGTAACCCTTCCACGAACAACGAGATAATCAAATTTCACTACATAATTTGGCAGCTTTCCCGAGGTATAATTGACTTCTACTACGGTCAGCGAAACGACCTCTCGTGGGGTTGCTACTCTATCTCCTTCATAAGTATTTACACCGTACGTACCTTCTGCCTCCGTTTCTAGGAAATGCTACATCTGCCCGACCTCGGGCGACTCACGAGAAAGGATCTTTTATTTTATTTTTTAATTCTTTTAGCTACAACTTTGGACACAGTTTGAACGTAATACCTCACGCCCTAACGAGAGAAGAAGAGAAAGTAAAAATAAAAATATTAAAAATAGAAAAACTAAAAATAAAAGAAATAAAGATTAAAAGAATAAAAATAGAAAAACTAAAAATAAAAATAAAGTAAAATAGAAAATTTAAAAATAGAAAATCTAAGAATAGAAAGACTAAAAATAAAAAAAATAAAAATAGAAAAAGTAAAAAAAGAAAAAGTAAAAATAAAAAAGAAGAAAAAGATAAGATAATAGATATAAGTTTTATTTATTAGCTAACGTAGTACTTTTATACTTTATAAACTAGCAAACGGCTAATTAGCTTATTATCGAGACCTAAATTATACGATCCGAGGCGATGTTTAGACTCTGTCTTAAGTTAACTCTACTCTATATTATCTTTGTTTGCGTAATTGATATTGATACGGGTATACGTTACTCGTTATCTATCTACTCGCTAGGCGTGTTATTCGGGCGCCGCGTCATGTGTAAGAGTGATAGCCGAGGGCCATAGAAACTTCGAGGTCTACAAAGAGAGTCTTAAATCCCTCGCTGGGCTTAGCGAGGCATGGGGTCATGGCATGGGCATAAGGGCATGGCAGGGGCATGAGAGCATGACAGCGGTATGGGGGCATGATGAGGGCATGGCAGTGGTATGAGGGCATGGCAGGGGCCCAGACTACGTGTACCTTCCGAAACAGGGTCACCACTGTCACGTCTTACTGAGACATGCCTCTACCGATGTATACCAGACGGTTGCTTGAAGCCCTGTTTCAAAGGAGAATGAACCGCATACCCGTGTTCCGCCTCATAGAGCGGTGGAAAACCTCAACGACGACGAAGTTAACGAGGAGCAGGAGCAGGGGCAGAGAGACGAGGGGAGAGGCAGCAGCAACCAGATGGACAGCGACAACAGCCGGCATGAAGAGGACAGCGATGATGAGGAGAGCAGCGACACTGCCGAAAACCAGCACACCGTCGAGAAAGTCCAAAAGGCTGTGCTCGGCCGCCTTGTGGTCAAGCTTGGTATCATCGAGGAGCTTGAGCTCGAGCTCATTGTTAACTGACGTCTGGCTGCCGTCAAAGATGCAAAGCAAGCTGCCGTGCGAGTTGTTGAAAGAAGTACCGGGCAGGCTACCCAAGTAACTCCGCAGCCAGCCGGTGATCAGGCTACTGCCCCAGCTCTCGGGGAAGATGTCGAGCAAGCTTTCCAAGTAGATACACAACCAGCTGGAAAACAAGCAACTGTGCCATCTGCCGAAGATCTCGACCCAGCTCTCCAGGCAACGCCCGTATTTACTCTGAAAGGCAGTGCAATCACAAACAGTTCCCAATGGCTCTCACAGTATAGCAAACCCCCTCGAGAGAGAACCCATGCCCACGAACCAACGGTGCCAAACAGCGCAGTCTGCCAAATACAGCGGCCAACCCACAAAGCAAGAAAAAGGAGACACACCAACCCTCGCCCCCTGAACCCCTCCAACGCGCAAACGCCGTCAGTCGTCTCACTGTACTCGTCAATGCATTCGACACAACCAACACGCGCACGGGTTGGCTATACCCCGAAAGCCTCAGCGAGCAGCTCCACATCTTGAACCGAATCGGTTCGGCTGTCCGAGACAGCTCCCGTAAGCAAGACCTCACCAACTTGGAGGCTGGACTCCTCAGACTGCCCTGGCCGTCGAGTACAATATCTGTGTACGGTGGGCGCAGCAGCGGGAACAATAAGCAGGCAGCGCCCCACTGGGCCTTGGGCGAGTTCAACAACTTGGACGGGCGCCGATACCGTATGGGTTCTGAATTCCTGGCTGGTTACTGGCGGAAAGATGGTGGCTTCACTCTTCGGAAAGCTGGCCAGGGCCTGGATGAATAAGCTGGTTGGGGCGGAGCATGGTTAGGAGATTGAGAAGAGGGAGGTGGACGGCGGTGGTGGCGTGATAGATGGTTGGAAGAGCGGTTAGGAGGGAAGCCTGGGACGCGTGTTCTGGTGGATCTGGTTGGGTGCTTCGTGCGTGCTCTTTAGCCACCCAACGCCTGTTTCCATAGGCACATCGGAGCTTAGCAGACCTGAGGTTATCCCACACCCATTGGTTGTTCGGGGAGGGACGGCGGTGCTCATCTTGTAGGGCAATGAAGCTCTGAAGACAGAGTGTTTGTCGCCTTGGACCTTTTTCTTTGGATCTTTCGACAAACGCTGATGGTATTTGAAGCTGCTTCGATATCTCACGAACGGCCTGTGTTGGTTAGACACAGCAGGTTGGTGGATGTGCTCTTTGTACGCTGGTATGGTGTCCGTGGATATTCGAAGCTGGAGCACCGGTTAAGCGTCCATAACCCTTCCAGAGCCGACTTGGGCTGGACAGGTGGGTGGACCTTGGCCAGAGTAGTCCTGGGACGGCAATGGGCCCGTTTCTGGACACGACCTCGATGAGGGTGGACTCCCTGCGATCCTAGACACATGATAACCTCGGCGAGTGGGCGAGAGTCTTGTGGTGTTGGTGGTCGCAATCTTGATGGATGGAAGCATGCAGTCCATTGATCCGCGCCGAACGGCAAAGCTGACATATCTGATTGGCCGTCACTGGTCCTGGTTCTCACTGCTCTGACACGATAATGGGTGTCTGGGCCCGATGTGAAGTGCCGAAACCTTCGTGTTGAGTGTAGCATTAATCGCTTTATCGGTTCGGATTGCCAGAACAGCCGATTTCTGGAGTAAGGTGGCTAGCGGAAAGCAGTGACGCTTTATCTTTGTACTGGTGTCATTTCCATGGCAAATAGAGTTCGCAGTGTGACTCTTGTCGGCGATGCTGTTGAGGGGGTTTGAGGTGTATGTGTGTGAATCAGGAGTTCAGGTAAACCTTAACTCTATTTTGAACTGTATTGAATTGGGCGTTGGGTATTGCGTTCCAAACCGTGTCGGAAGTGGTGGACAAAAACTCAATAATAATAATAATAATAATAGTACTGATGTCATATGAGTTCCTCTTTTGTTGAGGCATCAACAGCAGTGCATGTTTCCGCGGTGACGATGTGGTTGGGGTCAGGGTATCGACTGTCGATTCTGAGGCAAGCATTAGAGACGGTGCGTTGACCGGTTGTCGAGTACGACTGTTTGGCTCGTGTGGATGTGCCGGGGCCTCCTCGTTGCATGTTGTGAGGGTTCAGCGTTGTAATGCCTTGATACACTGGCTCCGATGATGCTTTGCTGGGTCCCAGCGATGGTCGGTGACCTGCCAGCTCATGCTTGCGGGGACAACTAAGCCATAGCGTAGTGCTCTTTTCCGGGTTTCGGGTAGCGAGGTGGGTAGATGTACGAGTGGTGATATTTCCGATGCTGTCGAAATAGTGTAGTCTCTTGCATGGCGTTCGTTAGACCGAAGGATAGGTATTTGGTCACGCAGTGCGCAATCTCCCGGACGGGAAAAGCATGGAAATGAAGCGGAGCGATCGCAACTTGTATGGCGATCTGGAAGCGGACGAGTGCTGGCGCTTTATCGATACGGTAACAGCTTATGTTGGCAGCAGAGAGCAACGATGGTCGTTGACGACTGTCCAACTGGTGGGAGAGGTGGCTATCCAGAATGGTGTCCGGTATGGTACTGACAACTTTCGGTTTTGTCTTTTCTGTTGCGATTCTGGCAAGCCCTTAGACTGCTGTGGTGTTATCGAGGTGTTGATTAGGCTCTGCCGGCGGTTCATTCGGTAAAGGGATTCGGGTTGATCACCGGTCATCCCTTGAGAGTGTCGACTAAGGCTTGGAAAGATGTGGCGGGTGTCTGGGCAGCATTGTTCGGGTGGAGACTTGATTTAAGACTGCCGGCTTAACGAGTGGACCTGAGAGCGGGCGGTGGCGGTGCGGATGGTCCAGTATGTCTGATGAGGGTTGGCCTTGGTGCTGTGTGCCAAGCGGTGAGTGGTGCTATGACGGAGGGTCTGGTGGGTGAATCGAGGGAAAGGAATGTTGGTAGTGTTCCATGACCCATGGGTACTTCTGTAGCCCTGGTGGGATGCGTATAGGCCAGCAACACTCGCCTTTGTCGTGGAGGTGAATCAGCCCTTTGCGCTCCGTCGGGCCTGGAACTCTGGTGAGAATATGTTGGGTATGGGATGATGCACCGAGGTGCTCTCTCAAGTGTCTGTGTCACTATGTGGCGCCTTGGAAGAGTGATGATGGCATCGCTGATTCGTCGAAGCAATGACTCCCAGGTGCTGGTGAGCCGCCTATCGCGAGTGGGGAGTTGGCTGAGGGTGATATCAGCGGACCTGGAAGGCACACGGAGGTCGACACGAGGCATCAGAAATACCAGAGCATCCGGAACCCGACTCGGACCGACACAAGCTCGCTGCCATTCCATCGCCGGCTGCACTAAGAACAGTGGCATACACAAGAGCGGTGAACACCAAGGGACATGCAACGGTAGGTCTTGTCGTCCAATATGTCGTAGACGGGTTGACGATTGTGCGGGCGCTTGCTTTCCTCCACCTTGGGCCTAATGTTCGCCTTTACTTCCGCCGGGGTCGAAGGTCCCGGTACCCTTTGTTGTATGCACCTGCTCGTGTCCAACTCTTGGTGCTTTCGTAAGCGAGCCATGTTTTCCTGCCATGAGTCGTCCCTGAAGCCTGAGGTTGGCATCTGCATAAACAGCTAGGTCCGAACGAGGCGTTTTGAAAACTCGTGGAAGCCTGAGGAGGACCAGGTGTTTGAGGATTCTAAGCGTGGTAGAGTGTAGACATAAGGCGAAGCGTGCGAGAGCCAAGAAAGCTCAAAACCGTGTTGAAGAGATCTTGAAGGTCGCGATTTAGTGAGCCACTTTCAACGAGAAGCAGACGTTGGCGGTCATTGTAGAGATTCACATTGGTGAAGTAGAGAGAGAGTTCCTCCATGAGAAGGACATCCAGGTTTAAAGAAGCAGTTTTGTCATACAGCTTGCTCAGACGTCTTTCTCCGGTATCTAGCGAACATAATGGGCCGCCTGAATCTTAGTCAACCGATCCGTATATTGAAGGATGTGGTTATCTCGTTCTTTTGTATCCGTGACGGCTTGCGGAGGAATCGCGATTCATGATAATGACATTGTGGTCATTGAATCCATCTTGGTCTCGGACGATGCCGGCTGCTGTAGCTCTCTGCGTAGCGGCGAGACTCTTGGCGATCCGTTACCGCGGCAGTAAAGGTGCATAGCTCTAAGGAGTCGCTCTTGTAGACAGATATTAGCGCATCGCAAGCTTCATACTAGGTATTGTGATCCATTTTTCTAGGTATTATATGTACATCTGTACCAAAGATGGCCAAAGGTATGAGGTCGGGGTTGCCGTCGTAGGCAAAGTCGCTGAGGTAGAGCTTATCCTACGTCAGTTGGATTGTGGCGATGATAATAAGGCATTGGGATTTACAGCGCGATGATGATAAGGCATTGACATTGACAGCTGCATACCCACTTCTGCAGTAGAACGACGCTTACAGTAAGCTATGGAGCAACACCTATAGTCATATGAAGGTGGAGTGGCACTTTGGGAGTGGAGCGCAACTTTGGAGTGGACCGACACTTAGGGAGCGGAGTGTCAATTGGGGCGTGGAGTGACTCCTGCAATCACACGGAAGCGGAGCAGCACCTGCGGTCACGTGGAAGTGGAGCGACACTTTGAAGTGAAGCTAGAACTGCAATCACATGGAGCGCCGAGTAACTCATTGAAGCAGCATTTGCAGTGGAGCAGCACAGGATCTTGCTTGAACCGCTGCCACAGAGCGTCGAGACTACTGGCAGTCCTCCATGTCGCAGTTTTGGCCCCTCTGAGGGGTCAGCTGAATCTTCCACGAGATCATTGGCTGATCCAGAGTCTTGCGAGTTTGGGTGGAACTGGCCAACCTCGCTTAGCCCCGATGTGAACGGCGCAAAGCATAATCTCGTATGCACATCCGATCTCATGATTGAAAAGAGATCCCGTCTGCTGGTTGTGTAGATTCAGGTAGGCAGATAGATAGATGGCTGCAAGGCAGTCGGCGCCAACGGAGCGTAAAACCGTTTGTCCGTCTCGGACTTGACCTCACGGTCGTGGTGAGCAGGCTGGCGATGCTGAGCTATCTCGATATCGCCGATTTTATTAGATGGAGTGTATCGTGGAGATGGTGAATCGCGGCGATGAGCAGCTATTCGAGCTATGAAGGCCTTCATCATATCCATTTGAGAGTACAGCTTTCGAATGAAGCGAGGTAGGAGACTCATCAAGGTTGAGACCGTCGAGTGGGTAACCTTAACCCTCTCGAGATGTAGATTGGCTAGGATTTTAGCCGTCTAACTAGCCTCTCTGGGCTGAAGGGCTTGCCGGCTGATTCATGGGCTGGTAGATATTATGCTAGACTTTCTAATGACCGTGGATTCGTTTCAAACTGCCATCGGATGTTGATCCTGATGCAATATTGTCGGGATCGAGACCTAATAGATCTCACCCGTAAATTAGATGCTGATCGAGGCTTAGCTCGTTGTACTGATGAATAAAATCGATGGCGGTAAGGTCCTAGTCAAAGGCCCGTCCAAAGTGGTAACGGTCTAATGAAGTAACTTGATCTGGTCTAGGCTAGACCTTACGATCTGCGAATCTGAGCTCTGGTGTGAATGTTGGCTTCTAGAAGACCTTGGTGACCAACGTTAAACGTAATCTGAGTCCTAGCGACTAGTGCGACGAATCTCCTTCGTTGACAATCCTGAGCTATCGTTACCACTCCCTATTCCGCGGACGGCTATTGTACTCCTTAGGTTCTTCCAGTCTTTGGGATTCCGCGGTAGTATCGGACGCTTATAGGAATATGGTAGTCGCCACTGGTTCGGATAAACAATCAACTACGTGAGTTCTTTCTTTGTACCTCCGTATTGGATACGAGTGGCGGTGTACTGAGTTTCCTGTCGATACTCAAAGGTGGTTGAGTAGTTGTGAAACTGTCGTTGGGATATAGAAACCTTGGAAGTCATACGCCGGTGGTGTGTAGGCCAGAACCTGTCGGTATCCAATCCAATTCGACGCATAGGATGGGGAAGTTGCTCGTCTGGACTTCCTCTCCTCCACAACTGTATCAGCGATGAACATTGATCCGGCTAGCGACGTCGACACTGATAGTTTTCAGTTGTAATAGTTGAAGAACAGGTTGGAATGCGAGACCCATCTTGAATCAGACTCCATGTTCGAGACCCAGGTGCGTATCCCAGTCCAGGGTGTCTGGTGGCAAGCGAGCCTGCGCTTATTTGCAATATTGACCTCTACAGTCGAACGAGGAGAGGTTCAAGAAGATGTTAACAGAAGCGAGACTGTAGGAAACCTTGTTTCAAGTAGGTAGTAAGAGAATAAGATGTGAAAACCCTGAGTGGGGAATACTCAACATTGAAGTCAAATGTCGAATGAGACTTTCAGAGAGCGGCTTCGCTCTTGATCCCAACGTCTCTCGATGATATGACCACCTCCTCGTCACATAGTGTGAATTGGACGGATCGTCCACGGACTTTGGACACCCACGTCCGTCAACAGCGCGCTCTAGACGCGAGTACTATCTCATGTCTCCAACGTTGCCCACCCCGTCAACCAATGGCCATATCGTGTGTACTTGATCTGCATATCAACAGGCGCTTCTCGCTGACACAATACCAACATGGCTGATCCATACTTGACGAGGCCAACTACGTACAGACTCATAAGATGGTGCTGACAGCGGTCTCACCACTCAACTGCCGCTAATAGTCGAGGACCTAGAGCGTCTCGCCCTCCCACAAGCGCACCTTGATGTCAATGGCCAGCTTCTCAAGTCTACCTCGTTCTTGTGCACGTCGACCTCGCATGCGCAGTTGATCTGCTCAAAGTTGTGTTGTCGATGATAGCGCGGTTGTCCTACGACACGACCTCGTCTACGCCCGGTTCCAGCTTCTCGCGCAGATCCTTGATCTTGGCTGTAATAGTGTTGGCCTCGGTCTGTCTCGGCGAGGACGCTTTGAGTCAGTGTCCCTGCATTGGGATACAGTGGTGACAATGATAGCCGTCTGGTGACCCCCCTTCGGAGCCCTGACGACGAGAGATGACTCGTCCCAATGGATTAACACGTCGCCAGGCTGCAGCCATAGTTGATGATCCGAAGAGCTTGAAGGGGACCGGAAGCAAAGCGTTCGTGGCTTGGGCTGGAGGCACTGGGATTGCAGGCGTTCACGGGGCCGACTTGCAGAGTCCTAATCCCACTCTGACGTGCCGCGGAGAAGCACAGGGTCGCTCAAAAGTCTTGATGGTTCTGTTGCGCAGAGAGGGTCAGTATAGAGCAGGGAGAGGAGACACGAGGGCCGAGGCAGTTACTCACCGTCTGATTGCATCAGCGAATGTCGAGCTGTACCATGACAAAGAAGGAAGTGTGAGATGCGAGCAGCCAACGGGGAAGAAGGAATGCCTCCGGCAGGATCTCGTCGGCTTGACAAGGCGTCGAAGATCGCAGGGAGGCAGTCTAGATTCCAGCGCTTTCGATAGTCTTTCGGCAGGATCTCCTGGTGCTTCTGTTTGCTGCCTTTGGTATATCCTCCTCGTTGAGAGCTGGAGGTATGGAGATGTTGACAGCGAGAAGCTCGGCTAGCCGACGGCTGGCGACATATCCCTAGGCAGCTGAGAGGAGTGACAATAGTTGAACGAGAGTCGTGCCTCGTGCGAAGGCAAGGTCTGATGGCCTTTGGGGCTTGACGTGCTTGACGGGAGGTAAGGGCATGCTGCTGGCGGATCCGTCAGGCATCGTGGGTGAGAAGATGACCACGTAGATCTGTTAACCGTGACCGGCCTTTGCCTGGCGCTGCCGCGGCTGGTACGGCTGCTATGGCAGGGGTTGTTGGTGAGAGCAGTGCTGCAGCTCTTGTAGTGAGGTGTCTCGCGGTTGTCCAGATTGAACAGAGCTTGGGAACCTCGAGTTGGGAGCAAGGACCTTTTGATGTGTGGGCAAATTGGTCCGCCTTGGCTGATTGTTGTGCCGGAGGATCCGGCTGGATAGAGGTGCTCTTGGATTTGGATCCTCTTTGGAGCGAGTTGCCCGGTGGTACTCTTCTACCCCGACTGGCTGGTGGTAGCCACCTCTGCATGAGATTGCCTGACGGGCTCGTCGTCGTACGCTTTCGTGGCCGGGCTTGCTGGAGAACCACTTCTCGGCGGAGCGGATTGCGAAGAGATAGGGCCAAGGTCTGTGGCTTGGGCTTCGGCTTTGCTAAGCTTCGAGATGAGGCCGTTACATCGCAATGGTGAGGAGGTCGGGCCGATAGGCTCCCATCTACGAGATTTCTTATCAGTGCTAGCGACGGTGTTGCGGACAAGTCAATGTGCTTACAGTGCTTTGCGGCCGTGGGTTTGGATTTGCTCTATGCTTTGCTCTTCCCTGATATTCTCTGGCCATGAACGACGAGATGAATGGATTGCCAGCGAGTGCCATCGCGGTCGTGGGTGATGAGCCCCAAATGGTGGTTGCTGCGTGCCAAAGTCCGAAGTCTGTGGCCTGGTAGACTTTGCTCTCGCGGTACCGAATTGATTTGCAGCGAACCGCAGGCCGGTCGCGGATCAGATTCCAGGAATATGAGGCGTTGGAGCAATATTCCGAGCATCGCCTTTTGCGGCTTCCAGTGGATGCTGTGTACCTGGTGTGATCAAGTAAGTGGCTCTTTGTTCCAGGCGATGACGAAAGTCCTCTTGGTTTGGGCAAAGGGCAAACAAGAAACGCGAAGATGCCATGTTCTCCACTTTTGCTGGCCGACTGGCTGCCATCAAGTGCCGCCCCTCGCGACATCATTTCCAGCCGCGACATACACGGGTTACAACTGTATAATACGTCAAAGATTGCCCGTTTGGAGCCCAATCCAATGCGCAGGCCTGCTCCGCACGTAATCCGGCTGCTCATTATTTTGTACGAGTCCTAACAGCCGCGGCACGATCGTGTTCGATGCATTGACCAGCCTTGCGGCTCCGGCAGTGTGTCAGATATGATTTGATAGAACAACGTTGCATAGTCCATTAGACTGCTAAGTGATACATCGTGCCAAAGCTTTTCTCACCTCCTAATTTGAACCCTTGTCCCATAACGGAGGCTCGTTTCCCTGGGCTCTGCTGGACCATGATACCGCATCGAATACAACGGCGAGAAAACAAGACCGATGCCGTAGGGAGGTATTGCCTGCCAAAAAAAACGTGTCTATGTCCGACCCTACAAATACTGCTTATCCCTCCTCTAGCATATGCTTTCTGATCTTCAGATCTCCATCGTGGCCTTAGTCCTCGTTGGTCTCTGTTCAATGTTAGGTTTTTGAAGCCCAACCATGGATTTCGTAGCTAAACTCACCGAAGAAGTAATAATGGATTGTTATAGCGACAGCGAAAGCCTATAGCATTAGAATCATGGTAATCGATCTCAGGCATACTGCAACCCTACAAGAAATCAATATAAACGCCGCACCAGGTTGGATACATGACAGTGCAGCAATACTTACAGTGCCCAGGCCAAGAAGCCCAGATTGACTAGCCAGTATTCCATGGTCCCGCGCCTCATATCGCTTTCTGAAGTCGAGTCTCGATTTGATTGAATGTTTCCGATCGAAGGTTTTTTGGAATCTTTGCTCAACGGGTGGTAGTAGCCTAGCGCAACTTTGTTTCTGGACAAAGACTTTGTCTTTTTTGACTTGAACTCGGAAGGAAGGAAAGTGCCTGACCCGCTTTTCTGATTATTGGGGGAGGGGCCAAGCCCTAGCCTCCCATTGGCTGCAAGCGAAACTGATCTCAATGCCCCACCAGCACCATCGCGTTCTTGGTTCAAGGGTGCTCAACGCCGAATCCTCCCTGTCTCTCCTTCTGTCCTACAATTACCAGATGTACAATGGTCCAACCAGATCTCCACGTCACTGCACCAACAAGAGAACTACTACATTTATTTGCAACTACGACTATATCTCGCAGTCACAACGCTCTTTTCCTTGCCGGCGACTGCCTATCGAACTAGGCCTTCTGGGACCACCGACCACGTCGAGGCGATCCAGAAACCACACACAACAAGACTGGAAATACCTTATGTTTGACCGTCCCCTACAACTTCATTCCTCCTTTCAAAGCTAGAATCTATAACGAAGTAAAATACTCGATTACGTGCCTAAAGGCTGGTCATGTAATCGTTAGTTTTTAATTAATCCGCTCCGCGATAAAAACCAAAGAGCTAAGTCGAAAGTTAATAAGGTAGAAATAGTAGACTATATAGAATTATCTAATAGTACGTATAAACGTCTATTTATATAAAAACGTTGCGAAATTGAAATTTAAACTAGTATAATAGCATTTTCCGAATACCGATTTCAGTTCTTCTTTACCTTCGATCGATTCTTTTTAATATTAGTAGGTTTTTTGCTAAGAGAATTATCGTTTTAAGCATTATCGTACTATAAAATGTACTTTAGACGATGAATCGAGTAAATAACTTCGATTAGTAGCTTTCGTATATCTTTCTACTTTAGTATAATTCCGTTATCGTTAATATCCTCCGTAAGAGTATTTTTTATAGTAACGTACGTATAATTATATACCTTCTTCTAATCCTTTTCTTTAACTTTACTAGAAATATACGCCTAGCGTATATTTAGCTATATAGAAATCGTAGTATACGCTCTATCAACGTCTAGAATCATAGTATATATATAACGTTATCTAATATAATAACTATAGCGGGTAGAATAGCTTAATTTATAGTTAGAAATAATATAGAAAACGTTGTAGCGAGTAAAACTAACTTATAGAGGGTATATAAAATACGTTGGTATTAGTAGGCGAGCGACTAATTCTACTTAAATAAATTTTATAAGGGATAGTATTACTTCGTAGGATATCTATTCCGACTCCTTTAATAGAGGGATCTAGGTTATAGATAGACGATTGAGGGTAAGGGGGTTCGATATTAGCGAGGCCGTTTTAAACTTGCGAAATTAGTATTACTTAGTTTCTATGTATAATTTGCGAGCTTTCTACTATAGGAAATGGCGGTTACGAGAATTTTTACTTTTAAACCGACTATTAGACTGTCTTTATCTCCGCTAATAAGCGTCTTAGGAGAGTACGGAGGGGGGGGCGCCGGCGACTTAAGAGGAGGCGGCGGCGACTTAGGAGGGGGTTCGGCTATCTTAATACCTAGCGACTAGAGCTCCTTTGAGGAAATTGTAATTTTAGGTACTAAAAGTATCGTTATTAGCAAAGAGCGTAGAAAACTACGCGAAATAGTGTACTTATAAAAGTTTAAGAGTAGTTAGTTTAAGTTAGAAGCGAAAGAAATAAAGGCTAAGGCTAGTAATTAAAGTAAAGAAGGAAGGTGTAAAGGATTAACTTATATTTGCTACTATTAAGTTTATTAAATAGAAGTTAGTAAATAGAAGGTAACAAAAGTTTAGATAGAGTTCGTTAGAATACTCTTTAAACGCTAAGTAAAAGGATAATTTTATATAGGCTATAGTTAAACTTTGAAAAGGCTAACTTTTGATAAGTTAAGATTAATTAAAAGATCTTAGGAATAGAAAAGCTTAATAATAAGTATTAAGATACGCGTAAGAGTGAATTCTAATAGCGAAATTTTATACTAAGTAAAGAGATTAGTCGTTAGTTTTGTTACTAGTATCTTTGAGCTTATTAGAAACTATTTTAGAAGCTAGGCTAGTAGAAAAACGACTTTGAATATACGCCGAGCTTATTCTTTGTAGGCAAAAGCAACGTCTATGAGACTTAGGAAAGGCGTTAATATTAAGGCGTTAAGTTGTACTAGCTAAGGCGGTTACTTGAGTTAACGAGGTTTTCGTTTATTACGATCTATAATCTTAGCTTTAAGACTTATTACGTACAATTAGATTAAGGTAAAGCAAAGCTAGAGCGATTTTTATACTAATAGTAAGGTTCTTTGAGAGAATAAATAAGGCGAAAGGCTCTACGAAAAGGAGACCTTCTAACGTAGTAACCTTAGAGTAAATAACGTAATTTAGCCTAGGCGTAAATTCTAATACTACAATTCCAACTACTACGCGCTTTAAAGTAATTCCTTAGGACTTATAAATAGTAATAGCGAACGCGACTATTAAAGGAAACTATTACCGGATACATTTATCGCGCCCGAAATAGAATTCGGCGCGAGTACGTAGAATTAGTACGACCTTTTTACTATTAGGAGTATATAGTTTTTCGCCGCTGGGTCTAAGAAAGGCTACGCCGCTATAATCGTCAAAGGCGACTATAATAACGAGAAGAGGATCTCTTTTAAGGTCGGAATTAAGCGCTTATCTAACGTTAAAAACTTCGCCCTACGCGTTATTAACTAGGCCGATATCTACTAAGATATTGCGTACGAGTATAACTCGTATCTTACGATAAAGAGGGAGCTTAATATAAAGGTTACTAGCTTTAGAACTATCTACTTTCTCGGCCTTAGAAGTTTTGCCGCCGAAATATATCGCTAACGTAAGAATTATAAAGATATTTAGCGTTATCGAATATTCGTAGTCATACTTATAAACTTCGCTCCTCTTAAAGAATATACGTAACGTTTAGTTGAACTTAGTAAACTTTTACTTAGGAAGCGAAACGGTAACCTTAGCGGAGAGGAGCTCAAATGAAAGAAGGGAAACTTAAGTAGTACGTAATTCTTCGAAGGCTTAGCGAAAACCGGCCTCTACTTCGCCGAGCTAGCGTTAGGGGATAGAAAGGAAGATAGACTACGTAAACTCGCGGTACGTAGTAAAACCGAGTATTTCGTCCTCCGAAAGTTTCTCCTTAGAAGAGTAAAATAGCGCCTTTTGACCCATAAGAGGTAATTGGAAGAAGTCGCCTATTAAGATAACGCTAATACCTCCGAAAAGCTACGAACTACGCGGAAAAATCTAGCTTAGGCGGCAACTAATCTAGCTTAATACTTATAGGCTAAGTATACTCTTCTCGTCGACGACGAGATATTTGAAGCCGTTTAACTTCGCTTATATATTTGTAAAGGCGGCGAGAGTTAGCTTAGCGAATTATTAGTTAATTAGAAGCTTTAAAAACTAGTATATCGTTGTACCGTAAATATTTATACTAGCGGCGCTAATAGGGGCCGTAAGTACGATAAGATCGAGTCGGTAAATCTAGTAGAGATATATAGCTAGAATATTGACTAAATACGATTTTCTAATACCACCTTTACCGTTAATTTGTAATAGGAGCTATTCTAATATAAGAAGTTGCGAATATCTTATAACAATATCGTATACGAGACGTTGTTGGGAATTTAGCGTATCGCGAGTTTTCTACGGAACGAATTAGTACTCCTACGCTAGTTCGACTACGAGAAATTCACGCTAATAAGTACCGTTCTCAAAATTGGGGTTCTAGAAGCGACCGACGTACTAAAACTAATCGTAATAGATATCTACGTCGCGGCGACCTTGAATATTAATAGCTTTTAACGTAAGCGCTCGTTTTAGGAATACTTACGCTATATCTTACTACGGTTTACGCTCTAATTCCTACTTTTTGTATAGCTATAGTACAAATTCGTCCTCGTTAGCTTCGACGTCGTAGTAATAGTCGACGAGATGACGGTATACTTACCGATATCGCGTATATACGGCTTTAAAGTCGGGAAATTACTTATTATTAATAGTAAGTAGCTCCTACTTACTTTGATAGGGATAATATAGTATAAGCTTAATACGGTAGAAATCCTCGTATTCGATACTAAAGACGTCGTTTTTGTAGCGAGGAAAATAGTTGAATATACGCTCTTTTATACGAAGGCGTAGTCTCTACTACGCGAAATCCTAATTGGAAACATACTCGAAGTACGGTAGTCGAGCTAAGTTTAGCCGTAAAATATCTCGTAGGAGATATTTCTAGTACTTACTTTAAAAGGTAGAAATATCGTTGGCGCTAAAGTCGAGGCGTCTACCTTATACTACGAGGGGTCGATAGTTAACAAATTCTATAACTTGGGAATCTTCGACTAATTTAAGGCCGAATAACTAGTAATATACCTCCTACGTAGAATAATCCCACTTACCGAGTAACTTATTCATTAGCTTTACAACGAAAGAAAATAAAGGAGATACGTTGCTAATATTTGGCAAGATTTCGCGAGTTATCTCGGCGAATAATCTTGACTTCGTCTCGATCTTAGCGGCGTATTTTCCTACGTACGTAATAACGGCCTTTATACTAGTATAAGGCGATATATCTATATTAGCTATCTAAGCTAAAGAAATTATGTGGTTATATACGTTCAACTATAGATCGTTGCGCTACGTAATAAAACTCTAAAACGTTCTATTAAGGCGTATAATTATTATAGCGCTATCGTAGTTAGCGAAAGGGTAAAAGAAGTGGTATTCTAGCTTAAGCGTAGGTTACTTATTCCTCGCTACTTCTCGCGCTTTGTCTCTATTAATACGTAAATAATAAGTAGAAGTATAGAAATAGCGTTATATGCGATTACAAATCTATAAAAAACGCGCGAAAGTGACTAGGTAATCTTACGGCCTAACGCTAAGGGGTTTGCCCTCGTCCTAGTTTCTACTCTTACTAGGTTCTAGGTTAACGGTAATAACGTGAAAACCCTATAAGCGAGCGAAAAATTTATGCCCCTTATTAGACTCTATATCGAGCTTAGGCCCCTCTATAAACTAATAGAGTCTATAAGAATAGGGGCTACTACGGTTTTAAAACTCGACGTAGTATTAATAATCGCGTAGGCCGAACTTCTAAACTAATATAATATCGCAGAAGAGTTAGTTTCGGCGGTAGAAGTAGTATACGCCGATATAAGGGTTTTCCTTCAAAAAGCGACGGGATAAGCGTATACGTTGATTTTTTAGTAGAGAGCGTTATTCTTCGAACCGCGGTATATATTAGTAGAGAGACCGCTAGTATAAGTCTACTGGGCTAAGGGTAAAGAAGATAAAGAGAACGCTAAAGTAATAGGCGTAAGACTCGTACTTATATCTTTTCTTCTACTAAAAAGGGCGCGATCTTTCGAAATTCTACGTAGTACGAATAATCGACTGTAATAATATAATACTTTTACTACGCTCTAGGTTGCGAAGTGTATCGACTAAGTCGTCGCGAGTAATTTAACGCTGCTCCTCGCTAGATTTCTTAACGAAAAAGTTGCTTTTATTATTAGCTTTTAGTCGTATAAGTATATTAAATATAACGAAGCGAAAGGTTGTATACCTAGTAAACTTATTATCGTGCTAACGTATAACGTATTATACTTAGTCTTAGAGGGTAATCGGGCGAGCTCGCTACTATATAAAATTAGCGTGGCCGTATAGAAAAAGCGTAGGGAAGGCTAATGAATAAAGCGCCTATGATTTATTAAACTCGTTGAGTAGCGTTATATATATTATCGGTATAGATAGGTGATTAGCTTCCTTATTTAGTTACCTTTAAGATTATAGAGGGATATCTAGATTATATGTTTGATATAGATTTGCTTTAAGGCGCTTAACTTTTATTTACTCTTATATAACATTTGGGACTATAGAAAAATCCTTATCGTCGGAATTAGTAGAATCTTTACTCTCTAATCGAAGACTACGATCGAGAGAGCTATTATTATACTCCGGCGTATATTGTATTAGGATATTATCGAGAATATTGCCGTCGATAGGTAATTATTTTAACGCTACGCGATTCTATTCAAAAGCGCTGTAAAGAGGGTAGTAGATACGAAGATGCTCTAACTAAGTAGAAATACGTCGCCGATGTATAATAAATTGCCTCCGAAACTACGTATTTCTACGAGAGTCTTAGCCTATATCGTAAGGCTTAAGTAGTATAATTTCGAAGTACGAGGGTAAGAGTAGTAGTTAAGAATAAATCTTACTAACGTTATAGTAGAATTGAACGATATAGCTGCGATATTTGTACTACTAGCTTCGGACTTAGAGTACGTTTATAGTAATATAAACTCGTATTATAAGTAGTTCTTCGGCTATAGAAAGCTCGGAGAGATTAAACACCTCTAGGCCTAGTCCGAAATCAAGCTTATTTTCTTCGAAATAAAATAAAAGCTTACTAAGTATAGCTTAAGAGTCTAAAGAATAGCAACGGTTATAAATATCGCCGTATAATTTTATATCAAATTAGAACTACTTATAGTACTAATATTTCGCCATTTTTTCTACTTCTAATTTATCCTAAAACTAGTTAATAATATTTTCGTTATCGCTATCGATAGTATACGCTTCGAGATTATTCTCCTACGTAGGATTTAGGCGGTGAAAAGAGCGCGGCTCGCGCTAGAAAGAGCGCTACTAATAGCGAAGACGGCGAGGAGGAGGAGATTCTACGCGAGTAAGGAGACGAGATTCTACGCGAACAGGGAGACGAGATTCCACGCGAGTAGGAAGAGGAGAAGAGGAAACGGACGTAGACGTAAATCTTCGAAGATAAATAAGCGACGAGGCTACTTTGGCTTAGAAGCACATAAATTTGGTTTCGAGAGTAGATAAAGATAACGTAGAAGATAAGTCTACGCTATTCCGGCGAGCAGATCTATTCTCGCGTTTAACTACGTTTTAGTAAAAAGTTGCTTTAGTACGTATTTAAGCTTATAGTTCTAGTAGTCTAGCGTCGAGAAATTGATCGGTAAGTAATTCTAGTTGTACTATAGGTAGGCTACGGATAGGGAGGTGTAACGGGTTAGGGTATTAGTTAGGACGGCGAAGTAAAGTTAAATGTACGTTAATAGTATTCCTTTTAGTCGCTTACGTAATTCGAATTATCGTAGTAGCTTACTTATCGCCGTTTCTCTAATACCTAATTAGCATTTACACGGAAAAAGGGTATATTAGAATAAGTAATAATAGAGACTTACTTAAGCTATACGTTTATTATAGTATATAATATAATCGCTAGTACGCTTAGTAGGATTACGAATAGTAATAAATTAATTAAATGCTTGAAAACGTTTATAAGAACGATAGTAAATTTACTTAGGGAGCGAATTTTTATCCGTAGTAGGTATAACGACAACGTTCGAAGGAGCGAAGTACGAAATTTTTTCGCAAAGTATAAATTTTCGTCGTAGAAAAAACTAGGTACGCATTTCCGTAGCAGAAAATCACGTATGAGAGCACGAATATCAAAAGGATCTGTACTCGGAAGCCAATCCGGGCAACGCAAAAAGGTCTGTGCTCGGGAGCTAATCCGGGCAAGTGGATAAGAACTAGATAAGAACTGTTTTCCAGAGCCCCAAAAAGACGGAAAAAAACACCCTTATTGAGCCTTCGGCTCAGATGACCCGACGCAGATGCCGAGTCTGGACGACTCCCCCCTCGATAGAGACGAAGCCAGGATCCTGCGGTTGGACTGCAGTGTCTGACCGACCCGAGCTTATCTTTCTCCAGCCTCAGAAGGCAGATAGCACCCAAAATGAAGAAACTGGAACAGGGTCTGGACCTGTGCCCGATAGTGCACACACGACCACGTCTGCCCGGAAACTGGAACCTACCTCTGGAAATGAAGCTCGGAAGAGGTTCCCGATGACGGGACCCAAATGTGCCAAGTGACAAGCGGACTATGGTATGTACTTTGTTGAAGGATTACCACAGCTGCACATCTCCGCCGACACTGTTCTCGACAGCTGGCTCTGAGCAATCAAGCCTTCAAAGTCCTCGCCAACTTCGCTAAACATTGTCCTTCCACTACGTCTCCCTTTAGTTCTCCGACTTTCCGCCAATCTTTGTCTGTCGCCGATGGATACGGACAAGGTGGTCACACGGTCATCCCTAGATTCCATGGTACACAGCAATGCCACATCAAGTGTGGCTTCTTCATACCAGAAGCTCAAGTCATGGCGGGGAGAGGTCCCTCACCCTTGGATCTCGATAGACGCTTCGCCGCGACATACTACTTCGCGGGATCAATCCCAAGTGCGATAGGAGACTGCCCAGCCGAATGCCTCTAACGACCCGAATCAGCCATTCAGTCTGATCGTTAGCAGGCCCCGCAATCTTTCGGAAGATAAGCCTCGAGCCGTCAAGAGTAAGGAGAAGGGCGGTTATCCAGTCTGGCCACATTCTCCCGACGTCAAAGACGCCGACATGGTCAATGACGGCAAGACTCACATCTTCACTTATCCTAAGGTGGCCACTTCCCACTAGCACGTGAAGTTGACGAGGTCCAGCTCCTACAACTATTCCCTCCCTTGATCGACAGCTCACCCCTGGTATGACCGAACAGCACGCTCACCAGCCAAAAGCATCAATATCTAGAAGCTAAAGGACTTGGCACCGTCCATAATACCTTGAGCGACTATGCACGCAAAATCTTGCAATTGCAACGGCCTAGTTTACGCAGAGACGCCTCCACACCCTTGACAATATCTCGCATTGGAACATTACGTACGGATGAAGCTTCATCGTTCCCGTCAGAGATATCTCCGACGTGGTGGCCCAGATCCGAAGCCAGCTGGGTCTCTAGATGAGCAAATATATGCCCCCTCCAAAAGCCAGCGACTCCCTTATATCCTCTCTAGCTATGGTTGAGGGTAGAACAGTGATTCTTCCGGCCGCAACGAGAACTGCTACGAGCGGCGCTATATCACCAACGGCAGCGTGAGCAATAGCGATGACAAGGGCACCCGTACCGATTGCCGCAATGGTTAGGACGAAACCGCGAGGCCGTCCATTGCACCCGAGCGGCACCGTAGCAACTGCAATCGCAGCTGCGACTCGTCCTCGGCATCTGAAAACAGGTACAGCTCTGCGAACTCATCTGATGAGCCAGCCCCGTACCATACGCCTGTGTGTCGCTTCTGCAAGTTGGGCTTCATCTAGCTCGGAGGGTCACGCAATTTCTGTCCCGAACAGCAGCGAGAGAAAACCACCATCAGTTTTGTCAAATGCTATCCATCCCCATCTCGACGACAGTGATGATCTCACGGTATACGCGCAGGGTGTCCGAGGGGTCCATGTCGTCGTTGCCATTGATCTTGATGATGATCTCGAGGGTTTTCTCGATATTTGCAACTAGTTGCAGGCTCACTTGTAAGGACGCCTTCAATGACTCCTACAGACGAACTCGGCCCATGAGCCTCGTGGCCAGGACGGAAGGGCATCACAGGTGCTAACGAAGTCATCTGACAGCTTGATGAAGCCACGACTCTATGTGGAAGACTCCGTTTGCTCCAGATTCAAGCTTCCGCATGGCGGAAAGCTTCCAGACGACACTACGCTCGACGGGGAGGACGTTGGAACGGCGATGGCTATCTGCTTACAAGTATAACGTAGAGACACTATGCGACGGGAGGCGGTCGCGTGGGTGTTTCGTAGCACGGTTTGTATATGTTCAGTTATTACAACCACTTGCCGGACGGACCTTCCATATTGCCGCTTGGGCACCTCCGGTACGCAGTATTCCATTGCGTAGGACGTCTCAAAATTCGCATATCCGGAGGGTCGCTGGAAGCGAATATTTCAGCCGGCCTAACTCTTCCCGCAGGTTGAGGTTCCGCGCGGCTCCGAATGCTCTGGGTGTTCGGACGAAGTGTCGTCTCTGTTGCTCAGGGATCAGAGTTGACGAGTACTCGGGTTGCGCCGGTCACGTATACAAGTATCGCAATCGCCGGGGTTTGGCGTTGCAGCCCACCTTCTACCTTCTTTTTGTTGATGCGGACTCCTTCGTATACACACATATCGACTTCCAGCATCTATCCTGCTGGCCCGTCGACGGTGGTATTGAGGTGTTGTCGGCAAGAGAGTTGTATCCGTAATGTTGTCCCGGTTTTGAACAAGTTAGTGCTCGTGTCTCTCTTCCGCATTGCAAGCTGCAAGACCCTCTTCGTGCATGAACATAGAAGCTTGGATGGACGAGAACGTCATTAAGCAGATCTTTCAGACCGTGCTTAGTGAAAATACCGGACCACCTAGCCCCTCCACAACGTTCATCTTCGCTGTTCACCTCAGTCTCGCCGTCCATTGACTCCAAGGCCGGCCAGCCGATGTCCCTCTGAAGATGAGCTCATCATCCCTGCTCTCCTCCTCTTGGCCAAAAAGGTCACCGTCAAGGTCAGCATCTTGAAACCGGTGAACGGATGTTCGTGATTGATATCCCGACAGACGAAAATATGCCACTATACTTGCTACTCAAGACCATGGACAGGGGACTAGAGCGCATGTGTTTCTTACTCAAAGGGTCGAAGGATCTATATTTGAACATAACCGAGTCCCTGATGCGTCAGCGTTGTCCAGCTAAACTTTCATCGTCTACAACACACCACTTCGGACTGGTTATCAACAAGGTGTTAAGACCTGGCCTCCCTTATGTCCATATCCTTCGAAAGAGAACGGTTTAACGGTTGCCCATTATTGGGGCAAGAGCATGGGGTATGAGAATCAGAGGGGCATGGACATGAGGGGGCATGAGGTCATGAGAGCATGGGGGCATGCGCAAATGTGCATAGGGCCATGGACTCAATTAGGGTTGTTTGCATCTGTTGGACAAAGGATTCAGCTGTGTTGCCTGTTTCAGTAAAAGACCGTAAAAATGAAGACGAGAGCAACGGGTTTTGACAAGTCACCGCTGCGGACATCTTCCTCGTAGGAAGTTGTCGCTAGCGTCAACCGGACTCTGTTTCGCCTATTCCCCATGTTGTCCTTGCGTCCGTATTAAGTTTGCTCGTTGTCCTGAAACCCTTGTAGCTGTGTCAGAACCGAGCCTCAACCACGAGCAGCTTCGGAGGCTGGCAAGTGCTCGACGGTTCACAAGTGTCTAGTCCGCAACAGAGTTGATCTGGCTCTCGTTTGCACTTTGGCGCATCTTCAACATCAACAGACCTTGCTTCTTCGGCGAAGCCGTCGCCAATTCTGTCGCCTGCGGCTTTCGGTGGGTGATCGTGTCTCTGCTGGACTAATTCCTCGGAAGCCTAGTAGCAGAAGTCAAACTAGTCATGCTCGTAGTGCCTATAGGCTACTTCCACTTGTTCGTCCCTCAAAGGTATAGTCGTATTCGACTGTGTACTTTGCGTATTTGGATTCGTGGTACCTAGCTTCCCCATTGGGACATCCCTCTTCTTCCTCTACTTACCAGTGATATCCTTTGTCCTTAATTACCATTGAATCCGCTGTGTTCGCTTTGACAAGTCCTTATGACAGAGTCTAGTATCGTTGCGCCCCTTCGGCTTTGCACTCTCTTTCTTGGGTATTCATCATAATGGTAGGATAGCTACTCTGATTGCAAAGCGGTTCGACATCTAGACGGATCATATGGTCACATCGACGGCGTGTAGATGCCTAAAGTAGCTAAGGGGAGTGATGGCATAGGAATCATCGACAAACGCAAACGCCTTCTATCCTGCCCCATGCCCATGCCTATGCCTATGCATTGCTGATGCCCCCATGCCCCTATGCAAGGACCGTCTTCCAGACGCCGACAAAACGCTCGGTATGGCAAATAGTGCTCATCTACGAGACGTGGTGGGCGTCTCGGAGCGAGTCTACACGCTTTATGGTGAGAATATCGCATTTCCCTTGACCAAGAAGCTGATCCCGTACTGATCAATGTCTCAGGTCAATGCCGTTGTCTTTCTTAGACCTTGCACCGGAATCCATTTAAGGCAAATAGCAAGTTTTCGCCAATCGTATTATACGACGAAACTAAGCAAGAAACCTCGAAGAGTAGCGTAACTCTACTAATATTAAGCAGCTACCTTATAAAGTTGTCAAGGGACGCATCACAGAGACGAAAAACAACTAGGTACTTAGCGAAGTAAGGCCCTTTTAGGTTGACTAGAAAATTGGTCATGTCTATCGGGGGATTCATCTTGAAGCGAATTGCCGGCCTCATCGAGCCATCGGGTCACTACTGTTACCTCCATGGACTGGTCAATGGACTACAGAGTACGGATCAACGGGTTTCTTATTTGTTAAGCTGTCCGCTCTGGTTGACAAGGCATTTATTTCCCGGTATAGGCTTCTCGTTAGACTGGTGAGCGATGGCTTCTCCTTTTGAAGGATATAGATGGTTCATTTGGTGACTTGGGTTTGTGTAAAGGAATTCTTTGCCGGAGGTGAGGAAACCAGGTCGATAGATAACTGTGGTGTTATGAGCTAAGAGATCATTAAATGAAAGACCAAATTGGGAGCTTAGGCTCGTCCAAGAAGCTGCTAATTGTCGCGTGGAGCTATCAACCTGAGCTACCTTACCTTAGGTTGGAAAATGTAACCTCCGGCGTTTGTCCCGTTGGCTGTTTACTCGCGCGGCCACAGTGACAAAAAGGATATGAACCGAGTTCTAACGGACTCTGGGTGGAGATAAGTATCACGGTTGCTGGCATCTGACATTGCTTTCCCCCCGTGTCTCTGTCTATTAAGGTATAGTCAATACTAGACACAGGCCAGTCGTTGCCGTTCTAGTTCCTAGCTTCCTTACTTATGCCCAGGTAATAAGACCAGGACGACCAGTGTCTAATGTCTCAAGATGGACAACGGAGGCATTCTCGATGTTTGCTGTTCTTGGTAACCAGCCTATCTCAGTGGCCAGGATTGTTTTGACTAAACCGTATGCCAATAAACGCCGTGTGATAACCCCGAAAGATTGGACTGCCCATGCCCATTCTACCATGCACATACGTATGCCCCCATGCCAATGCCCGCCACATGCCAACATACCTTCTCCCTGGCTCTCCAGCTCCACTGGGTTGACAGCCGCATGGCAGTCCCAAAAGAAAAAGGGTTATTAGGGTGCGAGCCCGATAAATTAGGCTGCGCAGGTTTCAAGGTTTGTATCGACAAGCGAGCCGAATGGAGATGAACCTTCTTGAACCCTGAGGCCGTACAGACTCCTCTCCGGCAGGCTCCATCCTGCACCTGGTAAACCTTAACCAGTTAACCTGCGCCTGGGAGGGTATAGCTCCAGCTCCACACCGTCTTGTACTCATACCCTTTGAGCGGTTCGAAGCCTTTCTTGCCGCAAGTAATATCGCATACAACCTTAACTTAATGCAAAAGAACGTTGGCTGGGCACAATCCGACACATAACGCCGAGGCTTGTTGTTGATACGTACATACCAGCTTCGTAGTATACCTGAGCTTCAAATAACCCATGTCCACGGCCTTCACACCCTCGGGTTCGGCTGCGTTATACTGTGGTGTCCTCTGCTGGACCTTCGCCTCCGCGTTGTCGGTCTCCATTTCATCATTCGTCTGCTACGAGAAGGCCCTCGTCGTTGGGACGTGGCCGGACACAGTGGAGTCCCTTGCAATCCTGCTCGACTTCGGCGCGTGCCAGTGTAAGGATCCATCTAGTATGGAAGGCCGACACGAATCTCTGTGACGATATTGTCGTTGGACCCTTGTTGCGCTTGCAGCTTGGTAAATGACAAAGACACTCTAGTAACCCAACAAAACAGCGATCTGTTTGCTAAGCTCGCTGTTCTTGGGTTGAAACTCTGATAATCCTCCTCTTCGTTGCTATCGTAGTATCTGACTGAGCTCGATCATCCTCGACATTCTTCTCCTCCGACTTATGCTCTTCCTCCCGCTCCATTCTTCTAGGGATAGAAGTGTAGTCCCTGGTGCAGGAGTATGACGACATAAGGACACAAGGACATAAGGGCGTGGATATGAGGGCATGGGAGCATCGGTATGACGGTATGGGGGCATGGGGGCATGGGCATAGAGGCATAGGTATTCCCATGAGGGCATGAGGGCCGCTTTCTCCAGGGTGCTCGTTCATGCCTTGCTGGATCTCTTTGAGCCTCTTCGTAAGAGCTAGGCAAGTGCCATCGTGGCTCGGTGACGTGTAGATTAACGATGCTCGTCGTTAAAGGGATGATCAGGCGTCGAACAGAGACGTTGTAAAAAGGACCGCTTTGATAATGCTTATTGACAACTGATCTCGTCCTGGCAAGTCACCGTGCAACATCAACTAGCCCAGATGCTCCGGAGCAGACCGGCAGGCAGGCTCTCTGCAGCTACCATATATCCATTGGCACCATACAGGTATTGAACTCGCCATGGTCGTTCCTGAGGGGAAAGGCAGGTAGTCGGCCGAGGGTACCAGCGGAATCTCCAGCGTCACTCAATGTACAGTCATCGACAAACATCTTGATTTCCCCAGCTTTCAGTCAAGCTCCAGCTTGGGTTATGTACGCGTACAATTGTCGTACCGTATGTGAGTTAAATGTTTGGAAAGCTCAAGTTATCGTCATGCGGGCGGTGTCAATTCGTTGGCTTGAGGGATCGTCTTTCTTATCGATATCCTCATCCGGCTTCTGTTGCAGCCGTTCCTCGTCCTTCCCAACTCGCTTGGGACGCCCCGATGACTCGGTCAGAGTGCTTGGAACACTGTCGAGACTGAGGCCGAGGTCGAGGTTTGGTGTCAGACACGCTTCGCGAAGCTCAAGTGGCGCTCGATGAAGTCAACGCTCTCCGAGATGGGGTCACGGCGCTCGAATTGTGTAAGAGGCGGCTGCGATGACGCTCGTGAATGGCAGGATGGGTGTCTTGAGGATATATCGCACCACGTCTGCAATGCCGCCATCCGTGGGATCTCAAATGTAAATTACCTACGGATCTATCCGCTACTGTTCTCCTTTGGCTTGTGGCTTTGTGCAGGACGGCGGTGCTTTCCTCGTGTTTTCCCGCTGCCACAGGGCGCTAGCCTGAGGGTGTACACTTGTACGTGCACTCGCACAAAGAGAGGTCACAAGTCGATAACAAATGCGGATGATGTGACGATGATGAAATCACCTGGGGATGTCACGGGGCCGTCAGAGTACTCTGACGGGCGTCGACGTGGTAGGGTGGGTATCAAAGACGAGCAGCGGGCGCGTTGAGTTGCGGTCTGTTGCGCTCAATGAGATATTAGCATGCAAACACATATTTGTTCGCTTTATCTAGGCTTCTTACGAATACAGCCGAGGGAGAAGTCTTCCCACTTGTGCCCTATGCCCTCGTATCCTTACACCGCCACCATACTCATTGATATCGGAGATGGCAGGTTGCCGTCATTGGTTTTGCAACGGGAGATGAGTTGATAATATTCGACGCCTGACTGGTGGCAGATACCGACATCGGGGAGCACTACTGTCGAACCTAGCACCTGCGACTAGGACCTCCCAGGCCGGTTCCTCATTGTTAGAGGTGATACCGCCGAGTGCGACAGTCGAGGTGTGGTATTTGAGATATGGAGGAGAGTGGGAGAGGGCAGGTGACGGAGGCGCAACCCATATCTCGAGAATCGGCTGCGGTTGTCTCAGCTCGAAACAATTCCATTATGCCTTGCTATACCATGTTGCCGAGAATTTCCGTCGCCTCCTTCGGCGTAGCTCTGCAGATCTCGGTGTCGAGACTAGAGATCAGTAGGATAGCCGATGACGAAACAGTGGCATTCCAAGTCGAGGATGACTTCGAGCCTCTCGTGAAGTAATATGAGTCTGGGGTCATACCTTCCTGATCTCTAGTTGGAGAACCTCATCGGGAAGAAGAAGGCCCACGGAGAAGATCTGCAAAGCTCCTCGAGCACCAAGACTGGCAGAAGCTACATTGTGGTGCACAAAGTATCCCGACCTTGATTAGTACGTTACCTGTCATTGTCCATCTAGTGTACAGCTTGAGGTCCGAAGATTGGCTAAGTTTGAAGCTCTTCCAGAACAGAGACACATAATTCCTATCGGTCGGTTCGGAAAAAGAGCATCGACAACGACGAGCCTTGGTGCATCATCAGCCACCGATAATCGTCCCGGATACTCAACAGTCCTAACTAACGACCCATTTCAGAAGCTTCTCATATCCCCATCGAGCGGCCGTAAGTCAAGCGACACGTCTAACCCAGAAGAGGCGATGATGCAGCCTCACAAGGACCTCGGCCTCTTCGATCACGAGCATCTTTCACTCCCTCTTCCAGAGCCATCGTAGTCGGAACCATAGACGCAGCCTCCACCATCAGGTCCGCCGACACAAATGCAGATACAACCGAAGCCACCGTCCACCTACTACTGCGACTATTGCTGCTCGGATCAGAGCTCCGACCTGATGATGTATGAGATGACCGCAGATCCACCTCGATATCCCTTGAAAGCACGCTTTCCGGACCCCATCACGCCTTACCGTTCCTTTGCTCCCTACTCCCTACTCCCTACTCCCTATTCCCAAAAACTCTCTCTGTAGTGGTTAATAAACTCATACCTTTCCCAAAGGCGTAGAATACCGCAACTCCGCAGCCTGCGACGATCATGCGGCGAGACCGCGAATTCATTCCAAACTATCCACCACGCCACATGTACCCAGCTAGTGCGTATTGCCCGGATAGTCCCGACCATCCCGGCTTTCATCGAGCATTCCCAGGCATCCGGGTACAGCCTCACTTTGTAGTAATAGAACTACGCCCTCGTCTTCTCCTCAACTTAATATTACTAAGGTAGTCGAGCTTCGAACCTTTGAAAAGACGATACCTAAACAGCAACGAGGATTATAGTCTCTCGTTTTTAAAGCAAGTTGAAGCCTCATCAGTCCCGTACGGGAATACGACTATCGTTACATCAAGATGCATTGAATCGGTGAATTACCATAGCAGGCAGCGAGACGATACTTCTCGTGAATACACTCGAACTCAACCTTCCAAGAGCTACCTTGACGGTGGAAAGTATCTAGACACGTGTAGCAGCTGTGATCTACAGTCCCAATAAGCTAAAAGAACGGCAAGAGCAAAAGCCAGATTCAGCGTCTCTGAACCTAACGACACAATCATCTGAGCTACGATCTTATACTCTTAACAACCGAAAGCCTAGTCCCAAAGACGGACTGCATTGACAATGCTTTCTACTATGCAGCGTACACGATACAAGTTACTGAGCCTCTCAGTCACTTATCCAGAGTGAATAGATCCTATCAAAGTATTAAGAAAGACCAGAGCAAAGGAATTGTGCGAAGAAAATTATATCTTCAAGTTACTTAGGGAGTTGCTCTCCCTCGTATTCTTCAAAGCACACACGCGAATCTAGAATAAGCTAGCCGGACAAATGGAGCGAAAGATGGCTACCTGCCATTCCCGAGCTCAATCTTGTGGTGCCAGGTCATTACGCGGAATAGTCTCTCGCAGTAAAGAAACTGGCGATGCCCAGTCATCTCGAGATTTTCGCTTTCATCAAGCAAAGAGTAGCGTGGTGATGGCCGATCGCGGTGGGGAGATGGTTCACCAGCGGTCCCTGGGTAGCCAGTTGTTGGCTTTGACCCATCTGGGTCCTCATCATCTCGATCAGGGAGTCCATCTTCGAGTAAAGCGAGATAATAGACTCATCAAGGTGGTAGATTGTTAAGATGTTAGCTCTAAGCGTCTTAGGACGTGGATTTGCTAGATTTTGGCTGTCTAACTGTCTGCTCTGGCTTGGGTGGCTTGCCGGCTGATTGCTGGGCTGGTTGACCATGTTGTTAGCTTGACGACGTGGAATTGATGATCTCGATGAAATTCTTAGTGGATCAGAAAGCGAGGTTTCGTTCCCCAGGCTGCTGAAATATAGTGGGATCGATGAAATCTCGCCGGATTGCTGATCTAGCTCGCCAGGTTGATGGAACTTCGCTGGATTGATGACAACCGAGTTCTGGATCGCCGGCTAGAGAAGCTGCTACCTTGACCACGAATCAGCTTGGAGCTGGACCTGCGTCTCAGAACGGACAACGACTCTCAGGTTTTCCATCGACGCGAGGGGCTGGATGTCACTTCAACTTCCAAATCCCGGCGCCGTGGTGTTTCTCGATCATGTCTCCATTACAGTCTCCGCCACGATCTTCGGTTCGGCTGCTGTCCCTGCTTCCACTCAATCTCGGGAATAGGTGCGGTGTCTACCGTTGGAAGCCCTCGGACCTCTCTAGTGGTTGATCACCGCGTCAGTGCGGATCGCTTTGCTGTATTTAACCGTGGTTAGAAATGACTCAGAGTAAACGTCTCTTCCTTTCAGGGTAGGCAAATATTAGCATATCTGAAGGTTTGCGTCTTATTTGCTATATCTGGGGTATCACGCTACGCCATGCATCGCTTTCCTTGCGTTCTGTCCGATCCTAGTCAATTGCGGAAGATCGATGAGGCCTGCTTTATAACTGACACTCCGCAGTGGCGCATGACCAAAGTGACGCTCCCCCTTGGAGCTCAACCAAAGTCACACTCCGCAGTGGAGCTTGACAAAAAGTGAAACTCCGCAGTGGACCTTGACAAAAAGTGAAACTCCGCAGTGGACCTTGACAAAAAGTGACGCACCGTAATGGAGCTTGACCGAAGTAACGCTCCGCCGTGGAGCTGGAGCTCGATGACGCTCCACTGCGGAACGTGACCTAATCGTCGCTCCACGTTCAAACCTTCACAACATAGGCAAGACTTTCCCAGATGGTGGGCACATTGCATTCAAATTGACCGTTCAAATGGATTCACGTGTGTCAGAGTCCTAAGAAAGGAGTAGACACCAGGACTTGTAGTGCGCCCGCCGGCAATATGTGTTAGCTGACATCTCAGAGTTTCCCAACGTCATGCCGCTTCATGCAATACAAGCCCAAAAACTGAGCTTGACGGAGCTAAGGTAATCGTTCCACTAGATGCAGCCGCGCAGAAGGGGAAATCTATCCAAGCTTGGATGAGCATTCAACTTGCCGTGGAAAGACAACCTCACGATATCAAAGGACAGCAGAGATAAGAAAACGAAGCAGTTGCAATGATACGACCACTTCAATTGCAGGATGCCAGACTGCTCAACATGCAAAGCCCAGTGACCGCAGCCCTAGTCTACTCCTCCAGTCTCTCCCTAGCTAGCATGCATAGTCTGCAACCGTCGTACCACCCCCGACGCGATATTCTCGACCCCTTGCTCCCTCCAAGCGAAAGACCCCCCCTCAGAGCCCTTCCCAAGACTGAAAAGCGGTCCAGAAACACCACAACGTCTAGGCCAGATAAACCCTAACCTCCACATCCGGATTCATCCCCGCCAACCTCTCCTGAATATCCCGCAAGACAGCCTCAATCGGCGTAGCACACACCACCCCCGCGAGCCCGAGATACGCCTCCCCAGCCTCTGTCGACTGCCTCGGCGCTCCCCAGACCATCGAGTGCGGCGTCCCGTCTCCGGCAAACACGGCGGCGCCCGAGTCGCCTTTCCAGGCAAAGGCCTCTGGGACGCCGAGGTCGGGCTTGGGGACTAGCGTCGTCTCTACGCTCGTGACGCTGCCAGTGCGGGTCACGGCGCGGCATGAGCTGACTTCTCCGACGGTCGGACCCGTTGTGCGGCCTAGCTTGTAGACGTGTGGCCGGTTGGAGTTGTAGTCGACTGCATCGAGGTCCCGTAGGGCTATGAAGGATTGCAGGGGGCTCGGAAGGGACTGGTATTGGAGTTAGAAGGGTGCTTCAAGTTGATGCGAGGAATACCCATGTCCAGGTAGGTGAACTCCGTTCCTTCCTTGCTACACAGAATCCGCTAACCGTCGTTTCTGCTCCAGGCCCTGAGTGCACCGGAACGAGTCCAATCCCCCTCGCCTGAGCCGCCTTTGCTCTTCAACTCGTCCGTCATAGACACCTCCCAAGTCACATCTATAACCGAACCTGAGGGCGTTGGAGTCATAGCCACTACAGCCGCAGCAGTCTCGACACTTGGAGCCATGCCGTGTCCAACGACATGTCTTCAACCCTGAAGAACCTGGCAATATGAACTTTTACAACAGCAAGCTTGAGGCACACGACATAGCAGCACAGCCAAAGGAGGGCCGACGAAGATATACAGGAATACGACAGCCTAGACGAGGCAATCGATTCCCAAGTCTACATCGAACTATTCCAAGAAGGCTAAACGGTTAAGTATCGTCACCCAACAAAAGCAGACATCATTTCAACACAATAGACCACACCCGGTCTTTAACGGTCGTCATCCTTACTATCAAAACGTCCCCATAAAGCACGAGGAGCGACCTAGTCTTTGTTCACTTACGATACGCGACACTTCGTCCTCCGTACGCGGTAGTAAGTCTCAAACTCGAAGAAGTTCGCTGAGGATAAGGCAGCTAAGACGGGCGCTGCCAGCGTTTCCACAATACTTTCTATACACTACGTCTCAAACCCGGCGGGTCTCGCGACTACCACTCCTTCACAATTTCCATTCTTTTACCCTTCTACTCAAGCTTTGTTCCTTAAGGGGTTTGCTCAAAGCTCGGCTTACCCAGCGGACTACTACAACGCGGGCAAGTATGTCACATTTCGAAAGAAGCAAGTAACCACTTCTTCTTAATATTCTAACTATTACGTACTTTGTCCCTAAACGATCCAGTTCGACAACTTGTCAACAAAACGTCAACACTACCACTCACAATAACAACACAACAACCACGACCAGCAGCACCGACGACGACAACAACATGAGCCACAACCATCACCACCCCTAGATACTCGGTCGAAGTTCCACAGTTCCCATCGCCATCGCCTGAAACTCGACGAAGCGTACAACTGCCACTCCATCGCGGTTTCGATTGTCTTACACTTCGACTCAAACTTTCCTTATTAACAAGCTATTCAGTCATCGATCATCTCTTAGCATCTTATCTTTTGGCGGTATCTGTCATGAGTTCAACAAAGATATCAATCCAGAGCCATCTCACCCGCCTGGCAACGAGGTACTTCAAGATGACTATACCGTTCTGCCTAAATGGTACACCACCAGTTGACGCAGTAGATGGGTTGAGGGCACGTGGCGGCATGATGGAACGAGGGAAAAGTAGCTGCTGGAAAGGTGGGTGAACCCAGGGCAATTCAAGTCTCAACTCCAGACTACGATTCCTGGCAAAGGAAGAGTCCTGAAGACAGTTCTATGAGGAGGTCATGAGCCTCTGAAGCTGGTAATCGCGAAACACAATCTACGTCGAACAACGATTATCTCGACTACCGCGTTTATACGAAGGTTGTCCGCGCGATATGGCACATCCATGAGCTCTGGCAGAATACCGAGCATTCGAGCCCCATCTGCGAGTGTCTCCGTACCTTCACGCTGTGACCTCCATCATGTCTTACGTACCAGCGGACCGCTGCTTTCCCTCTCCTCAAACAATACAGCCCACCTTGGTCCACGCGGCAACTTCGCGATCAAGCTCGCATATTAGACTTGAAGGCGGGCACCGATCCGCGTAACTACCATGTGCGGAGGCCGGATGAGGAAAAGACATCAGCATTGCTGAAGCTCGGTAAGACACCGGAAAGGGTGTCCGCCAACCAACCCAAAAGTTGTACGGAGTCGTTTCCAACCTCCAATCATTCAACCAATTCATTAATATCTTTTATCCCCACCATACCTTTAATCCGCAGCACCTTTCTCTCTCTCTCACACACACACACACGCATACACACAGTCGTTCTCAAGAGATCACCTTTCACACCTTCCCAATATGGGCAAGAATACGCCCGCCATCGGACGCACCGAAATCGCCGCGGCGGTATGCGATCGCCTCTCTGTCGCCCACTTTGTCCAGTGTGCTCCTGCCACTACCGCCACTTACCAGCCACAGGGACGGTGGAGAGCTTCGGTCAGAAACTAGCCTTTCAACAGATCAACGGCATGATCTTGGTGAGATGCCGAGAAGAAAGTTGGCACCGACTACGCTGCTCCCAAAAAGGCTCTCGCAGGACTATTCAGCAAGAAGCTGCTGGCCGCCAAAAGCCCCATGGTCATTGTCAGCTCTGCTGTCACTAACCATCCTAACGCCAAGGCCTTCTACCAGCGCATCGGTGCTTTCGTTGACAAGGACACGTCCAAATTCTTAAGCGAGGAGCAGAACGGCTACAACATCCTCTTCAGCGAGACTTCGCTACCCGGCGCCTTCGAGGTCGGCTTCGTCATGCCCTCAGGAGACGAAGCCCAAGTCAGTGTCACTCCCCGGCACCGACGACGTTGAGCGTCAAGAAACGAAAGCTAAACAAAATTACCGAGGAAGATGAAATTAAGAAAGGACGGGCCAATTATGACGTGAGACTCAACGCGCAAGGCGTCCTTCAAGTGAAGTTACTACCCACAAATTGGAGATTCCGGAAAGTCGCCGTGCGGCCGCTTGAGGCGCACCTTTTGGAACTAGTTGACTAGACCCCGGACAAGACGACGAGCAATGAGTACGGTCCTGGATCGGTAAGAGCCACTCAGGCTTCCCGACTAGCCTTACCAGCTCAAACGGTCTCTTGCATAAGTGGCGCTAATTTCTATCACTGCTCAAGATAGATTAGCAATAGTTCTCCAAAACTCGCCCATAGCTGGCGGACAGCGACATAGGTAACCTTGGCGAAAGGTCTAGGAAGTCAAGGGATTACTCGCAGAGCAACTGGTTCACCAAATGTATCGACGGCTCTCTTGTTACATCTTCGCAATCATTATTAGTGCGGAGCATCTGTGGTCTTGGCTCCATATGACCGAGGTCCCATGGACTCGACACAACATGGGCTCGGAGGCGTCAAATGGTCCAGATAAGCTTGACCGCGGCACCACTTACAGGGTCGACGGCTCTCTTGTTACATCCTCCCCATCATCACTAGCACCGGGCATCTGTAGCCATAGCTTCGTCGCTTGTCCTCCCTCGCCCCAGTCTCGTGGACTCGACACAGAGTAAGTAGCCTTAGAGTGGTCCACTGGTCAATACAAGGCTGGTAGCAGCATTCCTTACTTCGAGGACTTCGAAAAGAAATACATCTGGGCTCATTGGTACATGCTTGGACGACGTACTCTCCGATCCCACTACTTTCACTCACGACCCTCTTCCGTTGCGCAACATGTTCTTAGCACTCAATTCAACCAGGGCCCGATTCCCTTCTATCCCTACGCCAGTCTCTCGGTACCGTCAAAGTTCCACGACGCGGCAAGCTGCCGCCTGACGGCTGAACGATATGAACAAGAAACTTTTGCTCCAAGATCAAAGCTTAAGGCGCGAAGTTAAAAACCCACGCAAAGCCAACAGCAAGCTCAACACAGACATAGCCAAGCACCAAAGTATCTTTGACAGATTATCAAAGACTTGCAGTCGTCGACACGGCAAGCCGGGCTTGGGCGAAAGAGGAAATAGATAGTCAGAAGCAGACATCGCGAACTGGGACGGTAGCTTGTTTAGATTTATACACAATCACTACTCCTAGGCATACCGCTTAGAAAGGTCGACGGAAGCTCAACAACTCCCTCGTCCACGGTTCACGTTCCCAATTCTAGATACATTCAACACTGGCCGGCGAGAGTGGACACAGAGGGGCGTGAACCTCGGTCAGAAACTGACCGATGGTACGGTGAAACATCGACACTATCATCCTCAGCGAGCGGCGCAAGCTCTAGACTCAATACAAACGTCAGGTCCCTCGTACACGAGGACGTTGGGACATGGGACATGGGGGTGTGAGGGTGTGGTGAGGACATGATGAGGGCATGGGGGTCTGGGAGCATAGCAACCTGGACCTGAGCATGAGCATAAGGGCATGGAGGCATAGGGATGGGGTCAAGGGCAGCCGAAAGGTCACGTCAAGGTTGCTTACCAGGCGAGAATCTACCAGCAGAGAGGGTCGGCCATTACATTTTACCCCAAGCCAGATATCCCCGGCAGCTTTTAAGCCACTGCCAAACCGGAGCGGGCACCATTGTGAAAGGAACCGGCTGCCGTTGGGCTAAGGCCACTGTCCAAAAGGGAGGAGACTTGATAATCCAATTGGGGACACGGGCTGGCTGAGAATTCTGTGGATGGCAAGGAGCTCTGCAAGCAGCTCGAGCAGTTTTAATGTTAACGCCGGGGTAGTCAGCGACCTCGGGAAACTCAGCGTCTGTTTGTCTGTTAGGTTGCTAGTGGTGCCTTAGATATGGTTCAACGATGCCTTCTCCTTCCCGGGCCGCAAAGGCGAGGATACGAGAAAGTCAAGACGCTTTGCAAGAATGTCGTATCGTCTTCGCGGACTCTTTCGACACGGCGCAGGAGTGGAGCAACGGTTTGCGGCCTAGGCAGGTAGATTTGGGGAGCGTCTCTGTGGACTTCCGAGACAGGCATGGCTGAAGGCCATGGCAGGGTGAGACGGTATGGGAAATGGACGCTGTATGATATTGCTGCGGATTGTGTTGATGTTGTGACCTGCATGGTTGACGACTACCGTAGCTTGATGGGGTTCAAGAGATGCAATGGGGAATGAATAGCGGGTAGATTCAATAGCTCCTTAATGTCTAGGAACCTGGTATGAAGCCCTAAATACATCTTCTGAGTGAAAGTTAATTCCTAGTGTCTTGAAATGCAGGTTTTCTCCCGGCAGACTGTAGTGAGACGTT
Source organism: Coniochaeta ligniaria NRRL 30616 (assembly GCA_001879275.1). Lineage (NCBI taxonomy): Eukaryota > Fungi > Ascomycota > Sordariomycetes > Coniochaetales > Coniochaetaceae > Coniochaeta > Coniochaeta ligniaria. The sequence continues at coordinate 261,356 of KV875108.1, forward strand.
TTAGTCACCGTAGGCTTGAGCTCCGGGAGACGGGTAACAATATCAGATGCTAATATGTGCTAGGGTGCTCTTTGCAGATGGAACTGTCCAGCTTGGATGGAACGTGGGTTCCTATAGCTGGAGTGCCGGGTTACAACTTCGAGGAGACAGAATACGGAGTAAAGTACAACGGGAACAACAGAGCAGTGGCACATTTGCAAAGTGTAAAAGTGGGGTCAATGTTGTAAAGGTGTAAACTCGTTGACGGTATATTCGATATTCTCCGCCATCTACTATGCTTGAAGCATATCATCGGCGTCCTAATACCGTTGGGAGATTCGGTTTGTCTCTCCTCGTTCTGTTTCTAGATAGTGATATATCTGCTCGTTCTCCTAGAGTACTATCCGAAGCCCCGTCTGTTGATCACAGCGTCGAGTCAATATTGTAATACCAAGCCGTTAGTCAGGACGATTACTACAGTATTCCCAGACACCATCTACTCCGGAAGTACCAAACCACGTGTCCTAGCATTGTTAGATTGATGTTGATCTTTGCATTGTTCTACGCAATATCTCCACTGGCAGAGGCAGATGAGATGACATACAGTAGTATATCCCCTCCACTGTAGGCTGTTCATGATGGACAGGATCCGAAATTCGTAGTAAATACCGGGCAACAGACTAGATGCATCACATGTTCAGCAGTAGAGGTAGTAAAGCTTGCTCCAACAGCCTGTCATAAGTGTGATGAAGGTGCGTTAGTGGTGCGCAGGAGCTCAAAACCTCATACGGCAATGACGGTTACGCAAGAATTGCATGAATCAAACCAAACCCTCAGCCTGGACGCAATTCGCCCACCGCCTGGGGAGACTTTGTTAGTGTGAGCTAGTACTTGAGCAACAGTCAAGTCGCGCTCCAGTGCGGAGCGTCATAAAGGTTACGTTCCGCTGTGGAGCGTCGTTAAAGTTACGCTCCAGTGCGGAGCGCCTTTAAAGTCAAGCTCCGTTGTGGAGCGGCTTTAGAGCGACGCTCCACCGTGGACCGTCATTGCGGTCACGCTCCATCTACAGTATTCGTTATAGTTGTTCATGATAGTGTGGTCTTGATTTCTGCTCGTTAGCAACAAGCTTGCCGCCAAGAACTGCCTATATCATCGTTAGAGAATCCAGTCCCTCTAACCTCCTGAAAATGAAAAGCATGCTTTAAGCAAGAGTGCACGCTTCTCGGACAATGAGTTGAGCCAGCGAAGAGTACTGCTAGTTTCACTTCTGTGACGGATGAGGGGGTAAAGCTGCAACCCAGGAGCTGGAATCTGAATGACAGGCCCGTCAGCGACGTCATCATTGGGACCTCCACGGCCGCGATACTTTGCCCTTTTCTCATCATCCTGGACTTGTGTTCCTTCATGCTCTGCGGCTTTGATACGGTCAAGTTTCCGTGGGATCCATATAGCCATATCCACTTGCCGATGCGAAGTTGCCGTGTCTGGGCACTCTAGGACAGCCGAGTGTCATATTCCCAACGAACGGAAGTCCCTGGCCCTCACGAGAGATCGACATGCCAATTGTTACACCTTGCTTGTCCATAGTGCCCCTGGCAGAGACGAGTACATGTTTGGAATCTTAATGAGCAGTGTCTCACACTGGACAATGCGACGAGTTCAGGAAAGTTCGAGCAGGTTCAGGGAGACATCCGAAGAAAGTTTGAACGGGAGCTTGAACGAGGTTTAGACGAGACTCGAGGAACGATGGCAAATCAGCGGGGGTAAGAGTCCGAATGTGTTCTCTCGGCAAGTAGTCCGCAAGCCAAGGGAATGACATCGTAGACCATTCCTGCAAAATGAATACAGTCAGAGGGACCTGTCTGAATAATGCTGTTGGCCAAACAGAACGCCTCTGCCGTGTCGATACCTCACAAGAGTTGGAAAGATGCGGGAGAGGCGCGTTTGGATAAAGACCCGACGGTTGGGTCAATCACACAAAGCGGCCCAAATGTGTTACAACCTTTGATCCTCTCAAACCTGACATCTAATACCTCCTGGTATTTCTGCTCCATTGAAGCCGCTGATAGGTATTGCGGCTCTTCGCATTTCGCCAAAACTTCATTTCTCCCGTGTTTGCCTCGGAAAACGAAGGCTGGCACTCTAGTTCCCGAACAATGATATAGCGACATGTAGCGCGAACGTGCTCCTCGTCGTTGTTGAGGAACGTGAGATAGATATACCAGAGTACTACTGGGTCGTGATCGAGATCGTCGAGACGCAATGTCATTCTTACCCCTTCGCCACCATGTAAAGGTGTAGCGTCAAGCCAAAATCTGAGCCCCAGGCCAAACTCACCTGCAGTAGAGAAGTCTCCCACGACGATGAAGAGGAGAGTAGCGGCCCCCTCGTAGTAAAACACCTTTCCATCATTGTAGCCGACCAGAGTTCGCAAGACATTCTCCCATGCCTCATCCGAGCTTCTGGTCCGCGGAGCACAAGCACAGGTAGACTCAACCAAACGAGCTAACAAGCCTTCTATTCTGCCTTAGATGGTTGGATTGGTTGGCAGGAAATGGGCATCTAGTCAAAAACGGATACAGGATACTACTACCTCTGATCTCTCGATCAAAAGCCCCCGGTTAACGTCACGGTCGGCTTCCATATGCCGCTTGATCCTTCGGCGTCCGACACCACAGAAGTTGTTCTAAATGTTTAAGGGTCATTTTGCTTATCTGCCATAGTGTATTGCATGTTGTCTAGTTTAATACCTACCGTAGAGCTGTAGGCTGTGCACCATATGATATGGACCAAGATATCGAACAAGGAAATGGCCTGGCATAAAAGCTCAAAATGCCGGCCCAGGAAGAAGAGCCTCAACCTTCGTCGATTGCAAAGGGCCATCAACATTAAGACCTGTTAACCGGCGGAGTCGTTCTTGCAAGTAGTCTTTCACCGAACACTCGCCATGGCGGACAAGAACTGCGAGTTTCATGATGTTGAGATCACAGATCATTGATCAATATGGGAATCCAACCACAAGATAACTGTCGACAGTCAGACACGAGAAATGCAGACTCTCCGCCGGTTCTACTCTGCTCTCTCTAACTAGTACGGAGTACAGGCGTCTTACCGAACTACTTACTAGCCGATAGCTCAAGGCAAACCGCCTACTCAACTGCTATATAGTAGGGAGTCTAATACTCAGGCTGCTGGAATACCGCTGAGTCGTATCAAGGGGAACAACAGTGGCCCCGGGTTTCGACGGCATAGAACGTGTTTCACCGGCCCAATCACTTTCGAAGGACGAATGATATCATGCTTGAAGACAGCAGTCCGGAGATATTCCAAGTTGCCCATGAGCTGGAGTCTTGTCCCATTGCGCTCAATGACGTCTCCATGGTCTGGTGAAGTTGCAGGCTCACGACCCAAACCCAGTGTGAGTATTCCTGCCCATGCCGAAGTAGGTTACTTTTCTACGTATTGTGTTTCTGCATACTGGCCACAAACACGTCGCCCCATTTCTTTGGTTATGCTTGAATTTAACCCGCGACCTCTAGAGTAGGAGCTTGATGACTACGGTGATGACGACTGCTACTTCTAACTCGACGATGACGAGGACTACGAAGTGGAGGGCAGGTATCTAAATCTACGACCTTAAGACCTGATTTCCATAGTCATCAGAACATCTACGACGACCTATCTTTGACCATGCCAGAAAGAAGGATGGCCAGCATAGGCATCCGTTGACTTCCAACCATGGGGAGAGAGTCTCATGGATACTTGGACTCCTCAAAACCTCAATTTAGGCAATTCCTTCGTTGCCCTCCCACAGGTTCATCATGAGAGCCGCCACAGCCACGGATTGACTTGATGAATTCATTGGCCAGATCTGAAGGGGCCTCGACTTTCAGAAACACCCACCTCACTCAGCGTTAAGACTCGCAATTGCACCGCTTCAACGCGACTAAGAACACCGGCCGCTACCTCATCAACCTCATCTTCTGATCAGCAGCAGAGACTATGCAAGGCCAAAGACAACTTTTAATTCCGGGCTTGCTCAACAACGCTACCACCGTAGACTATCACAGACGATACAACAAAAAAGGACGGGTGTAGGCCTCTGCACCAGTTTATCAGGGAGGGCAACGCGGCAAGGTCATGGACCGCAACTCGGTCCAGCTGAGTTGCATGCAGGTCATTGTCCACAGCTGCCTGATCAATGACGTCGCGGCGAAGTTGACACTTTGGGAACAAGATGGAAGGCTTTGGCAGTGATGCAGACCGGTGGTGAAACATGATTCGCGGGATCGAATGAAAACCTACCCAGACCAGACCTCAACCCCTGCATGATCAAGGGCATGAGCTGCTGCTGGTCAATTTTGACTACGGAGGGTTGAGTCACAGCCAAAAGGCATGGGTACACTAGCGATGGACGAATATCAAAAGGGTCGTCAAGATGCAGGGCCTGAGGTCGAGGTACAACGTCTGATCATCAATCTCTCTGCCACTGATTTCTATGTCCTTAACCTCCGTGCCCTCAATCCGTATGTCCCCATCGAGTTATTTGTCGCTCTGGAATCGCCATTCACATTGATGACACCGATATGTACCGCAATCCTCATCTTGCCTGGCACTGGCTTGCCCAGTAGTACGACATGTCCGATGACAAGACACGTTTGCAGCTCGTGGAGAAGGTCAACACTATCAAGATTCACAAGTGCAACGACATGACCGACTACCTTACTAAACATCACAAACCAAAAAACGATCCTACCACTAACGGATCGTCAAGCATCTCGGCCACAGACACGGTGAGGTTATTTTGTTCATGGAAAAAAAAAAGAAGAAGATGTGTATCAGAGCTATTCATCAGGTCTTCGCCAGCCAGGGACTACTAATCCGATGTTTAAGTAGTAGGCTATTTAAGGAATATGGAATCGAACGCTAATATTACTACGGGATGATTACGCAGACCTAATGCTTTGTTACAGGGAATACTGGGTCTACGCGGAGAATTACACTACTAGCGTAGCGCATAACCCTGCTCCCTTGATTCTATAGTCAGAGATAAATCTCTGGTAGAGGGCCACTGAATACGAACGAACATCGCAGCGATTCGAACGGTTAATATAGACAATTGTAACCTGAGCAAATAACCGTTAAGCCATTGCATAGTTAGCTCGGAAGCTGACAGCTGATGGTAATTGAATCGCTTATTAACCACGGCCTCGCTCCTTGCGCATCCTATCTCACGCACCCCGCGCCCCATACCCCGCATTCTGCAACCTACAATCTTCACACCACGACACCGAACTTGATTATATCGTCCAAACTAGCTGTACAGCCAATCATTGATCATCAGCCAATACCGCGATCAACTCGTATAACAAAGTTAGACATCTAATTGATTGGAGCAGATACAAACAGGGGTGCGTACACTGGGCCATATACCACGAGAAGAGAAGAGATAGTAATTAGGTACAAGGGCTAGATCGTCGCATCGAGGGAAGTTAATTCCAGTTGATCGTGATTTGTAGTCAAGGACCAGCTAACGATATAACTAGGGTGCCCGTATCTGAAAGTCTGCATCTGAATAGAGCTTCCGTAGCACGCTACCGAGAGCGATCTACCTTCCCACTACTAGTATCCGGACGACGAGCTGCCCAGCACTTCGACTATGACCCTAAGGCTCCGGTTAGGATACATCGTTACGAGATAGCCCACACCACAACCTATCCCGGAGTTACACGAGCCACAAGAAAGGCCCTCTACGGCTACAAGAGAAGCTTTCACCGGAGGAGACAAGAAAGGCCCTACTCGTAAGGCCACAAGACAAATCCTTGCCGAAGGCCACCAGAGAATCCATCATCGTTAGGTTACAAGACAAGTCTTCGCAGGACGCCCAAAGAATATCCTCCATGCGAGGGCCACAAGTCCTTCCCGGAGGCATAGAAGACATTGAAGTCCTCGCGGAGGAAGCAGGAAGGTCCTCACCGGAGAACATAAGAAAGATCCTCGACAGAGGCACAAGAAAAAGGCCCTTACTAGAAGTATGTGAGCAGACCTCGCCGGAGGTCTAAGAGTAGCCCTCCGCGTAAGGGTATAAGAGAAGAACTCTCCGATGTCCCTGAGCTCCTCGGGCAAAGGGATTTCAACCTGTTGGCCTCCGTCGGGATACTACCCGTAATAGATAATTAGCAATTAGCTGTCTTCTGCCGCCGGTAGGTGTTCCTTATAGTCTCCGCCGAGGACTTGGTTTGTGGCCTTCGGGAAGACTTGTCCTTGACTTTGAGGGTCTGAGAGAGTTGCGCATCGATACGCTATCCTAAGAGGAGATCTTAGACACGCTTATATTCTTGGAGGACAGCTATAAGAAAGATAAAGATATCTTGCTTACGTAGAACAAAAGTCTATTTAAGGTCGTCGGACCTAGGTACTAGCTTAAATATCGAGACTAGTATAGTTGCAATTAGATTCGATTAGATGTTTAAGTCTAACCCGGAGAGGATACTCTATAGCTATCTACTAATCTGTGAGTACGGGTTACCACCTTAGGTAAGGTAGTGAAGGGTATCGAAGCTAACTCTCTGGACACTATTCTAGGACTAGTAATTATAAGAAAGGCAAAGACGACTTCCAAAGTGGGTCCTCTCGCCGACGGATAAGGAGTCGGTGTTTAACATTAGATACTTCCTCCTAAACACCTCTAACACGACTACATCCGGTGAGGAATAAGCTTCCAGCGAAACATTAGGTTAACGAGGTACGTATATTCCGACAGTCACGTCACACCGTATTCTTCCGGAAGAGCAGCTAACAAGACTCTCGACGAGCAGGCCACTAGCACGCACGGCGCTTAACGAACCTACCACCGTGAACTACACCAAGAGTACAGCGACGCCCACCTCCGTACGAGAGACGGCATGAACATGGATTAGGATAAAGACACGCACAGACTATCAAGTAACGTCGCGGCTTCCCGGCCTATATGCTTCTTAATATATGAAGAGCTCTAGCTACGTCGGATCAAGCGGTCGAGGGCCACATTGGAGAGTTCAGTCCTTGTGGTGCAGAAGACAAGAGACAAGTACGCAAGTCTAAAGAGGAACTCCGTACTCGAGCTCTTGTATATCGGTCTTCCTCGCTACTACTTTCTGAAGTAAGCGTTGACCAATGCTGTGAGCAAGTATATTTGACGATCCCTGCTGAGCTAATCTCTGGTTACGTGGCGTAGTGCTAATCTCTATATGGTGCATTTCCTGCCGGCAAAGGGCATTTGTGTGTCCCTGAGACCAGGTATAGCTCGTTCTCTTCACCCTCGTAGTTAGACTCTCGGTCTGTCCGCTGAGAAGCTCCCGAATGCGAGTCTTGAGCTGCGCAACCTTATAAGGTCCCGGGTATAGATAATTCGGTTAACTGCACTCTTCGATTTTGTAATTCCTAGTGACTATTGTTATATATACTTTGGCCGGTGTAATACCTTTTAAACAATAAGGTTTTGCGATACACTCTTAACAGAGATCACACAGAGGTACACTCCGTTAAGATCGTCATGGCCATCTTGGATAATCTCTTGGAGATTGGCCTCTAGATATTCGCTGCAAATGCGCAGATAGACAACTCAAAATTTGAAGACATCCAGAACGACTACCTCTTCGACTTACAGTCTCGGGCTTTTAGCTACATCTCCAAGCTTCGCAGCACACGTGAGATCCCCAAGGTCGCCTTCTAAGACACGTACACGCATTAATAGCTTGCTGTGTATACGTTATCCAAAGAAAAAGGGCTTGTTCGGAGCTGCTAGTCTACTTGCTAGCACTTTACGGCTCGACGAGAGTGTCGGGCTTACTATAGCCATTGCCTAATAGTTCAAAGCACAATGGAGCGGGAGATTACTACCTCGTTTAGCTATTATCATACTGCTAAGGACGACGTACATGAGTCGGTTCCTGCCGTCTATAGGCATAACGATGTATTTGTAGATAGGTAGCTGTTGAGTTCGCCTTCGTAGTAGTAGGCCGTCACCGTCTCGTGGCTATGTAAAACATTACGGTACGAAGATCGATTATAGCATCCCGGTGGAGCTCTAGGGGCCTAAGACCCTAGATAAAGAGATTGAAGGTGTTAAGATGAGTCGAAAGCAAGAGGCCTAAGACGTAGTGTAAAATGTTGTTAAGTTTACATAGGGGCTCGGGTTCTGACAACTGGTACGAACCTTGTGGTTTGTACCGACCCTTAGTCAGTGAAATTGTGTTAGTAGATATCACCTGCCCATCGGGATTCACAGCAGGTCAATCACCAGGGTACGGCGTATGAAGTCGGCATGGTTAACAAGTTCGACAGCTTAGGGAAAAGGGAAGCTATATGAATATAGTGGATATGAGCAGACTCTGTTATGAGTTTGTAGGCCTCTGCAAAGCCGGTGCCGGCGAAGAAGGTACTACAGAACGGCGCTTCCGTATCACGTTTCCCTCTTCCCTATAGCCTTAGAAGAACTGGTGACCATGTCTTCGTCAATGCCTTGTTCCAACCCGGGGATGTTTTCTTACCAGGTTAGGAACTGCGTGTAGGCGGAAACTAACTTATCCCTGGTGTTACGGTTGTTCCTTCATACGTCGTTCCTCCTAGGTACGGGATCTGGACGAGTAGCCAGGCTTGCCACAAAGGTCACACTTCTTCAGGTTGCGGCTGGTCGCTGAGTTGTCGAACCAAGATCTTATTCGGGGTCGGCCTTGGCCGAAGCGGTTGTCGCGGCCACGGCCATTGTATGTCCTGTCGGTCCAGGACTGTTCTCCTTCCCCTAGGATGGCCGCTTCCTAAATGCCTACTCGTATGGGATTATCCTACGGAAGGGAGTGACATCGTCGCAGTTGTAACGCAGCTATTTCCGCGTCCCCGAGCAGATACTTTGTATCTCCTTATGAAGCAGCTCATTGCGGACCCGTAGCTTGCGAGGCACCGTAAACAGTGATGCCTCTACTATAGTACTTTAGCTTTCCTCATTGAGCGAAAGCGTAAGGGTCGCCCCATATGGATCTTCCATCGTCCTTGTAGCCTTGTCGACGAAGCTACGAGGCCCGGGAGTCTGGACCAACGACTAATATGGTGTCCGTGCGTTTGAGCCATGTAGTGTGGCTGGCTTCCGTGTACCGTTAGCGCCTCGACCGCCTTAGCCAGAAAGGATACGTAGGCTCTCGATGGGAATCTAGACTCGGTTCTTACTAGTACTAGTATCAGTTAGTCATTGTTAGTTAATATATCCTACTATAACGCTTACGTATTAGATAGCATAGTCGCCGGTGACATTGCGATAAAGAGCTCCAACGGAAGCTCACCAACCCAACAGCAGCCTGGAGCAGGACCGCCAACGATAATATCCGCCGCTTCGATGCTCTTAGCAGGCTGCTCAGCTCGCTCTTATCTCATAACCTCCAGTTAAGCTTAAACAGCACCTCTTAGCTAGGCCAGGAATAGGAGGTCCTTGCTTGCCCGAACCCTAATACCTGTTCTCAGTGAGAAGTGCGCCGGAGCCCTAGTAAGTACGTGGAGGTCATCCGTGCCGTCGAGCAGTAAACCGTAACCCCAGTCTCTTTCAATTGGATGGTACGGCTAAGCGCGCATCTCACGCCCTCGTAAGCCGGAGCCGGTGTGAAGATGACGTGCTCGTAACCTTTAAATAACGCCGTATGTGCTGATGAGCTAGTCTCGGGTTGCACCCCTTCTGATTTACTGACGTTACGCAAGGTCGTGAGGTACTGGGTGTTGTATGCTGTCTCCAAGTCGGCTGGTTGGCTGTTTCCGACAGGCACCGGTAGCGCCCCTCGAGACGCTATCAGAGTAGTCACAACTGCCGGCGAGATTCGCTACAACCTAGACTTATCCGCTTCCCTTAAGCCGTAAGTGTTCGGAGCGTATTCCTTTAGAGGCTATTTTAGTAATAGTATCTTAGGCGATCGTAGTCGGTAAAAATAGTTAATAGCTTATAAATTCGGTCGCTTCTTAATGAAATAAGTAGTACGCGAGTAGAATCTTAATTATTCTAATTAGTTCTCTATAGTAGAATAACGTACGATAATAGGAAAGAATAAGAAGAGATAAGAAGCGATGCGATTAGTAAAAGTTTAAAGCTCGATAAAGATTATAATAAAAAGACGTATATACGTAAGTTCGACTACTCTAATTTTGATACTAGTACTATACTAATATATTCTACGTCTAAGTTACCTTCGAAAGATAAAGTATATATATTAACTTTATCAGTCGGAGTAATTACGTAATAGCGGGACGATTCTTAATATACGTTATAGTATTCGAATAAAAGGAAATAACTAAAGTTTCGCTAGTAGGTTACTAGTATTAGATTACTTTTCTAATAATCAAATTAGTAGTTTTTGTTTCTTTAGATATCGTACGGAGAGTATAGTATTCGTAAAAGTAATAAGGTTTTAAGCGCTATTTAATACGGCTTTAGAGTCGTAGACGTTCCAACTACTATAGACTTTGTTACTAGAAAGGCAGTTGAAACAACCTTTGCGCCGAGTTAGGGTAAACTAACCTAGTATCTAGACTCTAAGATTAGAACTAAAAGAGAAAGTTATGTAATAATACTATAGTATTAACGTGTAGATTACTTCGTAGCTGTTAGCCTTAGCCCCTTTTATATTTGCATCGATGCTAGTATATAATAGTTAGAATAACGCTAATCGAATAACTAAGTAAGATTATTCGTCTCGATAAGCTACTACTTTTCTTCGCCTTAAGCTACATAATAATAACTTTTTTCAGGACTATTTCGCGCTAATAAACCTAGTAAGACTTTATATCGAACGTAAGCTTCCTTAGCTAAGGCAAAAGCTTTCCTTCGTTCTCCTTTGGATATTTATAACGAGAGCCTTTATAGCTGTTGTATTAGCATATTTCGCGTTCTTCTTAAGAACCTACTTGGCAGCTTTTCGGCTAAGCTTATGTGCTACTTATTTCCGGCTCAATCCCGAGTCGACTTAGATTCTATATAACCTAGCTGTGCTCTAGATCTAGATACGTAACTACTAAGACTACATCTAGAGCAGGCTAGCTATATTAAAGGCGAGATCTTACGCTTAATAAAGTTAGACTGCTACCGACGAATAATATTACTATATACTCTTTAGATATTATCGGGTTAATATAGACTACGTATTTAGCGGAGCTTAGCTATACTACAAAGCTTCTGTAGCTCCGCTTCGGTCGGTAGGAGTAGTATGCCGAGCCTACGACGTTGTTACTCTAAGCGGTTCTCCTCCTTTCTACTACGCCTCGGTAAGAACTTAGCATAGGGCTATAATCGGACTAAACGAGGATAGCTAGTTTCGTATAAGCTTTAACAAAAAGTAACTTAATCGAATAAGTTTAACTCTTCCGTTATACTAGCGAAGTATAAGATATCTAAACTACTATTATTAGTAAAAAAAGATAAGGTATCTAAGCCTAAGTTGAAAGACTATATCGTTTACCCTTATAGTACTATTATACTAAACTACTCGTAGCGTATTAGATACGTAGAAGGCTAGTAATATAACTATAGATGTTATAAGGTAAGAGGTAGTAAGGAGCTTTCTACTATAGCAAACAATAAACTAGAAGTAGGTATAGTACCGTATCGAACGTTAAACTACACGCTCCCCGATTCATAAGGGGTAAGCTTAGCGATCGCTATAGAACTAGAGGAGTACGAAGACTATCTAAGGCATACAACGACATTATCGCTATATACAGCCTAAACAAGGATCACGTTAGAGAAAAGACCGTGGAGAAGATTAGTTAACTCAGACTGGCAAATACCATATATCGTAGCCACTGCTTGCCAGACACTACAAACGAAGAAGAAGGAGATAGCGTGTTCTGCAATTTCCTGGCAAAGTCGCTGCCACCGAGCCCACCGCATCAAGCTACTGTGTTTGGCGCGTGGCAACTGCAAGCTATCGACTCATTTCAACATAGGCAGCTTCTCCCTTCGTCGTACTACAATGGGGTATCCCCTTAGTACCTAGATGATCGGACGTACGCTATTCGTAACGACGGCACCGCTTGGCCGGGATGGTTTGAGATATGGACTCGCCTGTGGTGTAGGATAATGCCTTATTGAGTTCGGGTATTAGAAGCGTCGAGGTAATCGTGATTTAGACGGTCCCTATTCGTGGTTAGATAGAAGTAGAAGACTATATCCAGGGTGGAGAGGAGACCGTTGGTGCTGAGAACAACATGTCGGTGCCATCGTCGTGGCTGTCAGAACCTTGAATGTTCCATGTGCGAAAACAAACTGTATTTCCGGACTGGCGAGAATTGTACGAGCGCTCGTCGGATGTTCACCTGCAAGTCTAAACTACAACACCATCGGACTATATTGCCTTACATAACGCAGTTGGTGCCAAGACGAGTAACCAAGTCCAGATATCACAGTATAGTATACGTTCCCAATGTTCATGCGGTTTCGACGAGCAAGTACGCGTAGATGTACCGCTAATGCTACTAATGCCTCATTTGTTGCGTGTGTCTTGAGGCTGTAGCCTTATCAGCTCGGGAAGCGATTTGAGGTGTTATTATGTCAAGGTGACTGGATCATCCGAACTCGAGTGAGCAAAACCCCCCACGTTCAAATCCACCACTTAGTACTTTGGAGAGCATATGACGGCTCAAATCGAGAACCGCGACGAATTCGATGATGTTGGCATATATTCCAAGCTCTCCATAAGCGCTAATTCTAGGAATCTCGGCTTCAGCGCCATATTAAACGCGGAGACGGATATTCGCCTTGAACGTGGCTGTGCCACCTTGACCCTAACCAGAGGGGACTTGCTGCTGAGTCCGTCGCTTAATCTCAGTCAGTGACCTTGTCCGATGCGATCTGTCTGCTGGTATAGGCAACTTACGAGATATGATCGGTGATCGCCCTGCCAAAGACGCTGGCCTCAACGTATGCACTGTCAGCCAAGAAGCCACTGCCAACCCCGACCAACTACTGCCCGGTGAGTGTCTTGGTAGGTTCGGATAATAGTATCCTGCCACAGAGCCGATGATCTGGACGGTCTTGCAAATGCGACATATTCTTGACGCCGAAATTGATATACCTCGCTTTACGATGATTTCCTAGCGATAATTGGCATCGCAGGGATGGCCTCTTTGGCGTCCTTTCTGGTCAGAGTACGACCAGATCGGTGCTCTAATCCCGCCAAGTATCTCTCTCTCTGATCTAGGCTCAATCATGAACCTACTGTCGAGAGTGCTCCTTCTCAAGGTGCTACTGCAGGCGGTTCACAGTTGAACTCTACCCTGCAGAATCGGCATTTGTTTGGCTCGCGATTTGGCTTGTCTATGACCCGTCGGTTACACTGCCGTAACAAGTATTGTTTTTGGATCGAGTGAGTAAACAAGAATTGCCGCGCTGGTGGCTATAGTGCCGGTGGCTGCCAATGTGGTTGACGAACTAAGCGCTGCGGTGCTTGCCTCCGTCATAGTCTCGGCCTCCATTCCGCTTTCCGTTGCGGTGGTCTCCATCGCAATATCTTGCTCCACTGTGGTCGTCTGGGTGAGCCCGAGTGGCGGCGTGATCTCTGGCGGTTCATCACTGCGGCTGTGAAGATAGATTTGCTGGATCCAACCCAAGCCAAGTGTGCCCCCGAAGCAGGTAGATATATGCGTATCCGAAGGTCTTTCCGGATACAGATTCGGGTTATTACGCCGTGCTATGTGTAGCCTGCGTTATTGTCAAGGGTGTCCATCCGCGTGGCATACCGTCATTTCGTCTGTACGAAGGTTGTCAACGGCGTGAGGTCTGTATTGCCGTCGTAATCCGAGAGGTGGCTGAGGCGGAGCTTGACTGGCGTGAACTTGGCCTCTGTGATAGCAGGATCCGGCTTCAACCGCAGCGCGTCAGGGATTACTGGCAATCCTCCTCTATATCGCAGTTGTTGACGCCTCTGAACAGTGAGTTCGATGTTCCACTAGAGCAAAGCTGAGCTAGCTAGCCAACAGGGTGTGGAAAGGCTTACGTATCTGGCTCTTGGTATTTGTGGAATCGGTGAAGTTGTAAAGGCGCTCTTGAAAGCCATCACATCGGTAAAAGCGGGAGTCTCGTTGTCAGAGATTATCTTAGAGTCTCGCAGGAACTCAGCGAAAGGATGTCTACTGTTCTTCGCGCTCGATCCCGCGGTGAGAGGTCATCGCACAGTCGCGGCGAAAAACCTAGTAATGCCCAGTCATCCGAGAATCGTCGTTCTCATCAGCTAGAAATAGGGGATCGCTGACGTGGAGATAGCCTACGACGTAGTAGTAGCGGAGGCACCCTTTAGCCGCCTTTTAAGCAGGCAGTTAATCATTCTCGGCGGTTAAGTTCCTCATCTTCTCTATTAGAGAGTTCATCTTTGAGTTTAAGCGAGGTAACGGACTCGTCGAGGTAGCGGATCATCCAACGGTTGACTTTGAGCTTCTCAGGACGTGTATGAGTCAGATTCTGGTTGTTTTGGCTGTCTGACTATCCGCTCTGGCTTGAAGGGTCGCCCGCTGGTTGCTAGGCTGGTTGGGCATCTTGGCTGGCTTTCTTGATGGATCTTAGCCTGCAAATTGATGGTTTTTCACCCGTGGTTGATGAAGATCGAAGCCTGGTTCTTCTGGGCTGGCATAGCAGGAGAAGCCGGGCATGAAGGGCTGGCTGGGATGGTCGTCACTCTGGCTGTAACCAGGGCGACGGTATCTTGGAATGTATGGGGATGTCGTAGTTACTACACATTGCGTCTGTGCCGTTATAGCGACAGAAGCGATGATACCACGCGAGAGGGCAAAGTGGCTGGTAGCGTTGGGCGATCAAGGCGATGCTAGGTCTCTTTGTCCACCTCCCTCCATGAGACCGAGATTGAAGGGGACCCGGCCGCTGGAATTGAAGCTGAGGTCAATGGGCTACGCTGGAGAATCTGTCAGCTCATGAGAAGCTGTATCGGGGCCAATCAATCGTACCTTATACAACTGATCACGAGTAAGCTCGGTCTCAAGAGGTAACAAGGGTGGTGTGCTTTGTTGGAACAGTGGCAAGGTATTTCTCAGGCGTGTGACTGGGATCTTGGGCAGCACTGGTGGGTGCAACTTTGCGTTCGTCGAACACGGATCCCAGATGGTCCGCATTAGGTGCAGGCTACGCAGTTCATATGATCCTGTCCAGATTCAGCTCCATATCCAGGTCCAGATCCAGGTCCAAGTCTAGGCCAAGCCGCAAATCCAGGTCTGTCCAAGTCCAGGTGGAGATCCACGGTGGGGGATTACTAGAGGGTCAGGGAGGCCTAGAACGTCCAACAAGTCTCGATTCTCTAAGACATGATCAGTGGCTGTGGGGATGTAGCGTTTAATTCCCATGGCGCTATGTCTTGTCTCATCGTAACAAGAAGAAGCAGGACAACTCACAATCCGATAAGGCAGATATGACTCCGTCTAGGGATTATTTTTCGGTGCTCAACCTGGAGCACAACATGTTAGTCAGTGTCTTCCCCCGCTCATAGACAAAAGCTTTGGTACCTCACGTACAAACATCTGTCCCAATAGTGTCGCTTTGATGTGTCACATCTTCGTCGTGACACTCTGGCTCTCGTCCTTCTCGAGTCTGGCTTCTTGGAAATGTTAGGGTAACTGTTTGACGATACAGGGGATGCCGCACGGACGACCCACAATATGATCAGACTCATGCGTCATTTGCACCTCCATCAGAGAACTCTTCGGCCCTCTGGTGGCAGTTAGACACGAGTAGGATGGTGGGAAGTGCTAGCCTCAAGGATGTGAGGTCTGTAGAGTCACTAAGCGCAAGGAACGGTTCTACCAAGTCGTGATTAGCAGGTAAAAAGGCATAGCAGTAAAGAAAACGGTCCCAATAAGGCACTGGAGACACAGAGACGTACCTCATTTGTTCAAACGTCACACCATCTTGCTTTTGTCTTTGTTCCCCGTCGGGCGGGCCAGAATCAGGCGCAGTTTTGAACCTCGGAAGACTCTCCTCCTCGAAGAGCGCTGTTGATATCTTGTCAGTGACGATACCACAAAGTCTGTATGTCGTATGCCTCACATGGGTCTTTCGTGGTTGTTCTTTGATGCTCAATTGTTCCTGGACGGGATCTCACTTGCCTGGTCTTCAGCCTGCGACTTGCTCGACCCTGTAAATAACCTCGAGCTTGGCGGTTGAAAGCTTGGATACAAGATACGGTTCGGTCCGTTGGCAGAGGTCGCTGCACTTGGATATTAGCTAATGACGTCAAGTTCGAAGTCGTCAAACTTGCCTACTCATGTTGTCGCTCTGTCATTACGACACCGTGCTTCTTGGACGCTTGGCAGCTTGACCGAGCCTGCTGTTCACGCTCACTGCCTTTCCAGGTTAGCCAAGTCCGTCAAGTTCGAAGTGGGCAGACTTGCCTACTAATCTTATTGGTCTTGCCACCATACTTCGAATCTTGGCACCTTGTCTGCTTATTTATGACAGTCGCTGCATATGTAGGTTAGCCAAGTCTATTAGGTGGGAAGTTAGCAAACTCGCCTGCTTATGTCGTCGCTCTGCTAAGATGCTTCTTAGAATCTTAGCAGTATGACTGCTTTTCACAACACTCGCTGCATTTGTACGTTAGCCAAGTCTGTCAACATCTAAGCTAGCCGACTTGCCTCATTATGCTCTCGCTGTCGCTACTATGCTTCTGGCATTTCTAGCAGCCTAACTATTAATGACGCGGCTGCATTTGTACGTTAGTTAAGTCCGTCAAGATTGACGTTGGTAAACTTAGCTGCTTATATTGTCGCTCTCGCCACCATGCTTAGCTTTTTGGAATCTAGGTGGCCTGACAGCCTTTATAAGGATCGCTGCATTTGAACGTTAGCCAAGTCCGTCAAATCCAAAGCCAGCAAAATCACCTACTTGTGTTCTCGCTCTCGCCACCATGCTTCTCGGAATCTTGGCAGCCTGGCTACTGTTCACAACAGGCGCGGCGGTGAAGTTGGGTAGTCTTGCCCTACGATGCCATACACTTGTTAGCGATACTGCTAGCATCGTATTCTAACGGAAGACTATTTTCTTATATGGCCGGGCCCCTTTAGTATTGATGGGTTTCTTTCGGAGGGTTTACCTCTTGTCGTGGGATATAGCTTTCGGGAGACTATGATCTCTATGCTTTGCGCGGAGGGTTTACCTCCTCTCGCACAACAAATCTTTTCCCCTGTCGTGGGATACGTCTTTCGGGAGTTCGTAATCTCCTTGCCTTTTCCGAACTATCCACCTCTTTACTCTTTCTCCAAAACTCTCTCTGACTTGTAGCGTATAGCCCCGGAGCGGAAAGATTTCGCGATACCTAAAAGGACTACCAAACAGCACCTGACGGTGTAGTGCAAGAGCCGTCACTTCAAGGTATGGAAACTCTGGGCTACTATAGTCGAGGTTGTGTTTGTATTTAGCGAAAGAGAACCAACCTGGGAGCGGATTCTGAGTGACGCCAAAGCTGTGAAAGATAGATATGATAACGACGACGATTTTATTGTCGGTTGCTCTTCCAAAGACGGAAATGCGTATGAGAATGTTAGAGATGCCGGAACGCTCAGCTAAGAAGAGCCTGGGAAAGATGCACCTTCGTCGTCGGGTGTCGACATATGTGACGAGACGAGGAACCATCGGTAGATCCGGGGTGCGAAAGTATCGCCGGCCTAGTCGACGATAATGTGCATTGGCGTGGTATCTGTGTGCCTTGTAACTTGCTGAAGAGGTGAAGTTGGATGTTTTGCCATGAGAAACGCGGGGCGAGGCTGGAAAGCAGTAGGGTGGGGGTAAGGCCGCGTGTGGCGTTACCCCGCATGTGGCTGCTAGCTGCACCTGGAATTTGCCAAATCATCCAGACACCTTAATAGAGCGGGAGGTGTAAGATTCCGATATAGGATTACAAGTCACTGTTTTGAAGAGCTTATATTTATATAATATCAAATCTATCACTGGGGTAACGGCTGCGAGGTAGTCCTAAAAACAAAAGGTTATTAGGCGCGAGCTAATAAAACTAGGCTACGTATGTTTTAAAGTTTATATTAGTAAGCGAGCCGAATAGAAGATAAACCTTCTTAAACTATTATATAACTCTTTTCTCCGATAAGCTCCCTTTTATATTTAGAAAACCTTAACTAGTTAACTTACTCTTAAGAGGGTATATATATAAGTACCTCGACTTCTTAGAAAATAGTTCTCTATTTTTAGAACTATATACTTTTTCTTTTTCTTTTAAAGTTTAACTATTATAATAACTAAAGTCTTCGCTATTAAAGTTCTTAAGCCTAAGTTTAAAAAGTATAAGCTTATTACTTTATTTAATAAAATAACATTAATATTTAAAAAGAGATAAGTTATTATAAAAACGCTTTTATTCGTCGTAAGGATCGACGTAAAATTCCAACTAATACTGTATCTTTTACTGTTACAGCAAGGAGGTTAAACGCTGGAAAATCGCAGCAAACTTATCCTATATTATAGAATCTATAGCTGAAGAGTAAAAAGAGAAAAGCGCGAAGGTGGGAAACACGCGTGTAGAAGATAAGGTCTTAGCCTTAGGTGTACGGGCTACCTCAAGTTACGTAATCCGTTACGTACTATACTACTACACTAGCCACTTTAGTCCCTTCGCACCTAGCCTTCTAACTAGCCCTATAGCCTATACTACTAACTATAATACTACTCCTCTCGTATAGAAGACTCGTTCCGAGTCTTAAAATTTATTATAGTAATATTCTAACGTTTAATCGCGTTCCTTAGAGTCCAATTCCGTCGCGAAGTATCTATTCTTATCTAAGTATATATTACTATAATATACGCGTACTTTATAAAAAGCAAAAAATTCGTTTATTAAAGTAAGTTCGGGTTTGAACTATATATTTCGGAACTACTTTTTAGGTAAAGTAGGGGTACCTTCGGGTTTCTACTTATTAGTTGAGCTATAGGACTTAATTCTATAACCCTTTTAATTAGCTTTTCTACGGTTAGTAACTATTCGTTTTATAAAGTAATATATATTCTCCCGTAGGGTTACCTTACTATATTTAATTGATTGGAATTATCTTCAATTAACGCTATTAATTGCCCTTAATCTATTACTTCTTACCGTGCCTAGTCCTTATCTATATACTTCGCCGTTATAACGCCGGCTTATTATTATCGCCGTAAGGCTCTAGGAATTCGTCCTTCTTTGTAGCCTTAGCCTAGGCCTCTAGTCTCGCTAAGGGTCTCGCCTATTCCGGGTATTCGGCGTAGAATACTTTTAACGTAGTAATAGCGTTATAGAAATTTTCGGCATTATATTATATAAGATCTAAGTCCTAGCCCTTCTATTCGACTTAGTATTACAACTTATACTAGTATAAGTGTAACGCTATTACTTAGTCGACTTCCTATTCTTCTTCGTTATCTTAGATAACTTCGCTGTTAAAGTTCTCAGCGGCTTATTCGAGTAGTAGGTTATCGGGGTACTTACGTAGCCGATTAATATTAAAAGTATCGCTAGCTTACTAATTCGGGAGCACTTCGAACTTATAAGAGTTGCCTTTACGCTCTAAGATCTTAAAATGCTATCTAGTTATAAGAAAATCGAACTTATTACTCGGCCTCTAAGTAGACTAGGCTTTTTTAAGGATAAAGATACGATTATTAGTATCGAAATCGGGCTCCTTATAGTATTTGTTTACTTATCGGGCTATCTTCTATTGTACTTATAGTATATAATCCTTAGCGAATTCTATATAATTGTATATAGTCTTCGCTTATTATTAAGCCTTCTCTTACGAAACTTTATTAGTAAGTGTTTCCTAGGCCCTAAATCGGCTATCCTAGTCGTATTATAGCGGTATAGGGAACCTACGTAATACTTCGTAAGGCGATAATCCTCCTAGGGACTCGTATAGCATAGTTGTTTATACGTAGTTTATCGCTAGTATCGCTTCGGACTAATTATCTTAATAATAGTTAACGTATAGCCGGAGGCGCTAGTCGTAGTAGGCGTTTATAATCTCGGCTTAGCTAGTAGTTTATAAATAGCTAGAATTTGCTAATTTCCAATTAATCTTAAAGATACGAGCAAACTTGTACGTAAACTTAAAGATAAACTATAGTCTACGATCGCTTACTATACTCTCGAGGAGGCTATATACTCGGTATAGACCCTCGTAGTATATTCGCGTAGCGTTAGTAACCGTTATAGTATTTCGGTATAATATAGTTTATAAGGCTTTACTAAGCTAGTCGATAATTACTAATATATTATTAAATCCGTTATAGTCTTTAAGCATCTTCTTGAAATCTACTATAAAGTTCTACTATATCTAGTCTAGGATAAGTAGTAGTTAGAGTAAGCTAAGAGTCTTACTTCGAAGCTTCTTCGCTATAAAGTAAGTCTAATAATTCGCTAAATACTAATCGACGGAGCTAAGTAGCGTAGGCTACTAGTAATAAGATACTACTAACGCTTTAGTCTTATTTTATCTTAGGTATACTAACGTAATAAGTTTATAGATCTCTCTAATTATACGAGTACGTAGATCCTTTATAGTAGGGATAACGAAGCGACCGCGGAAAAGCGTATATTTGTCGTTAAGCATAGTAAAGTCGTCGTCGTTATCGTTCTAAGCTTTCTCTTGGTAACCGTCGAGCTCGGTATCGCGTTAGTTAACGCTTAATAGCTCGTCGGTAAGTATAATAGCTTTAGCTATATCTCAGCTAATAGACTATACTTTGTCGCGGTTTAGAACTATAACTTCAATATTATCTATTACTACTCGTTTAGTAAGTATAAATATTCGTATAGTCTTCTAAGCCTCCTTCTTCTTTTTCTAAGTATATAGCTCTTTCGACTTATACGATAATACGTTAGCTAACTTATTTTATCGCCTTAAGCGATAAATTAACTCGAACTAGTATTATACTATTAATTCGGCTTATTCGGCTTAATAGTTATTAAGTAGACGTTTAGTACTAAAGTACTCTAATACTTCGTAGTCGATTAAGATAGTAAAAGGCTATAGTAAACCGATTAACTTAGCCTATTAGTATTATAAGGCTTGTATTATAACTATAAGCTCCTTATCGTAGATAAAGTAATTATATTTAGCTTCCTATATAGTCTTAGAGAAGAATACTATCGGATACTAGTTTTCTTTGTCTCAGCGCTACTATTATAGTATATTAGCTACTACTTCGTCGAATGCGTCTGTTTCTAATCGTATCTCTACGTTAGAATCGTAGGAGAAATAGCGTAGGATCGAAGCCGTTAATAACTAACGTTTAAGTTCGTCGAATACGATCTCGTAATTTAACGATTATTCGTAAGGTATATCTTTCTTCGTTAAATAGTTTAAAGGTATCGCTATTCGGCTATATTCGCGAACGAATTTACGATAAAAGTTATAAAAGCTTAGAAATAATTATACTCCTTTTACCGAAGTTAAGCGAACTTAATTCTCTACCGCTAAGATCTTCTTAAAGTCTATAGTAATACTATTAATACTAATAATAAAGCTTAAGAATCGAATCTCTATAACGTTGAATTTATACTTCTTAATATCGACTTAGAGTTTAACGTCTTTTAAATATTAAAGGACTTTCTATACGTATTCTTCGTAATCCTTTAGATTCTCCGAAAAAATTAAGATATCGTCGACGTAAGTAAAATAGAAGTTATCCAAATATCCTATTAAAGTATCGTTAATAAACCATTGAAACGTAACTAGGCTATTCGTTAAGCTAAAGAGTAGAACTTTATATTTATAGATATTATAACGTATATAGAATATAATTAGTTCCTTATCTTCTAACTTTATTTTAATATAATTGAAAGCTTATCGTATATTAAGTTTTATAAATATCTTCGCTTTTACGATATAAAATAAAGTTTCGTCGATAAATAGTAGTAAATAATAGTCCTTCTTCGATAAAACGTTCAACTTTTAGTAATCGATATAGAAACGTAGGCCTCTATTAGATTTAATAACAAATAAGACCAAAACAACTTATAAGACGTAGTTAGTATCGATAAACCCTTTACTAAGGTTTTTAACGATATATTTTCGATATACTTCTAACTTATAAATAAATATCTTATATAATAAGCTATACCTAAAGTCCTTTAAGTAAGCTTCCTCTTTAAAACCGATCTTATAATCTACGCTTCGCTAATATAGTAGGAGTATATTAGATTATACTTTATTAAAAATATCGTAATAGTTAATATAAGCGAAGGGGATAGTAATACGTATTCTTCGCTTAAAGTCTTCTTCGTCGTTTTCTAAACCCTTAATAGTTTATTATTACTTAGCTTAAATAAAACGATTTATCTCCTAAATACTTATAACGTAGATACTTTCGTTATTAGCTAACTTAGTAGCCTTCTTAAATACTCCTACGTCGAAGATATCTATTTCGATACGTATTAGTTTTAAGATAATACACTTCCTTTAGTTTTATAAGACTACTACCTTTTCTAGTTTAGCAACTCGTTATTTAATAGCGTAACTATTACGTTTTCGCTTATCTTCTTTTAATATTAATTTTTCTCGGTAAAGTATATCTACTTCGTAATCTAAATAATATAATAGTTCGTTAGCGAAGTCTATCTTAATTTCGGAAGGTAAGAGGGAAGGTAGTAAGTTATTTAGAAACAAAAGACGCCGTCTACTATAATTTATAAGAATATCTAGATTCGTAAAGAAACGTCGGCTAAAGATAATATCGTACGCTATATCTAGAACTATTAGAACTTAGTTAAGTAGTAGCTTTCCTTATACTTATAAATAAGCCTTTAATACTATATATAAGTATTAATTCGTCTTACTTAAATATCTTCCTATAAGAAGAAGTTCTAAGTTATTATATACTTCCACTAGTAGATATTTTATAATCTTCTAAGCGAATACTATACTTACGAAGATATCGCTATTTACTTTTATATTAATAAAGGTATTATATATAGTTAAAGAAAGTCTATTAAAAACTATTTAGCTAGTAATAAAGAACTATTTACTACTTATATATCTCTAAAAGAGTCTTATACTACGCGTTTCTATTATCGATATATTCCTTAGGCGAGAGTCAACTTCTCCTAAAGTCGCTAGTTTTCTAACGAGTCTAAGCTAATTTCGACGACTCGCTCGTTTACCGAGATAGCGGCTATAGCTACTAATATAAGACGATTACTCGTTATATCGTCACCGAAATAATAGTCGAAGGCTATAATAATACGTATATTATTACGAGAAACCGAAGATATAGTACCTTTATCGAGGTAATTATAGCTAATATATCTTAGCTTTTTACAAACGAAGTATAAGTTCTTAGAGATTAAGCGGTTCAACTCGGTATTCGTAAGGCGTAAGCGATTAGCGAGTATTCGCTAACTAGTAGTATTAATTATACCTTCTTTATACTAAGCGTTTCTACTCGTATTATTCTATCGGCTATTATTCCGATTATTGCTATTCGTAGTATCGGTCGTTATAATACTAATTGTTTTTGTACGGCGCTTCGAGTTCGTAATAGTATTATCGATCTTAGTGGCGTAGTAGGCGTACTCTTTAAAGGTAACGGTCGAGTTTAAGTACTTAATAATATACTAGATTTATAAAATCGTAGTTAAACGGTACTTAAACTCCTTCTCCTATTTAACTTTAGACTTACGATATTCGCTAACTAGGTAAACGAAATCGTTTTTAAAATTATAGAATAATATTCTAAGCTTTATTAGGAACTCGTTAAACTTAGTTAAAGTATCTTCCTTTAGGTTAAAGTTATAATATACTTCTTATAGATAATCTAAGAGCTAATCCGAAGTTACGATACAGTTAAAGTAATCGGGAAGTATATAAGGATTTAGATTATTCGTAGCGGCGCCTCTTAATCGTAATATAATATAAGTACGTCGGGTATTATCGTTAGCGAAGTAGTCGGCGTTAATAGAGAACTTATTCTAAAAAGTAGTCTACTAGACTTTAAAGGTAATCTTATCGACGACGGTATCGCTCGTAAAGGTTTAGATATCGGGTTATTTAACGCTTCGCTTTTCCGAAGTAATACTTTTAATAATATAACTACGGTTAGAGAATCTAGTTCCTTTACAACGACTATATTCTTAAAGAAGTTTAGCGTAAAGCTTAGTAATAATAGCCGACTCGGGCTAGATAAGTTCTTCGTACTCTATTAGCTCGATAATACGAGTATTCTTCTTAGCTAAGAGTTTCTCTTATTTATCGTATTAGATTTTTATTCTTAGGAGCTTTTCGTTAGTATCCTCTACCTATATTAGGAGTTCGTTAATCTAATTTTAGGTATAAGTAACTAGCTTCTTAATTCGGCTAATATACTCCTTTAGCTTATATATATAAATATTAAACGTAGATACTTAATTAGTTATATTAAATAGTAAAGCGTTTAAGTCCTTCGTTATTTTATAAGCTTTAATTATCTATTAGTCTTAAGCTATAGTTATAAAGGTATATAATTTGAATTCGTAGAATAAGGCTTCAACGTCGACGTTTACTAAGTAAGTAAAATCCTTAATAGTTATTAGTAATAACGCGTTTAGGAATATAACTTTACCTTACGTAGTTATAAATTAGAAAGGGACGTATACTTCGTCCTTCTAACTAGTACGATAAGCGATAAAGTTAATCTTAGCGAATATATCGTTAAAGATATCGTTAGAGTCTATATCGTAGATATAGTTGTCCGTTTCCTTTAATATTTACCTAAAACGCTTAAAAGTAAGCTTATTATCGTTAGGCTTACCGAAGTCGCCTACTATAATATCGAGGTTATCGCGGCCTAGTATTTAGTCGTAGGAAAGTTCGAAGAAGCTAGCCTTTAACGTAATCGAACGTCGGCGATACTTCGTATCGAAGGTGATATCTTCTTTAGGAAAATAAGCTATATCCTTAGGCTAGAATATCACCTTAGCGGCAACGGTAGCGCTATTAGCTTCCTTTTCTTCTACTAATAGTACTATCTTTGGAGATAGTCTTATACGTAATCTTAATAGTATAGATCGCGTATCTTATATCGCGTTTCGATAGAGATTAATCTAGTTCGGGTCTCGGGTACCTATAGTAGTTACACTATAGGGATTAAACGTAATATAGCGTATCTTTCAAAAAGCCTCGCTAAGTAGGTTTAGAATAGCTATAGATTATATTACGGTAAAGAGGTTAAACGCTAGAAAATCGTAGCAAACTTATCTTATATTATAGAATCTATAGCTAAAGAGTAAAAAGAGGAAGGCGCGAAGGTAGGAAACGCGCGTATAGAAGATAAGGTCTTAGCCCTAGGTGCATAGGCCACTTTAGGTTACGTGATCCGTCACGTACTATACTACTATACTAGCTACTTTGGTCCCTTCGCACCTAGCCTTCTAGCTAGCCCTACAGCCTATACTGCCAACCGTAATACTTACTATAGCTCTTACTAGGATAAAGGTTACTATGTCTAGCTAATAGGCTTTACTGTATTTACTATAAGGTTTTTACTCGTTATACGGTTTTCCCTTAATTAGATAGTATTACTGTAAATCTAAGGTCGGCGTTGCTTCCTATGTATCTAGGTATATAGAGAAAATAACAGCATATAGCATAAAAAAAAAAGAAGAAAAAAAAAAAAAAAACGCTTTTATAGTAATATTTATGTCCCTGTGGCGCAATGGTCATAGCGTTGGGTAGACCTCTCAATCACCCAAATTGAGAGGTGCTAGGTTCGATTCCTAGAAGGGCAAAATTCCAAAGGCTTCCGCGGAATTGACTCCTATCGTAGGGAATCGACGTAAAATTCCAACCAATACTGTGGCTCCTACTGTAGCTTATACTGGGATGAAGGTTACTGTGTCCTAGCCAATAGGCTATATTGTGCTTACTATGAAGTTTTCATCCGTTGTACGGTTTTCCCTAATTAGATAGTACTACTGTGAATCTGAGGTCGGCGTTACCTCCTATGTATCTAGGTATATAGAGAAATAACAGCAATTATAAATAGTAATATTTATATAATCGCTAAGATCGATATTAACGTTGAAATTAAGATAAAAGACTTTAAGATAATAGTCTTTTTTGAGTAAAAGTTAGTATCTTTCAATATAATCGACGTTGTAAAGGAAGAAAAGTACTTTAATCTTTTGAAATAAAATAAGTACTTCGATACTATAAAGCGATAGTTAAAGTAGTTAAAGGAGATTATAAAGAAAATTATATTTAGATAAAAAAAATCGGTTAAGTAAGAGTTATTTAGTTTAAGTAAAAGTTAAAGAAGAGAATAATTAAATAAAAGTTATTAGTAGTTTTGGCTTTAGATTAGCTACTTACTTCTCTTTAACCTTACGTAACCCTTAACTACGTAAAGCTTCCTTAGGAAAGACTTTAACCTTATAGTTAAGGACTTTTATTAACCCTAACCCTAATCTATTACACTTCTGAACTAATGGATTCTAGATATTATCAAATGTCTTCATTACGATTGAAGACCGTCAGCGCTGACCCTAACCCCGGCGGGCTCCAAGTTGAGCTAGAGGCCCACTACTAAGCGAACACCTGCCGAAGATTAATAGAACATAGCATCCCTAGCTAATATTGCAATGATGGATAGGTAATATAGCATAAAAGCATCAGATTCTAGAGTTGGAGGAGAAGTACGTACACTAACCCTCCGACTTATAGAAATTGAACTTAGAACGTCTCCCCTACAGTCGAGAGGGAAACACAGTTGGGGACCTCAACTTGGAACTTCGTAGCCTAAAAGAAAAGAGCTAGAAGGTGCGCGAACTGAATATCGTATTTGCAACGTCTTGGAAACCCCAACCCCAACTCTTTCGGAGAGTTCTGTATTCAGTTTGACTGATGTCTTAGAGTCTCGTTGGTTGCAAGAGTAGTTTCATTACGGCTACTTAACCACTGGAGCCACCAAGATGACCGGGGCGCAAAAACCGAAGATTTGTAGTTTCTAACCAAGGTATTTACGACGATTGATATGTAGACCCTCTTACAAACCGATGTCTAAGAGCAATCATTAACACCTATTAGGATATCGTAAAGAGCTCTCATAAATCATAGCTGTGAGACTATGTCGCAAAGACGTGGCGCTAGATAAGAGGAATCTAGGGACTTAAGGTTCATAAGATATCAGCGAGAGACTATAATTACCTACAACATCTACTTTGTTACTAACCGATATAGCTATTGGAAAGGGAACTATATCTACTACATTAATCCTCGGCATCTACTTAGCCTTTCCTCGGCCGGCTATCCGGGATGTTGAGGCGGTCAGTTAAGTCATAGTCGACACGGTTCGCAGTCCGAGTAGTTTTCAACTCTTCCTACCATGGCCCGGGTCCGGCACGCCTTAGTAGTACCGTTGCATCATCTTAGCTCCTTTAACACTACGGGCAATGGCCAAAAACCATATAATGAAAACGTCTCTAGGATTTAGAAGGTCTCGTAGACTATGCTTCCTTATTATTTAGTTCCACGCAACGGGCCTGCGGCGACAATAGCATTTCTAGTCTGTAGAGGCTTTCTAGCGCCTGTACTTAGGTACTCATCTTACCTTACAAGTAGAACATATCAACACCTACTATCCTACTACAGTACACCTTAACTAGACCGTCTTCTTGCACCTTTCGTCTGCCTTTATTCTACTTAGGCTCTATTTGTCGTCTCTTAAGTTAAGCCCTTCTTAAGATATAGTACTCGAAGGTTAACGTAGGTCTCTTGCTACCGTAACATATCTACGTATTATTCTTCTAACGACTTATCTACTCTCCTTCACTTTCGATCTTCTATAGAAGACTATAAGAACTACATCTCTACTTATCTTTACAGAGATTGGCGACGTTGTTCTGAAGTACACAACAATTAAGGCCATGGACCTTGTCTTACTACGAAGAAGGGGGGAGTCGTCTAATAAGCGGTTATTGCTACGGAAGGTCCCCTATGAAGTGTCCTAAAGCATCACTCTTCGTCCCCAGAACCAAAATCCAACTACCACTCGGTGTCGATGTACACCTCCTTGCCAGCCACGGCCGGGTCCCGCTGTACGGCAGCCTCCAGGTCCTTCATCGTATCGTCGAGGGGCGAGACGAAGTGAATCCCACCGACAGACTTGGGCGCAGGGTTTCCATACTTGGGCACCCCCTGTCCGCCGACATACAGACCCAGAACGCCGACCAGTATAGTCGTAGACGACGGCGCCCGAGTCCCCGGCCGTGCTAAACGCAACGGGGTAGCGTTGGGCGCGCCCAACCCACTGCCGCGTGCCCTTGGGCGCCACCACGAGCCGGACCTTGCCCAAGACGGTCTTCTACTCCGAAGTGGTAGTACCGGCGGCCTGGAAGATATACCGTATGCGGATATCGGCGTGGACTTGGTGCAGTACGCCGACGGTGCCGCCGCTGGTGCGTCCCAGCTTGTAGACGATGGCCCTTTCCAGGTGCTTGGGAAGTATGAGGTCCTGGATCTCGTGTGTTGATACGATGCCGGTCTGGCTCGAGAGGGCCCATGGGTCTCCGGTCTTGGTATACGGTATCTGGCCGTGGAAATCGTTACGTAGGGAGCGAATGGTATCGTTGTCGAGCGCCTAAGTCGCGGTCCGGTTAGTTTTCATCTACAACGCGTAAGGTCGGCGAGGGGTTATGACTCACATTTAGCCGCGACAAGCCGTCGGGGTCGCTAATCCGCTCGCCATTAATCTCAACGACGCCCCAGTCGCGGAGATGGTCCGATTTGGTAGCGTTGTAGCCAATGCCGGATGTCTTGTATACGCGGCCGAGGCGGATATCGAAACCCTCGGCGTACTGATACAAAGCTTTGTGTAGGGCGTCGTTATCTTCAGCCTCTGCAAGATGGGTGAGTTGGCCGTCTGTCAACTTCTCCGCGGTCTCCCGAGTATGCTTCAATAGCGCCAAGCAAGGGTCCTTCTGGACCGAGTCCGACCTGGACGCTAGTACCTCCTTCTAGAAGGCATGGTCGTCGCTAGAAGGATAGTCGACGATGGGATTAGAGGCGCCGATGTCGATGGCGGCTTTTCCTTCTGTTGACGAAGTTAGCGGCCGAATAACTTTTGTCTCGGATTATTCGGAGGGATTAGTTAGGGTTACCTTGGGGGAACTTACCGGTGAGCACATAGTGGCAGGTGAGGAGGAGGTACGCCTTGGACTCCTCGTTGCTGGACTTGACGCGTAGGCGAACGTAGCTACCGTTGGTGCCGGTGCCGTAGCTGCCTTCGGTAAGGCTTACACCGGAGCCGACGAGTGGCTCTTTTCGGTACGCGTCCTGGAACGCGTAGCCTAGGTGGGGAAAGAGATTATACTTATCGTTGGAGACTCCGAAGTCTGCCTCAATAACTTCGATGGCGATGTCGCGTAAGTCTGGGAAACTGCGGAAGATTAACCGTTAGTTAAGGTTCAACTTGTTACATGAATGGAAGGATTATTAACGAACGTGTAGAGGATATCCGCAACTCGGTTCATAATCTCGAGTGCCCGAGTGGGAGTTATGGTGGGAGGGTCGCCGGCGATTAAGATTGTGACTGGGCATTCTTCCTCGGAACGTGTGCCCTTGAAGCCGACTCGGACCGGTACGAGCAGCGACTACTGGTCGTCGTGGTCGTTTAGATAGCGGCGGATGAAACTTCGGAGGCTCCCCACGCCTGGAACAGAAACTGCGTCGTCGAAACGCTCGATGATGGCATGCTTTCCAATGTTGGTGGCGGCTCTGTCCGTCTCGAAAGGCAGCAGGTAGGCCGGGCTCTGGAGCGGCGATTGCTTGTCGAACGTCGCGCGCGCGAGGAATTTGCCGCCGACGCTGCCTATCTCGGCGTGGCGGGTCGGCTTGTTGCCTGAGTCCATGTTGTTGATTCCTTCTGCAGAGGTTATGGTTAAATTGGGATCTGGAGTTGTGAACTCTGGGTTTGTGGCTGTCCAGTGACCAAACGTCCGGGTGGGATAATGACGTTGTGGTATAGGTAAGGGAAGGGGAAATGGAGAGATAGGGTAAGACCGTTAGCAAGTGGCAGTTGAAGGGTGTCGTCGCTTTGTCCTAGCAGAGCTTGAGCCTCGGTGGCTTTGCTTGAGTTTGGGATGGTTTGTCACACAGGTCGAAGAAATTATACCCACCCTGAGAGGTGAGCTAGTCTCAAAGAAGACTAGCTGAGACGTCGAGTGAAGGAAACATTGTTGGAAAATCTAGTAGAGAGAGCAGATGTATCTAGAACTGTGTACTGTCTTCCCCATTGTCATCCCGCATTACTACTACACAACCCAACAATGCCTTAGATTAGATTACCCTCATTGCAAAAGACGAACAAACTACCTCAGGCAAGATAAATCTAGGGTGGAGATTTCAACATTAGCCCTAAGAGTTTTCGTTACCTTGAAATATCCCACAAAAGCGATTTCTAATCTCAAAACTCAAACAAAAGCAAATAAACTCTGGTAATAAGGAGCAATGCCTATCACAGCCCACCTAAAGTCCACGACGCTATCCTAGTTATCGACATCACGGCCACCATGATACGTCTTGCATTGTTAGCTTTAGGTGGGAGGTAGGTGATGTCAGGAGTGCTGTATGTGCTGGCCCGGCAGTAGACGGCCGTCCGCGTAGCCGCCGGTGAGGCCTTCTATCACCGGTAGTATGGCGGGCCACGACTCGCACCACGGGCAGATAGTATTCAGTCCGGCGACCGAGTCTATGCCGACCCCGTCCTTCGTACCGCACCTACTCGACAAGGGAGATTCCTTCGACCTAGGAGGGTTGGAGATGAGGCGCAGTAGATCTCGAGTCCAAAACAAGTGGTGAGACAATGCGGATATGGTCAAATGTCAAAGAAGACGCTGGAAGTCTTCCTAGTGAGACGTCGTGAAGGCAGAAACGACCTTTCCATCATACATATGTTTACATATTATGCAGGTCAAACAGGGGCATCTAGCTCTCTCCTCGACCTAAGGATTCTATGCCTAAATCCTAGCCTATCGAGTAAGCATATCCTTCTTCGCTTTCTCCCCCTTCAACTTCGTCTCTTGTTCCTTCTTAGCCTACATTACCCGCCCCTCCTCCCTCTCCTTAGCCTTCTTCGCCTCGATCTAGCGCTCGTGCTCCTCTCAAAACTTCCGCTGCTCCTCATTCTCGTTGACTACTCGTTGCTATAGGGCAGCTATAGCAGCATTGAACTCATCAAAGTATTCAACTCGTCAGAGCTACTACGTCTCGTCTCGTCGAGAGGGGTGACAACATTAAAGTTCTTAGCTCCTTCGAGATAGCGACTAGACCGTGCCGTACTCCATATCTTCGCCGACAACGTCGACAATGCTAGCCAAGGCCTACGATAGGAAGGTGCTGTAAGCACGAATGTTGAAAATGGGGGTGCGGGTGGCGGACGGGGAAACGAGGAGAAGCCGGCCTGCCAACTCAATTCGGATAGGCACTTTAAGATAACTTGGCGACCTCGTAACCGGCGACTACAAGGTTGATAGGACACCGGGAAAAAAAGACAAATGTAGCAAACTATCGGATATAAGAAGCTTGTAGACCCGTGCTTCGAGTTGACGATCATCATATTCGACTTAGGGATCCTCGACAAAGAGATCCTGTCTGAAGACTTGGATTAAAATGCTTATAGACTCGCAACGGAAATCGTCTCTCTTCTATCCTAGCAGTCTCGAAGGTCCATTCGCCGTTGTCTCCCATCGCTTCATGGAGGTCTTGGAGACCCTTGGGCTCCAAGCGTCATCATAATCGTGCGTAGTGACACTCTCTCTCTTCGCCTTTACGCTCTCTGTCTTCAAATGGGATGCCCTTCAAGGGGGTAGATATATTGGTACGAAACTTCAACCAAGTATAGAAAACGGTTGGAACGGAACCATGACTTAGCCTCGCTGGAGAACACGTCTCTCCTCCTCATCATAAGGGGCAGACAAGCGATTACTAACCCCGGAAGCAACTGCAGATACTGGCCAGGAAGGCGAGGTTGGGAATAAGTGTGATGACGTGGACCATGAAATGCAAAACACATTCCGGTACTCGGGTTCACGTCGAGCGGAGAGATCTTCCTAATGAAGGGAGTCAGGCCAGGTAGGCGAGCGAGGAAGGAAAGACGACCAAAGCATGTGGTTGTAGGAAGCCCGACGGAATGCAGCACTTAGAGGTGGTGACGTCTACTCTAGTAGACCAAGTAGTAGGACTTGGACCTGAGGGAAGATCCTAATATCCTCACAACGACACAATTATTCTAGCGTAAGAGCGCTCTCGGTTTTACTTAGGTGATAGGGTGCGGTTCCGAAGGGGTACCACGGTATGAGGTCGCTACAAAGTAATGAACGTCGAGGACAATGCGGACAACCGGACAGATGGAGGCATGTGAGGATGGAGAGAGAGACGGCGGCGGTGAAGTCGTCAGGAGGTTCGATCTCTCTCGCCTCGGCTTTTGCCCCGGGCTGATCAGGACCTTGCTATGACTCTTTCCCCTGTTCTAGTCTTCTACGGCAGCTAGCAAGACAAAGGCCGCCGAAGAGTTGACGACATCTTCCGGCTGCATTTGAGGTCACACAGCTCTCTCAGCGTGGGTGCCACCAAATCCTCGAGTGCTACCAAATCTTGGTTTCTGGGGAAGTTCTCCTCCACCTCCAAAAGCTGTTCCGATAGCGACGAGGCCTAGAAAGAGAAGTCAGAGCCGCTCGACCTGCTCGTTCAGGCTAGACATCCCGAGGTCTATGGCCTCAACCCTGATGGTTGGGAGAAATAGATCGACTCGAAATCCGTAAGGGCGGTGGTCGAGACGGAGGAAGAGGAGCCGTGGTAGCTACTAGCCGCTTTGGAGTCGCTGTCGAGCCGGACCTAGGATTGGAGTCCGGGCTTTTGGGACCGGAGGGCAGGGACGTATAGTGTCCCTGTCTAAATATTGAGAATGGTTAGCATTTTGAAAGGAATTACGATAAGACGAGGAGGATGCCGCACATACGTTTCTCGACCTGTCCGAGACAGATACTACTCTCGCCGCTAGTTGACCGGCAGTCGACGCCTTCGCTCGGATCAGAGACCCTCTCCTCAGTCTTATGACCGCAAGTCAGATGCGGTGGTATCCTCTGTGCAAGGGAGTGTCGCCGATACTGTTAACCCATAGGGACAGTGCAGCCACTAGGGATGCTAGGGCTCACATCCGCATGCTACCACCTCTGCCAATGTTGTCTGTATCTCACCAGCCCATGGGAGAGGACCAATTCCCACACCAAGCATCCGACCAGTGCCATCTCTTCCCCCACTTGTTAGCACCAGAGCCTCTTGCGCACTCGACCGGGCCAGAACAATGCCGTTCCATTTCCTCCAATTGTTGGCTCTGAAGCCTCTTGCGCACCTGTCCTGGGCTTGGTGTGGGATTGAGTCTCTACTCTCGATATCGGGTGCGAGACAGGCGTGTCTTTGGGGTGTGACGGTTGTTGGTTGTCGGTTCAGGTAAGGCGCGAGTGATGATGAGGTCGAGTGGTGTAGCAGGGTAATTGTTCCTCCTCTCGCTTCCTGTTTGACGGTTAGCTGGGAGCTTGAGATGGAGAATATGGTATTGAGATGAGGAAGAAGGAAACAGCAATACTTACAGAGATGTGCCCTTCAACAAAGCGATTCTCCGTATCGGGCTTGATTGAGCGTCGGGACAGCATGCTTGGGTGACGTGCTATCGTAGCTCTTTGGGAGATTGGATATTTTGGAGAGTTGAAGAAGCAAACGGAGTCTTTGGTGTTTGTTCGGCTGCCTAAGGTCACGTGACCTGAAGCAAGTCTCGGTAAAAACGGAGCTATTCCGGCCGGCATTCTCACGTGACCATCAGACTCAGGACGTGAGGCATATCATGTCCTGAGTCTGAAGTAATTACCACACCATTATCTTCATTTCACCATCGAGATGCTTGTCAACATGCGCGTCTCGGACTAATCTCTGACGTCCGACAAACTGCGCAGCCTGTCTTATGCTCCTCACTCAGTGCTCAGTGCTCAGTGTAGCTAGGGTGAGTGACCGCCTTGTCATCTGCTCGCTGTGTAAAACACCCAGTAGCTTCAAGATGCTTGTGATGTTATATGGAGAATATGGTGTCTTTGTGTTTGTTTGTCTGTCTAAACTCTAGCCACTAAACCAAAAATCGGTTCGGCTAATTTTAGTTGTTTTGGTGTAGATGACGCTAACCCATTTGAGCCAAGCCGCAGCAGCGTTGACTGCCTCATAGTCACAGTCGTCGAATCTCTAGTCTCTTCTTTACCTAGAACCAACTATCATCGTGACTCTATGAAATACCTAGTCTGGATCAAATGCAGCTAAACTCAACTGCGCGATCCCGATATATCGGGTAGCAGGAACAACTGAGTACCTTTGTTAGCCGGAGCAGAAACAACGAAGACCGTTCACGTGACCACGAGATAGACGCAGCTGGGAGCCTAGTCATCTTCTCTTGTCAGCTACACCTACCTCGACAGCCAAGTCACAAAGTTGCTTCCTCGAGCGGTTCGTTCTCTTCGAACATTATCCCACGTATCTCTGAAACCGGCAAACGTCAATCTCTTCTCTCTTCGACCTCGTTAATCAGAACCAACACGCGCAATTAACCAGCACGACAAATCAAGTGACAGTAGGTACCAACCCAACCTTACTTTACGGAAAGAGACATTGTGCTAACTACCTTCATTGCGCAGGCGCAGCATCCAATCCATTTCATCTTCTCGAGCAATCTCTCGCACCCAGCAAGCACCATGTCGTCGCCACAGGTTCCCGAGACCGACAACGAGAAGTTTGTACATCTCCTCCGACACCTTCAAACCGCTATCGTCCCACCAACCATGTCACCATTCCTTACCAACCGTCTCCGCCTATTCCGACAAGAGGCTACAATGCTCGCGGAAGAGGTCGAGAACCAGCAAGACCACACCGAAAGTGAGAGGCTTGCCCGCGTCCTACACCAGCTAAGCACCGCCGCCCTCCCCCAGGACACCTCACCACTTGTCACAGATCACATCCGTCGGTTCCAACAAGACGCACAGATGCTTGCCGACCATGTTAAGAACGAACCAGAAAGCGACGTTGATAAGCTACTTCGCCGCATCCGCCTTCTCCACGCTGCCATTCTCCCCCAAATTACATCCCCAGTCGTCGCAGCTCGCCTAGCCCGGTTCCAGCAGTCGCTTGGTTTTTTCGTCGAGAACACCAACACCGCGCAGCATACCTTCGACATCGACAATCTACTGCTCCTCCTCGGCCAGATCAACGCCTCTTTTGTGCCGATGGTCACAGAGCCCAGACTGGGAGGCATGCTCCGTGACTGCCGGGCCTCTGCTGGCTATCTTGCCCGCGACATTGAAGGAGACATGGATCCGAACAAGGACAGGGAATTGGAAGCGGAGGCGGCTGCCGAGTATGCCGCTGATGTCGAGGCTGCCCGCGCCGCCAATCGGCACGCCGACGCTGAAGTTGACCCGGAGATTGCGGCGGAAATCGCGGCGGATATCGAAGCGTATCGCGCCGGCACATTGTAATGTGTGGCCTTTCAATTCGAGCTTCTTGGGGAGCAGATGGTGCTTGTTGTCTGAGGCAGGGATCGGGGACCAGTTGATGCTGGCGGCGTTCCTGACAATCTTGTGGAGGAGGTTTCCAGTATGTTTCGTGGCCGATAAGATATGGAGGAGTTGGAGGATGAATGTAAGTGGGAATGGCGCAAATGACGTTGACTAGGAGCCCACCGTGCTTCGAGGAGGCTTACCAGCAGTTTACGAGTGCTAGACATGCGGAAGATAAGATATCGAGCTTATGATATGCGCTCTGTATCCGAAGTGTCTTTGTTGTTGACCTAAACTTGCTAATGTACTATGCTCTCCTAGTGTACTAACCCGACCTCCTTCTATGCCTCGTCGCTAGTTACTAGATTAATCATTCTCTCTAGTATTATCTGCTCTACACTAAGGAGAACACACCCACCGCGACTACCGCAGGTATTACAAGGACGAATCCCATAACTAGTTCAACAACACCTCCTCAGGCGGCGTTAGTCTCGCTATTGGCAGCAGATCCTCTGCATCCCTTTGGCAGCCGCACAACTTGCTGACATCGCCTCAGGTCGGACGACAAGTTCCCCGAGGCTAGCATCGACTTCCTCGACCACATCTGAGACTACGGCACCGCGAGAGTTGACGCCCAGCTACGGGCACAGATGATGCAGGATGGCACCGCCAGAAGGGATCCATTTGCAGCTCGATCGCAAGCAGACGCCTCGCCACCGCCAGCAGCCATCTCAGCGTCCACCCACCACCCTCCCCAAGGTTAGCAACAGCACCAACTTCAAGTACACGCAGATGTTAACAGTTCAAGCCTACGACCCTCTCCTCCTCCACACTCCCGGCCGCTCTCCAACTCTACCACAACGGCATTACCCTCGACAAGGGACTACAACACCTACAGCGAGCTTATTGGCACCGAGCAGGAGAACCCGTACATCATCGCCACACAGATGTACTCCGCCGACGGTATATCTTAGAGAAACCCAAACCACGGCACCCCCACGGGAGAGTGGCTCTTCAACCTCCGGGCACACTGTGATACGCCGCTCAACTTGGGCAGTATCTTCACATTGACACAGAGACCCTCAAACATCTGTCAATTCGTCGAGCTGGTTTTTGAGGTCAATACGCTTGCTCTTGGGAGTCACTGCCATCGAGGGACGGTGTCCAAGAGCAACCAAGGCAAGTCCGGCTCCCATAGCCACTAGCTCAAGTTGGAGGACATATCCATGTCGCGGATCAGTTTAGTCTCGACCCACCAGCTATCATCGAGCACATCATTTCAGCAAGCAAGAAGTGTTCTTCCAACCAGTCTCATCCGCGATATTAACTAGATCCGTCCCTCATCACAGCAGCCTTCTCTGGTAGATTAATACCACAGCGCATACCACACAGCCTTGAGTCATGCAATGTCAACCCACCCGAGCTACACAATAGCATAAGCAGTAACTGCCGATCCGAGCTACACAATAACATAAGAAGTGACCGCCGATCCGACTCACTGTTAATTTACTGTAAGAAGAGGCGGATACGATGCCCACCCTCTGCTAGAGACAGAACCAGAGCCTAGAATCAAGCAACGTGCCACCGACACAGCTGTATCCTCGCTGCCGGGACGGCACGCAAAGCACAGCCGCCAACGAGTGTTAATGGAACGCTACTTCTACTTCCTTAACAAAGAACACTGCTGTGCAGGTGTTGAATGTCAGCCGGCTAGTTCCCAATTTGACGCCTCTTGCACCGATCGAGGCATGGTTCGGATTTCTTAGTGTTGCTGCTTAGCATCGTTCCGAGACTAGGACGATGCCGTACTGTGATCCTCGAGATACAAACTCGGACAGAGGAGTTTGAAACCCACCTTGTAATCAGCCTGGAGCTTGGTGACCTTGGCTGCCTACGGCGGAGTCTGAGACATCCAAAGATGCGGGTCCTCGTAAGTTTACACCTTTCCCACTATGTGCAAGTTGAGGTGCCCCAAACGCCTACTCAGAATGTCCATGCGGAATAGAGATCAGTGTCCCAGCTACCAGGCGAAGAAGCACGATAGTACCGCAAGCCAACGCTGTGGCAGTGCTTCGAGTAAGCAGACCCAAATCCTCCCGGGGATTCGCCATTGCCAACCAGCCAAGGGTCCGGAAATCTTTGCCCGAGAGTGATAATCTATCTGCTCGATACATCCTTTGGCAAAAATCATCACACCCCCCTCGACAATGGAATAAACGGCATGTATCTATCTGTCAAGGTCAAGTCTTATAAGGCAATGCAATGACCTAGACTAGCAGGCTTCACGTCTTTAGGATATCATTGAACCCCTAACCCCCCAACCCCCCAACTCCCATCCTCAGCATCTCAATCTCCGAACTATTTGACACGAACCCCTTCATCACGTCGCCGACTTTAGTCTTTCACACCAAGCGCATTCATGCACCACCAGCCGGGTACAATCAATCCCCACCTTAGCTGGACTCAGATCGGCTCGGCTCGGCGCGGACGCAACTCGTCTCGGACCGGACCCCGGACCCGGACCCGGACATAAGGGCAGCACCCTCAACGGCACCAACCCAAGGTGAATAAGAAAAGCAACAACCTCTAATCACATGTTAGGTATCACAACTAGGTACAGTTCACCCACCACCACTACCCGGTCAAATTCCAGCTAGGTCCACCCAACTGATGTGGCGCAAGACCAGGTTAAAGAGAAACCCGCCTCGTCGCCCCGGTGGGGGGTTAAACTACGTAAATCTTAATCACAAGAGACATCAAACAGCTATTACATGTTGAGGAAGCTGTCTGTCAAGTTTCAGCATCGCTGCATTAAATTTCGCTGCTCAACGGCTAAGCTTGTTGCGTTACAGTGGCAGATTTGGGCAGCGATGCAACACCTAGGTGTCGGTTCGAGATTACAGTTCCGTCATATCGTGTCTGTAGAAGTGGAGGGGCAGCTAGGAAATTTGGGGTTGATGTCGGAAAGGACTCTGGAGAAGGTTTGGAACCGAGGGTGAGGGTGGTGGGTGGGTGCTGAGGGGGGATGTGGTGGAAGGGGAGGTGGCACGTGATCGTGGGTGTCGGATGGGAGGGTCACGTGATTGTAGGTGTTGCATCCAGACCTTAGTGGCTGGACGTGTGCCGGCGCGATTCACGATGCAATGTCGGCGCAGAGGTAAATGAATGGTATGTGGAATTGATTGACCATCTTTTCAAGCGTTATGATGGGTGCAATGATGATTGATGTGTCGCCTCTGGTTGAGGAGATGTTGCCGACATGTCGTCTAAACAGATAACCCTGGTACAATCATGTCTGGTCAAAAGTCGGGTAGAAAGTATAGCCAGTTCTGGGTGGACATGCATGTATCAGATACACATATTGAATTGGACGATCATGGGCTGGTAACGAGGTGGCGTGTAAGGTCTCAGTCACGTGACCGTAGGTGTTGGATTAGCAGTGGTCGTGATGGACTTCTGTTACGCTGGAGAACCATAGTGAAAATGGAATTTATCCTGCTTACAAGATGTAGATGGTCAATTTCAAAGCTGATATATGCTTCACCAATGATGCATCGCAATCGTTGGCACCTAAGGAGGCAGAGGCCGGACAGGTCGCCGGTCACATGACCGTAGGTGTTGCATCTGAAGTTGTCCCTGTTTACGCCACTTCAGCCACACACACGCTCCAACTCAGCCACACTTGCCAATTGCTGAATCGGAAGGCACAATGCAGCCAGCTTACGTAATTGATGTGTCGCAGAATGAACCAAGTTTTCATTGGACAGCTGCGCAATTCTGATGAACCCTCATCAAGGTTCAAGGTGGCTCGGTGTGGCAGCCGCTGCCTGAGTCAGCAGCCATCAGAAACCTTATCCTTTATCGCTCCAAAGCTGAAACGTCTGTCCAACCACAGACTTCTCTTCAATCCATCTTCAATCCACCTCCTTCGTTCGAGTCAAACCCATCAGCAACGAACCACCTTCTTGATACTGCATCGCAAAACCAATCTTGCGCATCTTCTCAGGTTTGTTTCTTCGTGCTCATGGTATTTTATTGACGGCTGTCTGTCTGGAAGGGAAGTTGCACCGAGCTACTGCTACCTCGTCACTGTCCGTGGAGCGGAGTGACGTGCTACACGCACCGGAGTAGCAAGTTATCCCGGTCCGGTTCCCCGCCACCCCTCATCAACCCGACAACAGCTGACACTGCTGATGCTGCAGACCTCGATATTATCGCACTTCCATTTCCACCTGCCATCACTGGCAACAATGGCGCCGTCCGACTCGGATAAGAGCTTCACGAGTCCTGAGTCGACTCCGTCCCGTCCGAGGGGCGCCAGAATGGCTACTGCTGCCAAAGCTACGGTATATTTGCCTTCCTCTTGCTTACTTTCTTTTGCCGAGTTTGCTCCTTATCTGTCCTTCTTCATTTCCATGGTTCCCTCCCTGCCTCTACGCGAATCGATCGACCAACATTCCCCGTCCTTGGGAATAAGTTATGCTGACCTACCTTCCCAGCCCTCCCAGCGCCAGTCCTCGATTCCCTTACCTCCCTCGGCTGAACCCGGCGACACCGAAGATTCCCTCGACGAAGACCTCACATCCGCCGACGCCGTATCCACGGAAGCTGCACTAGCATCCCTGATCCGAACCCTCAAACAAGCCGACCAACTAGCCGACGCCACATTCAAGAAAAAGTGGCGCGCCCTGATCGACGGCTATTGCGCCCGCACGCCGGGTGACACGTTCAACTTCCCCTGCTGGGTACGACGTCGACTAGACGACGGCCTGATCGTCAAGTGTCTCGCCGCCGACTTCGGCTGGGAGATCCTCAACAAGTCCTACGACCACCTCAACGCGCAGAGCAACATCGACAAGATCGCGCGGATCCTGAAGCTGCCGGACCACCGACTGCTGGCTCTGTGGTTCGCTGTCGAGGGGGATATACGTGCGCCGAGCAAGGAGACGTGGAGGGAACTGTATAGCTACTTGGAGCGGGAGAGGGACAGCATTATTGTTGCGGGGAGGTTCTTCTCGGTTGAGTATCCGGAGATCTTAGGCAGCTGGACGCAGAGAGTGAAGCTGGACTTGGACACGGTGGCGGGGCGCAAGCGATCTGTGTTCGGCAGACGGCCGTACATGAATCTGGACCCTAGGAGGGCTACGCGTCTGCAGCCCGGGGACATTCGCCCCATCTCGATAAAGCGCAGGGAGAGCAGCATGGCGAATTCAGTCCCCGGTCAGAGCAGCGCCGCAGCTGAGACTGGAGCTGCAACTCCGACTAGAAAGGGCTCCGCCACAGCGAGCACAGCAAGCATCGACAGCCCAGCAAGAACATCAAGTCCAGCAATGACATCAAGCCCACCAAGCACATCAAGCACAGCTGCGAGAGCCAGCTCGCAGACTTTGCAGAAGCAGGCTATGACAGTTACAGACACACAACTCGGTCAGCACCCACTCCCAGTCCCAGAGCCCGAGGACGACCCCCAGGACTCGATTATGGTCGCCGGTGACGACGGCGATTGGGATGATACACCATCCTCGCCGCCAAACGTCGAGTCAGAACCTGATGGTTGCGATGGCGCTCAAGATGTCGATCAACACGAGACCGAGCCTGCCAGTGGTGGCGGCACAGGCAATGCGCCTTCAGCTCCAGCTGCACTCGCTACTGGAGGTCCACCTACCTCTGTCGCCTCCGCTGCGCCTGAAGACGACATCCACGTCGCCTTGGCGAGCACAGACAAAGGAAAGGGCAAGGCGCAAGCTGAAGCTTTCTTTGCGGTTATCCTACATCCGAGCTCAGCTGATGCCACTACCTCGAGCAAGGATGCTTCAGGTCAATTCGCCGCTCCAGAGGAAAAGCAGCAGGTACCTCAAATTTACAAGCCCGAGGATCATGTCACAACGCCGAGCCCTGTCTTAAACTACAGGACCTTCTCAGGCACGACTGATGGAGGGAAGGATGCGTTCGGCACATCGGGTCAAAGGACCCTGTCGCTCGATAGAGCATCATCGCAGCCAGTCGAGACACCTGGTCCACTGCGCTGGCCAAGGTCATCATTCGACAGTATCTTCACGACGAGGACGACATCCTCCAATGGCTCCTCTCTCTTCACACCCGGAGACCCAACCCTCCCAGTAACGCCCGCAACCTCGGTAGCGCTGTCCGGTCAAGGATATCCGTGGTCAGAGCGTCGGAAACGGTCGGCCAGTGAAGCACCCGAGACACCGACAGTCAAGAGGGCACGACAGAACACACCCGAGCCCGACTCGTCATTGTCCATTCAGTCACCTACTCACCAGGAGAAGTCGCCTGATCTAGGTCATCGTCAAGAAAGCCCCAGCGCTCCCGTCGACGTCGACACCCTCCCTCACCTCAGCAACCGCCCCGACATGCGCGACGCCATGGTGGAGATCCTCCAATCCCCAGACAAATGGCTCTCAGGAGCCATAATCTCTCACTTCCTCCTCCAGCTCGCATCGTGCTCAACATCCTACACCATGCAGGAGCTGCCTCTCGACGGCACCAGTACAGAGGCAATGGCAGCGTTGAGAAGACACGGCAGCGGGAGTGACGTGGTCATCGCACTCGGCATCCAGCGATCCCTGGTCAGCGTCAACCTCAACAACCACTGGGCCTTGCTCGTCGGCGAGATGGTCGGCAGTTATCAGCTGCTGGACAGCAGGGGCACCGACGGCTTCCTACGCCTCGTGCGCGAGAGAATAACACGACTCTTCCGCAAATTGCAAGACAAGGATATCCAGCCGTACCCGCAGCAGGTTCCCCAGCAGCAGGACGCCAACAGCTGCGGGGTGTTTGTCATCGTCTTCGCGATGTTCAGTATCACCGATACTCCGCTGCCGGCTTCCCTGAACATCGAGGCGTGGCGGTTGCTCCTGTTGGCGATGGTGAAGGGCTGTTCCTTCTCCTCGGTACTAGAACCACATCTCCTCCAAGTCGAGGAAGCAACTACTCTACCGCCAATCATCACCGACATCCCACCCCCCACCTCCCCATCAACCACCCAGTCCCTCTTCGCCCACATCCGCCACCTCGAATCCACCGCCCTCACCCTCCGCGCCGCCCTCACCCAACACAAAACATTCTACACCGCCCGTCTAACCGAAATAACCACCCTCCTAACCTTCCTCACAACCGAAGCAACCCCCGTCCTCGCCCGCCTCACCACCGTAGCCGACGAATCCCTAGCCACCCTCGACAACCAACAAACTTTATTCTCCCACGACGAGGAAACGCTACGCAAAGCGGTCGAAGTGCTTAAGGGAGTAAAGACGACGGATGTAGAGGCGGTTAAGGCGGAGTTGCGGGGGAAGGTGGGGCGGATTGGACGGACGAGGGGGGTGGTGAGACAGAGGATGGGGGCGGTGGGGGAGATGAGGGGGGCGGTGGGGGGGTTGGGGCTGCGGGAGGTGGGGGGGGTGTTGGAGGGGGTGAGGGGGGGGTATGAGGGGTTGGTTGGGGGGTGTGAGCGGGAAATGGGGAGGGGGGTTTTGGGGGCTGTAGCTGGGGTTGGGGGAGGTGCTGATGAAAGTGCGGAATGAGTATAAGCTATTGGTGGAGAGGTGTACTGAGGTGCTGGGGGGAATGTTCTTGGTGCTGTGG
Organism: Coniochaeta ligniaria NRRL 30616; assembly: GCA_001879275.1. Classification (NCBI taxonomy): domain Eukaryota; kingdom Fungi; phylum Ascomycota; class Sordariomycetes; order Coniochaetales; family Coniochaetaceae; genus Coniochaeta; species Coniochaeta ligniaria. The sequence goes on from KV875108.1 coordinate 304,498, forward strand.
CTGGTTGAGGTTTGGGTTCTTGTTATGTTCATCCAAGACGGTATTGGCTGGAAAGTGATGTTGGCGGTACATGAGTTAGGCTTAGATGAGATGAAGGAAGTGATGACGGGATGCGTTATAGGCACGGGTAGCAAGGGGACTGATGTGCCGATGAGCTGAGGGCCTGTGTTCTAAGTTCTGTGGCGGGTTAAGCCTTGGTTTCTTGTTATATTCATTTATAACGGTATTGGCTCGAGACTAATGCTGGCTTTGTTTACGGCAGCAGGAATTTTGACTTCATTTCTGTTGGTATTACCGGGGTACTCGTACGGTAGTCAGAGGCTGCCCTTTGGGCTGGGTGCTTCAACGTTTTAATTATGTATTGTTCTGTTGTCTGTAGCTCAGGGTGGACTCTGCCCCTTCTGTTATCCTCCGATGGTAGTTGTTCTGACAGACCGTCCAGCAGAGCCGGCGGAGTCGTGACGAGTGACATGTCGTGTTTGTGTATCGAGGTCAGGGAAGGGCATTCCGTCACCTGCAGTTGGAGAACAGAGGAGGAGGAATCCAAAAGTAGCCGTGACGTCCAGACGATGGATGAGAACAGTGATAATGATAGTGGTGAGGATCTTCCAGGTGGGAGGAAGGTGGCTTGGCCAACCAGGAGATACCAGACCCACATCTCCACCAGATCATTCACACTATGTACAAGTATTTTGACAGACTGTACAAGTACCTTGACACACACAGATACTTTGACACACTGACGGCCCCTTCCACCAACCATGCCTCCAATACTAACAAGCGACGGTGAACCGTTGACGCAGGCCGAGAAGCGATGAGGCTCTTGCTCCGAGTTCGCACTCCCATTTCCAGACGCCAAGCTTCAGCTACGTCTCCAAACGTTCTAAGATCCAACCTTCGAGGTCGACGAGAAGCTATCTATAGAAGGGACTGCGCGGCAGCTCTATTGCGCAAGGGTCGAGAAGCGAGGACGGTGAAAAACGTGATGGCGGTAAGGTAGTCGATGGGCAGTCGATGGGAAAGAGTGTCCTCAGAACCGTTGTATGGCGGCTAATGGCGTAGCTGTTTCATTAAAGTCCACCCCTAGCGAAGCCGTGTGATGCAGCACACGATAGGACCTAAGACGTCTGGAAAACCTGTGTCTCCCGGTTCTTCCAGCGGGTCGATGCTGTGCCTGACCATGCACCTCCCATCATCATCAACCGAGCGTGCAGATGTCCCAGATCCAGGTGTCATGTTAGTTCAGAAGCTCATTATCGCTAGTGCGCGTTACCAGCGTCCCTGTCAAGAGCAGCTGGGAAAGGTGCAGACTTCGGTCACAAGAAGATCACTGTCAATGTAGTCGCTCCCGGCACATTAAGGAAGACATGTACCTCGGCGCCTTCTCTTTCTCCTTATCCCCCTTCTTCTCTTTGATGCCTGCGTGACCTAATGCTGACATATTAGCCACATAAGAATCTGGCAAGACGACCCTCTTCTCTCCCTTTCTGCAGACCATGGCCTTGAGAGCGAACATTGAGCTGACTTTGACACGGCGTCTGTCGGGAACTTCGATGAGGATAAGCTCTTAGCTGTGTGCAAAGTGCCGGCTTTTCGCGGCGGCGTAGAGCTAGGGACTGTATGACACCACATAACATGGACTCGGTTTCTAAGGGGTGTGGCGATACTTCGGAGGATGACCACGGTCACGTACCGCCGCATCATCATCTGGCGACTGGTCCATGTCCCGGACACCCAGACAATCTCTGGCGGAGAGGCCTTTCTTTTGCTCTTTGTTCCTCTGCTTCTCCGGTGTAGCAACTTGGAGAAAATTGTCGTTAGTGGTGGCGTTGAAGACAGCCGGGTCGTCGAAGACGCCTCTGGCTTTTTGACGGGCTGCAACGTCACAGTTGACAGCAGTCCATCCTTGCTGAGTTGCGCACATACATAATCTCTCCTTATGGAACTTCGATCTAATGCCCACGAGCCGCTAATCGTCACCCCCCTCCTCGAGATCGAGATCAAACCTAAAGAAACCATCCACTTCCAGTGCTCCAAGTTCACCACGGCCATTACTGTCTGCGTTGTTCTCCGGACAGTAAGCTTTCTGTCCCGGCCAACTTCCACTGCTTCTTCATCTGCTTCTTCAGAAGCTCCTACTCCTCTTACTGGATGACATGTTCCCCCACAACCACAAGGACACCTGGTCCAGCGTTGTAGAAGTCGAAGAACTGGGAATCAACTTGAGCTTGAACATTCGAACCACTATATTCCGTCGTCTGCCTTGGAGATAACCGTTGCCGGGCTGTCTTCAGGGGAAATTATTATTGAAGAAAGGCGATCAACAAAGGGTCGTTCTGTACTTGGGTAGGTTCTTTCGATCAATCTAGCATTTACGATTACGATATGAACAAAGAGTATTATATATGTCCTCACCGTCACCGTCCTACTGCCAACAATCGAGCCCACCAAAAGTGAAGCCAAAGGGCACCACTACAGCAGCGGCATAGTTTACAGCCTCTCCCATGGCACCACCACAACATTCTGCCAAGACCGTCATCGCTGAGGCAAATTTCTAAAATGGCAATTCCCGATCTTCAGTCCAAGTTCGTTTCACCGGAGTAATGGAAAGGCCTGCTGCTTTGAGTGCAAAGTTGATCCGCGAACTCTGGCATATTCGTTAGGCGTAGCTTGAGGTATTGGGCGTCCGCGTCGCAAAGTTGACTGTCGAATGTCGAAGCAGAGCCTGCTATGCTTGTGCCACTAGTTACTGTCCAAGACCCTAGCTTGATGGGCAGTTGTCCCTTGCGTTTGTGCCCGTGGGTGGAGGTAGCATTACGAAGGAGGATATCGGGGAAATGGTTCATCAGAGCTTAAGTTTGTTCGACTTTCTATGACTCACGGAGGCTTTTAGTTATAGGGACTATGGCTATGTTACCTGGGTAGCCGTACTCGCTTTGCTTCCCTAGCTCTTAATCTCTGCGTTTAGCACCCCGACCATATACCAGCCATAAGTGCTGAGTTTCCCATAGTAGCGCTCAGCTCGCTCTCCACACCGGAGCCCGCGTCCGCAGCTACCTGGCCAGCTCAGCATCCCTCACCACCTACACCGCTAGCCGGATCAGCGAATAGTAGCTGATGGCAGAAGTAAAGGGAATATACCAGCGCTGGCCCAGTCATGGTCGAGGCCAACTACATCGAGGTTGATAAATGCCCAACATCGATTGACAGCATGACACCTCCTTCCACTTAACACCTTTGATTGGAGCCTTATCGATAAGGGATTCGGTCACCGGCGCGCTTCACCTTAAACTTGCGCTCCACTCAACTTATGTCAGACATGTTAGACAAGCTTCATACTCGATGGCGTCTAAGCTACTCACAGCTTCTGACGGAGTGTCAGCGAATCCGCTGTTCACATACGTCGCTAGTATTGCGTCTTCTTCGGCCAACACTTGAGTTGCCAGCCCTGGATTTTGCCCCTTGACACATATCTCAAGGGGCAGCTTCTCCCTCATCAAATACCTTGCAGGTGCTATGTCGGACGAGATCATCTGTATGATATCGAGCAGCTGTCGCGGACCTCCTTTGCGCGTTTGAGGGCACTTGCTGTGCAAGAAGTGCCAGCCATGGGTTAATGCACACCTGCTCTCAGCTACGCAGACATAACGGACTCTGAAGATCGAGGAGCCTTCCATCTTGCATCAGGTTTAGGTGAGGTTCGTTACTTTTGCCAATGCTCCTTCTACTCCTACTGCAGTATGCCAGTGTCAATAACCATGACAGACTTTCGCCAACCACCGAGTCGAGCTCGAGAATACCAGAAAGGTTAGCTGCTACGAGGAGGAGGCAAGACTGCTCCTCGTTTGTTGCTGAAGGTGTCGGAGACAAATCACAGGTTGGTGACGCAAAGACTCGAGACTAAGAAAGTGAGACAGCCATTTCATCTGGTATCGCTGATCCAGTTACCCTAAACAACCTCGCTCTTCCCTTTTCAATATCTTTAGCTGGTAGATACACACACAAAGGCCTTGAGACATAAGAACTGGCACGCTAGCAAGCAAAGCCGACGCCAAGACGCAAAAGGCGCCCGTCGTTCGGTAAGATACGAAAGAATCAACCCCAAGTGGGATTGATGACAATCCGTCGAAGAATAACTCCTCAATTGGCAAACGTTGTCCAAATCCCATCCTCGGTCAATGATTCTCACCCAAATAGTCTGTCTGATCCGGCGGGTCTGGGACATTTCCTGTAGTCCCGACGGTGGCCTCGGTCAAACCACCTCTTTCACCCAAAGTCGACCTCTTCTTACTGCCCAGTAACATGCCTAGTAACATCACAGCCATGGGAGGGGCACCAGCCTATGGAGCTTTATTTATTCTCTTCACGCCGGTCAACACGATCCTGACCCTCTCATGCTCCGACACAGGCGTCAAGTACGACAAGCTTAGTCGGCCTCCCGGTCACCGGCATGGGACTCCTCCAAGGGGCAGGCGGATCCGGTCCTTGAAAAGGTTTGTCATGCACTTGGCTGGCTCTCTTCTCGCCGCCGCTAGGGTGCAGTGAAATCTCTCTCTGTGGCCATCCCCTGTGGAGCGAGGAAGCAGACGTAGCAAGTAGCAAGACGGGTCGCGGGGACGGACGGGTGTAATTTCGGCGAAACTGCTTTCGGTCGACTCGCGGGGTGATGGCATAAAGACTGACAACCTTTGCCGAATATCGGCACTGCTTTTGGGACACGCCGGTGAAGACGGTACTGACGATGCAGAGCGCTTTCGCTTGGAGCCCATTTTGGAGTCGATGGGTTTCGTCTGTTTGGGATAGCTGAGCATTACGGGTTCTTGTATGGTTGAGGTTGTAGGCGGTATGTAGCGTGTACATGGCCGTAGCGCAGTTCATGGCATGTTGGGGGCTGTCAGTCAACAAGGCCTCGATGCTTTCGAAGATCCACTTGGTTGTAGAGACGTTTCTGGAAATTTGCAGGTGCAGCGTTTGGGAGCCTGGTTGGCAGGTTTGCCATACTTTGATGTATCTCTTCATTTGCCAGTGATTCATCGCACAGGAATATCACAGAGGTGCCACGATATGGGTGTAAAGAAACCAAAGCTACTTGGTGGTGGTGGTGGCTCTGACTCTCAAAGCTGGGCAATGGAGTCATTGCAATGGTGATTGATCTCTTAGAAATGACGATAGCCGATTTGTGAGTGCTCAAAGCCGAAGGAAGGTAGCGATGATGGAACGATGAGAGTTCAGCGGATTGTGAGGCAGTGCCTCTACCCCTGGTCCTCCTCGTGTCCGGCCTTGGGGCGCTTGAGAAGGTTTGGTGTAGCTTGGATGGTTGTGGTCCCAGTTGACAGGTCCTGTTCATTATTTGATTCGGGCAACGGCTCGTTTCGCGGTAGAGCCGTCATTACCCAATATTCCTCCCTGTCGTGTAGAAGCACTTCCGGACCCCTGGCAGTCTACCGCGGCGAGATCCTGGGACTTCATAGCATTCGGCGCTGCAGAAAAAAAGAAGGAAGAGGGGTTAAAGATTGCCCAAGCCCCAGATGACCCCAATTCCACGCTACTGTGTCCGAGGTCCTGTCAGGGTCTTCTTCAATATCTTGCTCTGTGTTTGGCAAGTCCTTCTCACCAACGTGGGAAATCGCAGAGTCTTTGATCCTGCCGAGACGTCGGATTGGCCGAGAAGGCCGAGACTAATATTGCTTCCTGGTGTTCAGTAGCGACCTAGCTTGGGTTACCCTCCTGGCGTCACCTCACTGTCGTCTCTGAGGAAGTGCTACACTTGTAGAACTTCCACAGTACCTTGGCTCCTGCAGACAGGGCTGCCTGCACTCTTGATTGCTACCTGATTGTTGCCTTGAATCGCTGGATTGCCGAGCTGTGTCGGCAGCTGCTTGAATCACGGTTGCTGCTGAGGCTCACCTGACGCTTACGAGAGGTATGGCATAATCATATCCCACTGTTTGATGTCGCTCGGTGTATAGGATAAGTAGAACGAGCTATCGTCACTTCGGTCGGTGTCTGAGTTCGTCACGCGTCTTGTGGAAGCTCTTCTCGTCTAGTAAGTCAATGCCTGGGACATGATGGCGGCAAGCTGCGTGGTGGCGCTATGTCGTATTTCCTCAAATCACACATACGTTGACATATGACAGCAACATATGCTGTTACAACGACGTAATATTATTCTTAGCCAAGCGCTCAGTAGGGACATATGAGACAAGACTGGCTGTACAGACGCATGTCCGTGCGGTATTTAAGAAAATGCCTTTGTTGGGAGCTGTCAATACCCATCGACCCGGATGATTGTAACAGTCGATCATCGGAACTGTGTCTGTTTAGAGTCAAGAGTATTATTCCCTTAGATAGCGCGAAATCCAAGAACTCTCTAAGCTCTGGACGGACCGAATTCTGATAATCATACGATATAATCACCAGGTTCGTTGGCAATGGATAGCGCAGAGACCTCGATTCTTGATGGTGTTGCTTCTGTTTAGTTCCGTAGTCCGTTTGGTTCCAGCGATCTCTCTTCATCGGCTTCGGTTTCGGAGTTCTAGCCAAGGGCGATCGATGTCTTGATCAAATCCGTTCTCTTACTCTTAGCCGGTCAAATTCTGTTTTGTTCGGCTTGGAAACAGAGGGTTGATGCCGACCCGGGCGTAGATGCCGATGTCGCCGTCCCAAATACACTTCTTCAATAGATTTGGTGAAAACGTTCTTCCCAAGAGCACTCCAGCAAGGTCCTCCAGTTTGCAAGCATTGAAAGTGCTCAGCATCACTCGAAACAATGCTTCCAAACTGGGTGCTGGAGTACCCTTAGTAGGAACGTTCCCACCAAATGCGGAACCAAACAGAAGCAACACCATCAAGAATCGAAGCTAATGACCGAAGCCAAGAACCGTTTGGAGGTTCGGATTCCTTACAGCTTCCAAGGATACTGGAAGGTTGACGACGAAACGGAAGTCACCACCTGCCATACCAGAATCAGCAACCACCACCATGCCCGTACCACTGCCCTTAGGCGAGACGAGTTGACTGTTAGATGGGGTGTACCCCGACAACACTTGGGAGCACATCTTCCAGTACAACTCCAACACACCCAATCCCACAGTCAACTCGTGTCGTCTCAAGATCTCTGCGCCAACCCCATAACACGCTCATTCCCATCCATAACTCTCCAGCTCCCTTCACGTCTGAGCATCTCTTAACGTTATCCAATCCCTTGCCTTCGCGTCCATTTTGCCCGTATCTTCCACCTCTCAACAAGCCACGGTAATCCATTGTGAATCTGAGATGGTGAGGACACCGAGGTGGCAGGACACTAAGGTGATCGCAAGTTGATGATGGCGAGGTGATCTCAAGCCGGGGATGGTGTAGTCGGGACGTGACCGCAAGCAAGTCTGAGCTGTTGACTTGACGTGGGCGTGATCTGAGAATAGCGAAGTAACCGCAAGTACGCCGGAGATGGTGAGGACAACGACTTCAGCCAAAAATCGCAGCGGCTTCAGTCTCCTCTCTTCCAAAGCTGAAACAAGAGTACATCATCGGTGGAGAGGAGTATATGCTGAGGTCTTCTTCACCGATTCCGAGGGTAGGCCGCATCTTCAAGCGGCAAGCCGAGGAGGTAAAGTGACTCTCGCTGTCCGAGCTTTGCGGCCAGTCACCTGCTTCGTGGTCGGAGTTGGAAAATCAGGTTGGCGAGATTTAGCTTCCGTGGGACAGACAGGTGTTCGAACGGTCATCGAGCCGGGCTGTGATTGGCATTGCCCCAGGAGAAAGCCCAGTTAATCTGGCTGGCTGCTTCGAAATTCTGTTGGTTCTCGGTCATTGCTCCTTTCCAGGTCCTCCACGGCCTCCAGGCCCTTTTTTCCACTCCTTGACACTTATTCACGCCGTACTCAGCACACTGAGTGAGAGATTTGATCCCTCTTCTCGGGACCCTTCTGGTGATATCAGAGGATAGTGGTGCCGTTCACGAGGAGAATGGTGTAGTGACGGTGATAGCGCCGCGATACTCGCAAAAGAGGTCTGCTGAGCCTTCAACGACAGCGCGAGGGATTGGATGATGAGACGTAGTGAGGGTTGGCGCCGCTGATTCGAGGTATTTGGCTCTCGACGATCATCTCTCTGGTCTTCCCTCGCTCTCATCATCCGACGGTCTCGGTCCAAATGCTAGGTATCTGGTTGGCTTGGTAAGGCCTCCCTTGAGCATTGTTCCGGTACTGGTTAGAGCTAGATTGCTGTTCGCCCCCATAGGTCTGCTGTTGGGGGTGCTGCTGGGAAGGCGGAACAGATTGGGTGTTTCTCATCGCTTGGCTATTGAACGCTTGTATCGTTTGTCCTGTGAGGACATCATCATTTGACTCGTTGAACCATTTCGGGCTTGGCAAACGTAATCTTCAGCTCCCTGAGTTCGTCCACGAGCCGATCCATGGCATCATTTTGATCAACAGCCTTGGTACTCTTAGGCTGCTTCGCCTTCGCCCCGTTGCGGATCTTTCTGTTGGTTCGCTTGACAGGTTCGTCGTCGCTGAAATCCGAAGATGCTTGCTTCGGAATCAGAGGAGTTATCCTCAGATTCCTAATCCTGCGTTCGTTTCCTTCGAGGTTTGGCCCTGGCATTCTGCTGATCTGCATCCGGTCGGGTACCGGCAATGTACCGTGTCCCCTGTCTAGACAGCTGTTGAGAATTCTGTTGATCACCTGTGTTTTGATCTTCCCAGGGGGAACAGACGTGTCCTTCAAGCGGCAGGCTGCTGATCAGATACCCCGGCCTGATGTCCTCACAGGACAAACGATTCAAGCGTTCAATAGCCAGGCGATGAGACACCCAATCTGTTCCGCCCTCAGTATGCTTCGCGCGTCGTTGTCGCTATTGCTTGTAAGATGGCCCAATAGTGTTGCTCCAAACTTGCTGCTAACGGCATATTGTCTCGTAGAAGTACTTGATAGAAGGTGATAAGAGCATGGCGTGCGGAATACGTCAAACTCTTATCACCTTCCATTAGAAACATCTGCGAGAAGACATACCGCTGGCGGTTAGAGTAATCCGAGCTAGGAAGAGGATGCAACACCTGCAACCTTAGCCCTTGCCCTGGCAGCGCTTCTTATTACAATTGCCGAGTATTGTCTGCGGCAGCTGCGGCTAGGAGTATTGGTGCTCGGTTGCCTTTGTAGCCCTCCCGCACGACTTGCCTTGGAGTTATTCGTATAATCTCCCCGGGTATCCCCAAGTCCGTCCTAGGTAATCCTTGGCTCCGGTATCGTCTTGGGTGCGTGAGTAGCTCCAAAAGGGAGAAGTGGTAGAGACGAAGTTGGTAGGGGGGTATGCTAAAATGAAGAATGCCTAAAGTGGCCCGGTACCGTGAGAAGCCTGTTGGGAACCGTATTGCGAAGGATAGTCATAGATAGCGACTTTAGAATGCATAGCTCTGGCCTTGAGATCTGGTGCTAGTGTACGCTATGCGGATAAGACTCGATATGCCGGTGTTGTGGTCGGTGTTTCTGTTGCTGCGTGTCGTACTCTGTCCGTGTAGAAGTCCTATGTCTTTGTCACTGGCCTCCATATCCACGCGCTGAAGACTTTCGATATTGGCAACGTAGTATTCTGGCATTCCACCTTTCTTTCTTCTTGTCTTGGTTTCAGTGGCGATCTTCCGTCGTATCCCTCTCGTATCATTTTTGCCTTTACAAATATACGTGGATATGTATTTGCTTGCTGTTCTTTCTGGCGCCATCTTATCCTTGGCTATTGCTTCTTCAACGGGTGTTCTTGTGATCCCTGTGACTACTATATTTGTATCCTTCTGCTCTGGGACTTGCGCATGAAGATGTATACCGCTGGGCGCGCTGCAACAGGAGGGGAGCAATAGGCACGCCAGCGGAGGACATTGGAGCCTCGGCGCGGTTGAGGACCCTGTTGATGTATTGTTGAAAACCGTTGTGCCGGAAATGGTGACGATAAGTATCCCGCGGTTATGGTGACGGCCTATAGGAATCCGGGCCTGAGCAAAATTCGCCGTAGTGACGGGACTGCGACGCCCTGTACCCTTTCCCCTCGGCTAGTATCCCTCCGCCCTTGTATACCTCTGCGCCCCTCTATACGTCTCTGCCTTTGCTTCTTTGTCTGCCCTTGTACCTAGTGCGCGCGGGACTTGCCTTGGCATTGGGCGACTTGGCTGGGACGGGAGAGCCTTTCCTGATTAATGACTTGTAGCGTATGGCTAGCGAAGGATACTATATTGTAGCGGGATTTGGACTAATGTAGAAAAGAGATACGACGCTACGAAGCGAAAATGCTGTGCTTTGGTGTTGGCTTTGAAGGTCTGCGATAATCTCGCTTAGTAGTATCGTATCGCTTCTCTGTATTGGTCTAGATGCAGCCGTAGAACTGACCCGGGTGACGTTGCCTATCTTTGGCTTCTTGTATCTCTGCCCTTGCGCCTCTCTCTGCCTTTGCCCATCTCTTTGTCCCCGCACTTCTCTCTGCCTATGTACCTTTTTCTGCCTATGTATCCGCCTCCATTTGCCTGAGCATTGTATATTCCATCTTTGGGTGTCTGCCTTCTAGTCTTGACTACCTGTCTCTATTCTCTTGCTATGCCTTTTCTCTGCTCTCGCAAATATACCTTCGCGTCTTTGCGTCTCTGCTTTCTGTTCTTTATTTCTCTGTCTCTTTTATTTACTTGCTCTTTTGTTTTCTTCTACTTCCGTATCTCTATCCGTATCTTAGTATCTTAGATCTCCTACGTGTCCCTCGAGCTATTTCCGGCTCTTTATCTCCGTGTGTCTTGTTTTCTGCTATCCCCTTAGATCTCAGATTATCCTGCTTCTTGCGTAATCCTTGCTCTACATACGCTAGTATATCCCTGCGCCCTTGTTTATTACCTTTCGCATCCGTTTGGCGCTATGATATCTAACCCTACAACCACCGCTGCCATATCCGGCATCCGGACACGTGATGGCATAGGTTGAGCGAGCCTAGAAATACTAGTCGCTACCTTATGATCGGTCGCTACCTTATCTATATCTCTTTCTGATCGGCGGTAGAAACTTCCTAATAGTAAGGCCTCCCCTCCGCGTTCCGTAATAGTACTACTACATAGTATTACCGAAGCTTCACTATACGGACCCCTGATCAATATTGACTAGAGGTGCGTCGGGATACGGCTAGTAGAACCGGGGAGAGAATAATATCTATGGCATATCTAGTCGCCGGAAGGCGAGTTTAATACGTGGAAGCGAGTGTTTCAAACAAATATCTCCAACCTCTATACTATTCTATTTGTTCTTCTTATGCTAAATTGGCGGTGGGTGAAGGTATTAGCTTTTTGTGTACGTGAGAGAGTCGTAACTCGGCAGAGAGCTCGCTATTCTCGGTGTATCTTGTTGTTTGTGGACAAGTATGAGAACCGAGTCGTGTCGCGATGTATACTGATTCCTTGGAGTCAGCTTTGCGGCCGTGGACCGTAGGTCGAGGGTTCTTGGTTGGGGCGAGTGACTGGCGGATGCCTTCTCAAGAGACGGGTCCATGGGCATGCATGTCGTTCACCAGCTCTTGGACACTAGTGACGACGGAGACAGTAGAAATCGATCCCAGTAGTGGTGGCGTTGTTGTGTGGCTTCCATACACCGTCGCAATTCAGTCTAGCTGGGAATCAAACCCATCAAGGTAGCGTTGGCCAGTGGTCAGAGGCAAACTCCCCGTACCGGTTTATTGATATGGATGTACTCATAACGTGCCTCAAGTAAGGAAATTCAAGGTCCCTGAGCTGTCGGGTAGCCAGGTTTGGTGGACTCTGGACTTGGTGCGTTCGGTCGCCCGGCCCATTCCGCCACATGGTGGTTCATGGCTGGTGCATGTGTCACGGTGGAAGGATAGGTGAAAGCGAGGAACAAAGGCGAGGAACAAAGACGAGGGTTCTCTTCAAGCTGGAATGTGACTGGCAGGTACTCGACTCTTTATACCCAGTGCGGTGGGGCAGTCCAGGTTGTAACATGACGCGGTTCGAGCTGTGCTGCCCACTGTTATATGCAACAGCGAGCGTTCCATTGCCTGAGACGTCTCAGAGTTCGCATGTCCGGAGAGTCACAGGAACCGAATGCCGGCGTGACTCTTTCCTAAGGTTAAGATTTGGCGTGGCTCCGGATGGTCTGGGAGTTCGGACGAAGTGATGTCTTTGATGCGGAGGACTCCGTAAACGCACATATGCAACAGCTTGGATACTCGGACTCTCGGAGTGGCGGCCAGACCTGCACGCCGTCGTTGCGAGTGATGGGGTCGTTGTTTGCTGGAATATCGAGGAGTGGGTTGCGTGACAGACATCAGATGATCCGCTCCAGTGCGTCGGACTTGCTCTGACGGCTCTCCGGTGGCGAACTGCCGTGCAGCATTGCTAGCAAAGAAGGACAGCATTCAGATACGACCACGGAACGAAATCGTCCTCCACGGACTTCCGTATTCCTGTAAAAGTGGACCTCTAATGCTTCAGGTTCGGATGTGTCCGGCGGAGCATTCTTTCCGGGATGGCAGCTCAGGGTTAGGGCTATATATAGCAGTCGTTCAGACAAGCGTCGACTAGATCTCACACTGTTGCAAACAACAAGAAAACTGACACCACTCTGCAAATATGCTATGCTATGCGGCCCCGTAAGACCCTTGATGACTAAAGTGTTTGACTTCAGCATCGCGACGGTCTATGGCATCGGCTCAGAGACGAATCATCCAATCTGACAGTCTGTCAGCGTAATTACGTAAGCATGGTGCATACGCTTTTTCCTCGCATGCAAGACTTCCAAATCATGCCTGCACCCTCTTTAGTTACGTCACTGCAGTTAACAGTCATATCACTATTACCCTCCCGAAGTCAAGGTAAAGTGAAGTTTCTATCTGGATGAAATAAGGAGGTCTGCGAGTGGCTGTTAAAGTTCAGCTATGCGCTTTGCAACAGTGGCAGTCTCTGCATCATGGCTCCGCTACTCTTCCTTCGGACATCCACAGATGGATTCCGCAACCTTCCATCTATGACAGCTGGGACTCAAGGAGTCATGGATAAAAGTAGGCAGCCACATGACGTTTCATTAAGCGGTGATTAAACGGTGTCTTTTTCTGCCTGAACCGGTATTAAGTGTAGTTAGATCAAACGTGTTCGGTATCTAGCATCTCGTCATTTCCCAAATCTAAAAAGGTTTCTCTAAGTTTATAGCAGGATCTGTGTAAGATAATTAGTAACTTAGTTATATTATCTAAGTACGGGTACTATAGAGGGTACGAGCTATATATATATAGATATATGGGTCTAGTATATTATCTAACAACTACCCCTTCCTAAGAAATTTCGACGTCTTCGTCGAAAGCAATAACTCATTATAAAAATAAAAACTAAACTACTAATGAACGATATATATTGAATATAGTATTATCGAATCTATAAATAATATATATTAAATATAGTACTTTAGTATCGAATTATCTCCTTAAACGATACTTATCGAAATAAACGAAATAAACCTAACTATATTAATATAATTATAATGGTTAAAATCGATCTTCTAAACTAACGAAATATATACTTTAACGGTCGAAGGAAACTAATTACTACTAATCGAGCTAACGGCGTACTATTTATTTATATTATACGCCGTCAACTATTCGTTTATTCGCTAAAGTACTTAAATTAACTCTACGTATATTTTAACGATCTTTCGTATTACTTCTACTTTCTTTATATTCTCCTCGAATAAGTTTATATTATATATATCGTATTTTATCTATTCGACGTTAGCGTATATCGCTACGATCGTTTATAGTAGTATTTACGTCGATTCCACGATACCGAAGTAGTAATCGATATCTTAGAAATAAACGACGTAGTCGTCGTAATAATCTCAATTATTAGTCTTAATATCGTTCAAAACGGCTTCTACGCGGTTAAGCTATAATACAACGTACCGAAGATATCGTCCTATTCGCTCTAAGTTCGTTACTTCGTTCTAAGCCTCTATCGTAGTAGCAAAGTAATCTTTTACAAACTTCGTAAAAATTCGATCTTACCATTTTATACTTAATCTCGTAGCGTTACTAAATAATTTTACTATTACAATATCGAAATTTATAACTAAGGTTCCTACCTTATAAGTAATCTTAACGATACGCTAAAGTTATAAATTAGAAATATCTATATTTTCTATAACAAAGTTATATATAATAAAGTATTCTAAATAATCGATAACGACTACTTATATTATTAAGGGTATACTCCGCTAATATATCATTTATTCTAAAATCTATATCTAATCCGTCGTCTATCGCTTCTATTTTTTCTACGGCTACTAATTACGATCATCGTTAAAATCTAAGTCGGCTATAGTATTTTCCTTTAGTATAAATACAAAGCTACGAAGCGAAAGTAGAAGAATTCTTATTGAAATCTATTATATCTCTAAATCTATATTCGTATTTAATATTTTCTCCGAAAACAACTCGTCGAAGTCGCTGAATACGTTAAACGCTACCTAGATATCTAGCGCTAATAGTCCATTAAAATATAATTATATCAAATTCTAATTATAACCTTCTATTTATTTAAGAAAATCTCTTTCAAAAAACGTTTAAAAATCCACCGACGATATCGATCGCTAATAGTAATATTTAGTAAAAAATTTAGAATTTAAAACGAACAAAATAAAAGTAATATAATAAAACTTAGTTAAATTAGTAAAGAAGGGAAAGTATAGCCTAAGGCCGCTATATATTCTACTGAGTTTTTACCTAATCGAAAACCTTTTATAGTAGAAGCTACTAATTATATTCCTCTAAGAGGTCTTTATACGATACTAGGTATTATATTTCGCTTATACGCCGAGTCCTCTCTACTTTAATCTATACAATCTCGTAGTCTTAAGTATATAATAGCCTAATCTATCGTATTTGTCTACCGAAGATATCGAAAACTATTGGCTCGAGGTAGTTGATACTTATAATTGGGTATATACGCTAATATACAAGTATCGTAAGACGATATATAAAATATTCGACTCGTTCGATTATATGTAACGATTATATAAATTAATAACCAAGTTTAAGTCCAAAGATCTCTACCTTAGGAATAGTATACCTTCGATATAAGCGTAAACGTACGTTATCTTTAACCACGAAGAACTTCGAAGTATATATATTATCGTAGTACTGCTTTACTATTATCGCTACGACGGCTATTATATCGTGAAATTCGAAGCGATTCGTAGCTTAATTCTCGTCGATCTATAGAGTTCAATCTAATATAACGTCGGCGACGGCTATAGGTAGAAATCTACGTATCACTTCGTTCGAAGCCTTCGATATCGCTATAAGTTAGCTATTATTATATTCGAACGAGATTCGCGAATATATATCTAGCTAAGAATAATAATCTACGAAGCCTTAGAAATAATACTATAGTACTAACTACAACAACTAGACTATTTATTCTAACTAATTATCGGTTGTTGGATAATACGCTATCGTATATAATAGGAAGTAGCTTAACTTCTTCTAAAATATTATCTATATCTTTATAAGGAATTTTGAATCGCGATCGGAGAAAACGATCTTTAATAAACTCTAATTTAGTAAGAACAATCTATTGAATAAGCGGCCTACCTATATCTCTATAGTATCCGTTTTGCGACTAGGTAGTATAATAAATTCCTTTAATAACTTATCGATAATGACAAATGTATAATTGAAACCTTTTCGCGATAGTAGAAACGTAAGAATAAAATCTATTATAATAGTAAAGTATGGAATTAGTAGTACGAGTAATAGTTATAAGTTCTTATATAGCTAGTACCGTAGTTTATCGTTTACACGATAACTTAAATATCCTTCGACGAAGTCTTATAAAAGCTTCGTCGCCTTAAGAAAGCAAAAGTTTACTACTACTTCGTATAATTTATTAAAACCGAAATACGTCGAGCTATATAACTATTCGAGCATATCTACGACGCAACTACGAAGTATATACAATCGAGGTAAGGTACTAATTATATGTTTCTATACAAAGCTATTCTTAATCGTAAATAACAATTCTACTACGTTTTCGCCGAAATCGTAATTAACTCGGATAATATCGACGATCTTTCGCTAAGATAAGTCATTTATATATCCCTATCGTATCTTATCGCGAAATTAAAGTATAGCTTAAATTATACTAGCTCCAAATAAAAGATCTATGGATATTTATCGATCGTTATCTTCGTTATTACGAAGAACGATATGAGACAAAAGCCTATTAAAAGCTACTAACATCGCCTAATATTCTTCGCGATCGTAAAGTAGAACGTCGAAACCATTAAGCGTTAATAAGTCCGTATTATTATTATTCGATAAAAGATACGATAATATATCAAAGATAATATAGTATTTACCTAACTTATAAAAGATATAGATCTCTAACTAAGTCGAGATAAATTCTATCGCGTAGATAAGCTTAATATTCTCGATAACCTTAGATATAACGATATCCATTTACGTTGATATACTTTTTATAGACTTATAATCGATAAAGATATATATAAGAAGTTTTCGCAATAAGTATATCTATTACTTCGCTTATCGAAGTACCTAAATAAGACTTAAAATCTCCATTTCTAACGCCTAATATCGTTTCTCTACTTTAGACAACGTTCGTAATAAAAATACGATCGGTCGAATAGTAGTCCATAGAAGGTATTTGATTATTTTCCCATTATAAATTATCATTTTCAAAACGTTATCGTTGATATAGTAAACCTTTGTACTAATCCCAAATCGAAATATATCGATATCTATATATAAGAGTTTATTCTTATCGAAGAACGCTAGAACTATAAGTTAACTAATAGCAGCCTTAATAGCTATGAAGCTATTAAATTTAACCTTCGTTAATAATAAGATCGGAATAGAAATCGACTAGCTAACTCGTTTTCCTTTTCGCCTATTCTCTTTAAGTAATATCGTCTTACGTTACTAAAGTAGCTCAATTAACTATCCGTATAGTAGTATATAGTACCTTAAATAGCCTATAGCGCCGATAAAGTATTCCAAATCCTTTAATATAGTAAGAAAACGGAGCTTTGATATCGTAGCAACTTTCTCTTTCGTCGTCGCTAAGCCAAAAAAGTCGATAAAACGACCTAATATTATAATATTAAGAAAGCTAACGAAAGACTTATTAGCGCTAATAGAGATATTTTGATACTAAAGTTATTTAAAAACGATTTTTAGCGATATCTAATATTATTCGAGTATCTCCGAAGTGATAATAATATCGTCGTAGTATAAATCTATTTCTTCGATATCGCTAAAAAGAATATCTATCTACCGTTAAATATATACGTTTATATTCCTATAGCCTATAATTATATAGTTGAACGTATATTATCCTTATAAAGTAACAATAATTATAACTTAACGATCTTAAAGAGTAATTCGCTATTAGTAATAAAATACAACGGCGTTAAAGACTATAATATATTTCGCGTTTGTAATCTTCCAAAGTATATCGTTCTAGCTCTTCGCTAGGTAAGCGTCGAGAATAACTATCGCGTTAAATCCCTAAATATCGACAACCATATATCTTTTCCTTATACCATCGGCTCGTATTTACTAAACTACGAATATAAGAAACGCGAAAAAAACGTAAATCGTCGTTCAAAACGCCTTTCTATCTACAACTAATTTATCCATCGTATCGTTAATAATAATATTATTTTCTTCTTTTAATAGGTATACCTTATACTTCTTCGAGCAATTATCTTACCAATTAGTACGAAAGGAGATCGTTATCTACTAGTCTCTAAGAAGATTCGTAAAACCTTTATCGTAAAAGATATTAAAAAATTCGTCGAAGATTAGGAAGAATATATTCTTAACCCTTCGATTATTATATATAAATACCTCTATAGCGTATTTAGTTAATTTATACTTCTATATTAAAACTAAAGTCTTAGCGGACGACGCCTTATAATTTAAAGCGAAGTCGGCAACTTAGGCTAAGGTATTAAGTTCGATAATCGATATTATATAATCTAAGGTAATTAATATAAGCTTACCTAAGTATCGGCCTTTTGAAATCTATATTAACTTTTACAACGTATTTCTTATAATAATATATTTCGTTATATAATTCGCAAACTCTATATATATTCTAATAGTATAGACGCGTAGTTCGAATAAAAGATTTTATCTATCATCGTCGGCGATACTATAGGTAACTAGGATTATAGTAATCTAATTCGGGGCTAAGACTATATAACTTACTACGAAGACTTACGTACGTAAGATATTCGCGTACTTCTTCGTTTCAACGAAGATAACTACATCGTACGAACTAATATTAATATTTCCTATTCTAAAGAATATATCGAATAGTTCTAGTACTATAATATCGGTACTAATTAATATATTCGCCTAAAGGTTATCGACGATAGTAATTTCTCGTCGAAATTCTACAATTATAAGTATATTCGTATTCTTTTCGATTCCTAAAAATATGAAAAGAAAAATAATATAATCTAATAATAAATACTAACCGTTACTAATACTTCGAACTATTATAAGGAATACTCTATATCGTATAAGTAATATAAGATAATACCTTCGGAGCTACTTTCTATCGACTAATATCGTAAAGTAACTCGTATTCGAACAAATAGACTCTTATACGAATAGTTATAATAGATTTAAGCTAATCTAAGTAGTTAAATATACTTAAAATCGAAATCCTAAGCCGCTTCTAAGGAATAAAGTAGCGTCGATAGTTAACCGAATCCTAAGTACCTCCGGCTATTATATATTATCCTTAATATTCTATTTTTTAACGTTTCACCGTTAAAAAATATCGTAGCGTTAAATCGAACGTTGTAATATTTATAGATATATTTTATAAGTACGTTCCTACTATAAAACGTATTAAGTCCTAAACACTTATAGTATCGATAACCTATATCTATAATAGCGGCGAATATAACTATTACGTCGAACGTTATCGTATCCAAAGAGTTGTTGTAATCGTTTACTTTAAACTACGACGCGTTAGCCTCGTCGTCTTATAGAAATTCATTATCATCGACGATAATAAACGATTAAACGTCGTCGTCTCTATTAACGTAATTCGTTATAACCTTTTTTTTTTATCGAACTACTTTACTAGTATTATCCTTAAGTAGTATAGAACTTCGCTAATTCTATTAAACTAGCTTTAGCGATTTATTGTTATATCGATTATTATCGCTATACTATTTACGATTATTATCGCTATACTATCTATAATTATTCTCGCTATATTATCTACGATCCTATTATCGCTAACGGTTCCTACGATAGTCGTTAGCAAGTTACCTTTTACGAGAGTTACTATATAAGTTATCGCTCGTAGCTTAGTTCTACGGTCGTCGATAGTTATTATAGTTCAATACGGGTTAATCTCCGCGATCGCGGTTCGGCGTATATCGATAGTACTTCTCTATAACATAGTTTCGTAAAATACTCTCATAGTCCTAAATCTCTACGAAGAACTCAACGAACGACGTAGTCGTAGTCGACTTCTTAAGTTAAATCTAAATCTTACTATCGAAAGCTTCGAACGTAGTAATAAGTTAAGTATACGTATTTATATTATATACTTTTACGTAGTAGATGATCGTTTAAGCGAAAGCCGCCAAATCTTTACCCTTATAAATGTTATATATCGTAAACTTCGATTCCTTCAATTTCGATATAACGTCAAAGTAGTTAATCTAAAAACGATCCCTTAGCTTCGCGCAAATACTATCGATCGAAGCACTATCGAGGAGAATTCGATCGGCCTTAAAAAACACGTAAACGTACTATACTACTATAGAGCCGAATAAGTACTAAGTCTAAACTTATCGAACAGCCTTAATACCGAATATTCGTTCGATAAACCTAAGTCGTTCGATAAATAAAAACATATCGGTATACTTCGTCGTCTTTCTATTAATAATAACTTTAACTCTAATCTTATCTTCGTCTTTTATACTAAGATCGAAGTAGCTAATATCGGCTAGTTTTAGTTGTTATAGCCTTCGTAGTCTATCTCCAAGTCCTAATATATTACTATTCTCGCGGAAAGCTACAACGATAATCTTAGCGACGTTTTACTAATTTCTTACGAATACTTCAAATATTAACGTTATAGTATCTTCGCGAATAAGTAGCTAATAGTTCGAATTAGAACCTATATTATTAACGACGTTGTATTTTATTAATAGCTAGACCAAAGGCTTTAGCTTAGGCTTAGCTAATAGCGGTAGTAGTCTAAAATAGAAAGCCTCAACGGCGGAAATAAAATAGTTAATAAGGCTTAGAGTTCGTAGTTATTCGCAAATTAGAAATAGTAATTTGCTAACTAATCTCTATCGACCTAGTAACGATAAACTAAGAATTAATAATAGTCTAATAAGTAAAAAGCGAAGTATAAAACCGAAGATATTAATAGATAGCTAAACCTATTACTATAGCTAATCGTTTACCGCGGTAACGATAGCCGTTAATACTACAACTTCCGTTCTAATAGTCTCCGAAGATTCTATCGTAGCTTCTTAATAATAAGCTCGTTAACGACGAAAGAGGCTATCGAACTTCGGTTTCGACTTAATCTAATCGAACAAAAACTTCTCTTTAAGCTAATCTAACGGCTTAATAGTAATATTAAATTCGATAAATAAAATTAATACTACGTAATCTAAATCTACCTTCGTCAAAAGATATCGTTTATTATAAACAAAGACGTTAAGACGTAAAAGTTAACGTATAACGAATTAACGTTTATCGTAAATAACCTTCTTAAGTTTACTTAGTATATAAGTATCGATAACGTTGATAAGGTCCTATATCGATAAAATCTAATATCGATAAGATTCGATAAAGTAAGCTTCGTAAATACGTTTCGTTACGAAATAATAACAAGCTATTATCTAAGCTTCTACTACTAAAGTTATAAATACTAATACTCGATACGTCGTAAATACGATATAAAAGCCTCGATATAATAATAAGGTTAAGTTAATTCTATAATAGGCACTACTTTGTAAGATAATTAGTAACTTAGTTGTATTATCCAAGTATAAGTACTATAGAGGGTACAAGTTATATATATATAGATATATAGGTCTGGTATATCATCTAACAATCTAGTTAGGTATATCCCACTAGACGTAGTGGGTTCCACTAGTGGATTTTGCTGTGTAGGCGGCTGCGCACCCATCACTCTTCCACCACACTCTTTTGTACCAAATACTCAGCACACAACCTCCATATTGCACTTCATGTTCCATGGATCTTGCAATATTCCCTTTCTAATCCCATAACTTAGATATTACTACACATAACTATCATCATTCCAGCCTTCCTTTCCCCCATTGATATTGTGCCACTCGTGACATCGACTGGATACGGGACCGCTGATGGAGGCGGAAATGCCGAAACGCCTTGACACGTCGTCAACATCTGACGGCTGACCAGGTGGGCACATCAGTTGGCGCCGGCATATATGCGTGACAAGGAGGCAATACCCAAACAGGTCTTTTGTGCAAGATTTCCAAGTGGTGTGCGGGAATGTGCTTCTGTGGCTTGTATTCAGTGTAGTAAGCAAGGTGAATAAGGTGAACAAGGTGAGGAAGGTGGGCAAGGTGAGCGGGGCGAGCAAATTTGAGCAAACACCAGCCATCAATGACGTAATTTAGCTTCACCCAAAAGTCTGCAGTTTCATATCTCCATCCGCTTCGATACCGAAAAGTTTCCAGAGCAGCGCAACACCCAAATCTCCATGCCTTACCAAAGACTCTTTGAAACTCATCACTGAATCGTTTATATCGAGGTCGTTCCCGAAATTTGGCTTTCGTCGCGTTTCTCCTCGTGACGGTCTTTGATAACTTTTGCGAGACAGACCACTTGCTATTTTCGGGCGCAAACAGACGTTGGAACCTCCCATCTTCCACACCAACAGAGCTCGCCAATTGCCACAGAAGAAGTCACCAGGATTCCAAAGCGTAAGAAATGACTAGCTTTGTCTTGGGCTTGTCGAACCAGCCTCTTTACGCCTACTCAATAGCCGCCTTCCCAGCACATTGCGCAGTTTCATGACGACTTCAGAGGTGAGTCCCGGAAGAATGCTCGAGCCTTGATTCAGCCTCCTTGACTGTCCCTGCCCCACTTGCGATCGCTGCTGACTGGTTGCCAAGTGTCCTAGCCAAGTCGATTCCCCTACCGTCGACTCTGCCGCCCAAGTAGTCGAGAGACGAGAGCGACACCACACCTCCATCCAAAACCCAGAACAGGTGCGCAAGAGGCTTCAGAGCCAATAATTAGAGGAGAAAGGAACGGCACTGTTCTGCCCGGTCGAGTGCGCAAGAGGCTCTAGTGCCAAGAATTGGAGGAAAAGATGGCACTGGTCGGTTGCCAAACCGGCTTCAAGGCAACTCGAGACCCAGCTTTGAGCGACGACTCATCCCGGAGGCTGTCATAAGATCTCCAGCTCGTCGAAACAACATTGTTCCACCACCAAGACCTTCAAGTACCTTGTTTCGGCAGGTTAGAAGCACATCGCCAGCCTTGGCGAAATTCAGATACCTCGCAAGTGCTTGCTTCGTCGCGCAGCGTCCTGCTCCTGGCTTCAGGTATCATCCTCCACCGCACCTTCGTCATTCTACATATCTACATTGCACCTCATTTCATACGGTGTCAAACTTCTTTCTTTACCACAAACCTCTCTACACAAAGACCGGCTAAACCCAATCGGCTTCCGTGCCGTCGCTGTAGTGATCGGTTATGACAAGGTCACGTTCGATATGGCCTCCAGCCCAAAGTGTATACTAGTCGTCGGATCTAAGGTGGATTTTACTATTGTATAAGAAATCCTCGAAGGAAGAGAATTAGTATTACGAGGCTAGAGTTTGACCTGATAAACGACTGCGCCATTTGCTGGATAGAAACCGAGGACCTAGTCTACTACCGCGCAAGTATGCTTAGTGCGCCGGCTGCTTTGAGGGTATGTGCTTCGCTAGCGTCAATAATGACGGCCGTGTCCGTTGCTAAGGCGACGCTGGTAGATGCATCGAGGTTATGCGTTTGATTGAGCTTTTGGAGCCCGTCTTCCGCGGTGATCTACCGGACCGAGGCCCTGTTCCCGCCGAGGAGGCCGGCGTTTGTCTACCGTCATTCCAGCAGCTGCTGCTTGACGTTGCCGTAGAGCCCGTTGTCGTTACTACAGAGCAGGCTCCAAACTGGAGGAGGGTTGCAGTACTCCTTGACGAGATACACCATGTGCAAGGGGGCCGGACTCCTGGAGCTCGTCTTCCATGAGGGCGGACCGTTTGTCGCCGAGGATGCCGGTGTTTGCCTACCGCCTTTCTAGCAGCTGCTGCTGGTTGATGTCAAAGTATCGACTCGCCGCGCTAGTCTAAGATGTAGTGGAACAAGCCGCGGAGGACGAGCGGCTGAGCCAGTCCCTGAGGTTGGCCTGTCTTATGCCCAAGTGACTTCGACGTATTGTGGAGAACTTCCCGTCAGCTTGAGGGCGACATGGCCATAGTGAAGTCAAGACTCAGGCCTGGGAAGACCGCGCTAAGTGCGAGAAGGAGGCGATGCTGTAGAAGCGGCTGTCGGAGCTCAGAAGGGAGCGCATCAAGGTCACTCGTGATATACTCGTGACGTCAACTGGTTGACCACAGTCAGGCACAAGTGAGAAAAGCCGGCAGAGGGGACAGACGAAGAGGTGCATAGCGAGGGCAGGCCAGAGGAGAGACGTCCAAAAAGATCATCGTCTTGGAGAACTGGACGAGCAAATTGCCGGGTTCGAACAAGTTGTTCTCAAGGTAGCTGCGATATTAGACCAGGATGACGCTACGATTGCTGCAAAACAAACTGCTCGTGAAGCTGCCCAAGACGAATAACCTCCTTGTCTATTCTGCGGCTTGTTTCTTTTTACACTGCGAGTAGGGCGGTCACGGGGTCTATAACTTTGTCCCAAATGATAGGGTACTCGAGCTTGGAAAGTGTTTCAACGGCTTCGGCCATGCACCTGCCTTAACTTCCATTTGGGGATGTGTTGAGTCGGCTGAAGTCATTTCGGAGCACGGAGCTCCGCAGGTTCCGGACCGGCCGGACCGGACTCGGCCCCACTCCGTTGGAGAAGTGCGAGCGTTGCCACTTATGCCACCAAGTTTCACCCGATGCCAACCGAGGAAAAGGCTCTAACTGTATGGCACCTCTTCATGGTCGGTTTTATGTTCAGAGATGGTAAGATGCAGCACTGGGTTGATAACCTCCATTCGACTTGACATCTATGGACTCCGGCGCTAAGGAACATGTGTGGCAGCGACATGTGTGGATGCATGTGGCTGCAAGGGACATGCATGGCAGTGGCAGAGCTCGGATATGTTCCGCACCTTCCTCCTGGGCTGTGCCGCAAAAGGTCCGGAGGAAATAAGAACCTTACCTTAGCCTATTCGGGCTAGCGCAGCGCAGAGCCACCATACGGCATTCACCATTGCGGCCACATGCATGGCATGGCATACGTAATGCACGGAAGTTGCCAGACTTTGACTTTGCTGGGTCCTGCAGCTGGTGCCCATGCACACATGTATACGAGACTCGTATATGTAGACCTCTGCAGGGCACAGCTTGCCTATGTGTAGGTGTCATATGTTGTTCCACCTATCGTTTCAGACTG
The DNA here is from genome assembly GCA_001879275.1 of Coniochaeta ligniaria NRRL 30616. Lineage (NCBI taxonomy): Eukaryota > Fungi > Ascomycota > Sordariomycetes > Coniochaetales > Coniochaetaceae > Coniochaeta > Coniochaeta ligniaria. The sequence continues at coordinate 329,193 of KV875108.1, forward strand.
CAATTGCATGCACGATGTGGCGACACTGATTCGGGTAGGCTTGAAGGCCGGGTGTTTGACAAGCTGTGGAATGGTCAAGCTGCCAATTGAGGTTGTCAAACTTGTCAAGTGATCGAATACTGTCAAATGGTGGAGCGCTACCAACCCAGTGAAATGGTCGAAACTGTCAAGTGATCGAGACTGTCAATTGGTCGTCAAGTAGTCAAACCATGTCAAGTGATCGTTCAGGTGTCCAGCCTGCTCAGCTGTTCCGGTCTCGAAGCGGTCCGGTGGTCAAGGGTCGCAGCTGTGAAGCTGTTCAGCGGTCACCTGTTCTGCATCGAACTGGGGTGACGGCTGCGAGGCAGTCCCAAAAGGAAAAAAGGGTTTTCTTTTTTTGAGGTTCATAAGTGTTTTATGTCGAACAAAAAAGAGGTAGAAGGTGGGCTGCAACGCCAAAAGGTGGTAATTGCGATGCTTGTTCACTCGTCAACTCGAATCCTAAAAACTACACTTCATCCGAACTCCCAGACCCTCCGGAGCCGCGCCGAACCTTAACCTGCGTCAAGAGTCACGCCGGCATTCGCTTCCTGCGACCCTCCGGACATGCGAACTTTGAGACGTCGTAATGGAATACTCTGCACCGGAGGTGCGCCCAGCGGTAAGCTGGAAGGTGTATATAACACGTCTTCCAGCAAGGAACCCAGAGCCTCTTCCTTTCCGCAGATCCAAATCCTCTTCAAAGCCAACGCAACCAAATTAAACCGTGCCGAGCGTAGGAGACGGAACCTTCTAATTATCCCCAGAAAGCTGTCAGGGTATTCAGGTGTCGAAGTGGTCAAGTGGTCAAGCCTCATAGCTGTTAAGCTGGTTAGCGGTCACTTGTTAATTTCTGCTGTCACCTGTGAAGCTGTTCATTGGTCACCTGTCATGTCAAGCTGTTCACGCGTTAAGGTGGTCAAGCTAAAAAGGTGTAAAGTGTCAAGCTTAGCTTCGCCCCATCGTTCCACTTTAACCTTCATCAGCTCCATCCATCGTCACTTCCTTCTTTTCCTCTTATCTTGTCTTTTCCTCTACCCGACCTCTTTGTACATTGGAACACAAATCTTCAACTCGCAACTAGCGTACGCCGTACTATTTCGATCAAGTGACAGACGAATAGTGTTCCAAATGTGAGTTCTCTACAATCTCTTGTGCGCCCGCCAGAATGGAAGCGTCGCCGTAACCGTTCTTCTTGTTCCTTCTGTGGCTCTAGAAAGAAGTTAACCATACCTGTGTACAGGCCTAGCGAAGGAAAACGACAGAAAGGATCAACAGCGTCATGCAATTCGGCGTTCGGAAGCTAATCATAACAGTTTTCCGGACCCATCAGCTAACGAAAGAAATGTCCTTATCAAGCAGGTGACGCTGTTGGCACGAGCCTCCGCCAAGTCACGACTGTCCTCAGCGCTTCGGAACCGCACTCAGCATTGACACAAGACGAAACATTGCCAAGGACTTCGGTTGTTGGACAGCAGCTGAACCTGACGCTTTTCTGCAGTCTTTGCCAGAGGCTTCTCCATGACAGGAAAGGAGAGAGGAGAGACGAGATAACGACCGCGACGATCAGTCAATCCAGCAGATACCAAGAGAGCCTCTTTTCCGCACCACTGTCCTCACCCATCAACTTCGTGGCACGTCTGCCCCTATTACCAGTGACACCATCTCTCAAAGCATCGTCACCGCAGCCACGAGCGACTGCGAGAACATGTCCCGCGGCTGGGGTAGCGTGCCAGCGAATGCGGCGTCAGAGTCGGAATGCTTGTCGACATATCGACTTGCCCATCGGTGGGAACTCCACCCTTCCACGCTGGCATTTGTATGACGTCAACGACAATGCCACACGCGTTTCTTTCCAGGTCTCTGGCCAAAAGACGGTTTGGTTTCGGCCGCATCTTCTTGAGTGATTCTCCGTCGTCCTTCCACTTTCTCGTCCTCGTCTTCGTCCTCGCTATCCACCGTACCACCACGCGGTGGATGATAACAATTCGATCCCCCCTGAGTGTCTTCTTATCATATCCAATATCCGGACTATCTTCTTATCATATCCAATATCCGGACTATGGAGTTCACTGCCCCCACCATCCAGAGACACCAGACCCGATTCAAAGTTTTGTCGTTTGTGTTGACGAGCAAGACACTGGCTTGGTGTCGCCATTACAGGGTATTCGTAAAGTATACGGCAACCACAGTTATATTGGGGTGACAGCTGCGAGAAACTCCTAGAGAGAAGGTTATTAGGTATGTAGAGTTACTCCCAGATGCTGCTGTGGAGTTACTCCCGGATAATTATTCCGCGGTGACAACCTTAGCTTTCTCCATTGCAGCCTATTTGAACATTCCCTTCATAGAAAGGAGAACATGATCGAGACTATGGAAGGGACGATCAAAGAGGCTACAATCAAGAGAGCTAAGGTTGTCACGCCGGTACCATATCTGGGAGTAACTCTAGAGCAGCATCTAGAAGTAACTCTACCACAGTATCTGGGAGTAACTCTACAGCAGCATCTGAAGTAAGTAGTAGAGAGCTCTAACTCGAAGTTGAGGAGCATACTCGGTAAGAAAGCCAAACTGCAGCCTCCAGCCACCACAGTCCCGCACCGCAGACCTTTGGAAGGACCTGTCCTGCTCGTTCTCCAGTCCTGAAACAGCACACATTGGTTCCTCGCCGCGATGTGGCTACATCCAGGCACTTCGTCTGGGAACGTCTACGGATCCAGGCCAAATGCGGCATACCGGGCTCAACATTCGACAGCGTTTGTGCTTCCTTTCCATCATGATAGAGTCCGAAGGTGACGGTCGTCGGTGTTAAACCTCACCAGAGCCATAATACGCCTCCAGCTTTTGGCCTAGGACTACATGTGCCCCTACTGGCAGTGTGGTAGACTGTGGCTTCACAATCTCCATCTACCTATATGACTAACGGACTGTATCTGCCGGTGTGCACTACTCTCCAGATTTGGGGGGATGTTTTCAGCACCTTGACAGATGATACCCCCAAGGAATATTCTATAGTATGTATAGCTCCTGTCTTGTATTGTTCAGTGCTCACATCTATGGCAAGGATGCCTCCGGCAAAGTGCTCGGAGAATACGACGTGGCAGCACCAACCGAGAACCTGCGGCATTACATTTCACAGGTCAGCGGGATGCACAAGCGGCTCACACGATGCACCACAGGCGTCGGTAGAACCCTCTGGCAACTTAGTTTTCTACAATCCAGTCTGACAACCCAGTCAGACACAGATACTTCACCAGCTCGTCCCCAACCAAACTCATCGACACCCAGTCCCATCTTTCGGCTTCAAACTCTGTTGCCGTCCCCAACCACGCTACCATGACTCACGACATCGACTCGCCCAGCATCAATCCACAACAAACTCGCCCGGTTAGCTCAATCGGTAGAGCGTGAGACTCTTAATCTCAAGGTTGCGGGTTCGACCCCCGCATCGGGCTCAATTCCTGATGCTGTCTTCGTGGCAGGACCATATTCATTTTTGGCCTGTTCATCTGCTCTCCCACACGCAGGCCGGCTTTTCGACACTATCGGTCATCCAGCACAAGCAGAAGACCCTGCGCTTGCTGACCCCGGGCTGTGGCGGATGGCATCTACTGGTCTATTATGTCGGTCGCGACACACTTCCACACCCTGTTTCCTTTCAAGATTCCGGTCGCGATATCAGAGTGTCGTCTTCGGTCTCTATTGGCGCCGGAGAGCAGGATGATGACGTGGCATTGGTGGGTGCCGGTCCAGGTGTGGTAAGCATGGTGGAGAGGAGGGGAGCTTCGTGGCTGTGGTGTCCGTGTGGAGCGTCCACGAGAGAGAGGAGTGAGATGTGTTGCATGGCCACCTCGGCGAAGTCTCGAGGCTCGACCGATGGTGTGTACGCGTGGTAAATAGTGTTCTGATCGGGAGTGGGAGGCGCGGCTGGTGCACCTTCATGTCCTGGAGTGTGATCAAGGCCTCCGCTTCTTCTTGGGAAACAGTCCTGTCAGCTTGCACAGCTATCTAGGCCGTGTGCCCCGACGTGGGAAAGGCGACAGGCGTGTACCTTTCGGGATACCGGCGAGGGTGAGGAGGGCGTCGTCTATCCTTGCGGTCCAAATCTCGGGTATGAGATTCGGGTTTGAACCTTGCTAACCCTCTTGGTTGACAGTCACGAAGCAGTCCCAAAGAAACAAGGATTATTAGGCGCGACCCTCGTTGACGTTGAAAGGTTAGTTTTGACAAGCGAGCCGAATGGAAGATACACCTTCTTGAACCCCAAGCGCCACACTGACTCTTCTCCGACAGGCTCCTGTACCTTGAAGACCTTTACTTTGAACTCAATACTGTACCTGGGAGATGGAAAGTGCATATGATGAGATCACCGTCCTCCTAGGAAGCAGTTCTCCATCTCCCGAACCATACACTTTCGACCACAGCCATCCACTTCCCACGTCTTGATCAACTTCCAGGACTTGACCTGGACTTCCACCAGCCACCTCATCCTCGACGAACCACCACCATTATCCGACAGATTGGCCGTGGGAGTTCCGAGTCTATTCGAAAGCATTCGGTCGAGAGCAGCTTGGTCCCTCTGCCGCAAACGTACAAACCAGACGGCGAGAAGGTCCACCACCAAGTGTCGCAGGATGCAGCTCCAACGACAATGGGGAGTCCATGGTGGAAGCTTTGAATGCACAACATTCTAATATCGGTTGCACTACCCCAACTCCGTCAGCACAGCGCTACTGGGTAAGGAGACATGAAACGGCTATCCAGAACCGAACCATTGCTACAAGTTCACAAACCTTCACTGCGTATCCAGGTACTACCGGTGCCATGTCAGTCCAAGACCTTGACGAACAAGAAGCAGAGACAAGTCCCCCATCCAGAAGGAAGTCTTCGTTACGAGAGTGCTGGAACTTGTCCTCAGTCTCGCCACCGTGTCACCGCGCGCACTGGTTCGTCTATCCCTCTAGATTAGCTCAGTTGTCTGCTTCACCGAACAACCCGGCGATTTGACCCCGTGGCCTTCTTCTTCTCCTTCTTACCTTTTCTTTCTCCGTGTTTCGCTGCCGCTTCCACAGAGGAAACTGACATCCTCACGCACCTTGCTATCCACATACATACCACAACAATTTCACTGGCTGAAATCCGCATGCCAGTGATGGTGTGGCTGTTGCAAGTGGTTGCCACCTTCCCCTTGCAATAACCTTCTCCCAAACCCGTATCAGTGGCCTTCTCCTCAGCGCCGCCGTTGGCGATGACGTCGGGCCGGACAATAGCGTCTCGTCGCCCTCTTTCTCGAGGTGGCGCTGTTTTGGAACTTTCATTATTCAGCCACAAGGCGGTATCCCAACGGAAAACCGTGGGATCGAGTGCCTCCACAAGAACAATGACAATGTCGAGCCTCTACCTCGACAAGGGACCCCGGCAGCAGCGTCAGGATGGACCAAATTGTGTCACCTGTCGCAAGGAGGAGAATCTGCGCTCTCCAGCCCCAGGCTATCTGGTGCTGGTGTCCAGTGCTATCAGCCCCTTTCCAGAACGCTGCCTCGGTAAGCAAGGCTGTGGAGCTGAAGCCGACGACCGTGTCTGCTGAGCAGGAGCAGCACATCATCAATGACGGAGAGCACTCCCACGGCGGCCATTGCGGTGGGCGCCAGCGGGACGTCGCCGACCTCGATACCCTGTCTGGTGTTTGGTATCGTGGAGGATACGGTGGAAGAGATGGGAGTTGGAAGCAAGTGAAAGGTCAAGACAGCTCGATTTTATGCTTCTGGTAGATGTGCTTGGTTTGAGCCAGGATCCCCCGACACTTCTCACCTACTCAACAGGCATCCCCTGGCGATGACGGATTAAAGAGCAAGCACAAGACGTTCGGGCGACGGAGAACACCACAAACGACCCTCAATGGGACGACGACATCGCAGGCAAGGCCTCACGGTGAAACGACCGAATCTAGGAGCTCACATGGAACTGCAATATTGCCTTGGGGCTGGATACCTACATGACAAGCAGCGCTGCATGCTCAGGCGAGTCTTTGATCCTCAGGACTACACCCAGGCTTCCCTTTAGGCAGGCAACCCCCCCAAAGCAGATCATCCTATTACAAGCCTTCACTGACAACGGCCAGATTCTGCACGTCGAGAACCTCGAGTTTCCTCACAACGAAGCATTCCATATCGGCCATCGTGCCCGTTTTGCCATTCATGTCTCCATGAGCTCTCCATCCGTGGCGTGCTCGGTTCGCAGATCCGTGAGCACTGTCGCAAACAAAGATGAAATACGAAGGCGGACCCGAGAGGACCGAGGAAAGCGAAACGACAGTGCACACCACAGGCCTCGACGGCCTCTTGAACGCTTTCCACGATGAACATGAAGTGATTTCGATGTCGATGAAGGTACTGTGCAACTCAGCAGGGTGCGAAGGGGGGTATCTCAAGTTGACGCCAAAGACCCAGTCGCCCAGATGAAGGCGTGGTTCAAGGTCTTCTCTGTGACCTCCCAGTCCACATGCAGAACCAAGTGGTTGTTCATCGCCTTATTCAGGGCAAGGTTGTCCATCTCGTGCTCCTTAATGGTCTAGCCGCACTTCTCAGACTGGTCGTACTCAGCCCCCTCAGATGGCTCATTCATTTTAGCGAGTGTAAGCTTCTTCCGGGCGTTCGACAGGGGACTTCTGAGTCGCCCTTTGCTGTGTTTGCTGTCTTAGCCTCCATGTGAATGCACTGTTTACGCATGGTCTAGCTGACTCAATGTTCATCTTGGCCAGTGGGTGCAGACTCACGAGACGACAATCTCGGGTACACCGACATATCTGCTGGTAGAAGAGGACTCCACGGTGGCAGCGGCTTTCCTTCCACAACCAAGCGCCATTTCCATCACCAGTCCAGTCTCAGAACCGGCACCTTCTCCACACCCTCAGGTTCCGTCTCTTCGTCTCTGTGTTCCCACCACGAGCCGGCAAATGACTAGCTGTGACACAATGGGTACGAGGTCTTTTTGAAACTGACTGAGATGACAAATAGCCGGCGAAAGGGATGAAGGCAGCTAAAGCTGCACCTCAGCCAAAGTCAATGTACCTCGGTAGAGGAATGGCAATGTGGAGGATGAGGAAGAGTTGGCACACGTTTTGGAAGCGCTGAGTTTAAGCGCTGACGGCGGATGATCTCTGATAACCCGTGCTGCGAATGCTCTTCTCGCCGGTCTCCAACTACAGCTCGTCTACTTTAATAAAGAGCTCCTGACACCTCATTAACTCGCGAGTAGGAGAACGAACCGACGATAACATGATAGAACAGGATATACCTGATGACCCACGGCGTAGCTAGTGACCATCCTCTTGAATTGAGTACCTCTTAATAATACGTCGATCAATGCAAAACAACAAACCAAGGACGACTTCGTACAAGACGTCTGAGCCACGAGAGCTCGTCTCAATTCCCTCTCATCCCCCCAAAGCAGCCTTCCCATCCTCCAAGTCACGAAGGACGCTCGACCAGCTTAAGTAAGACTTCTCCTTCCCAACCCAACCACAGATATCACCCGACCTCAGGTCAAACCTAACGACCATCATCCCAGGGTCAAAAGGTCCACCAAGCGCATCTCCATTACTCACCACCACCAACACCATCCAACTCGCCAACATCCAACAGACAATACCACCGCCGCCTTACATCCCCCTCCACAACCTCCCTCTCACCACTAGTAGCCTCTAAGTCATCCGGTGTATACTACAGCACATCCATCCCCCGTAGCACAGCACCCAGATCGTCGCAATCTCGCCCCTTTGGCAAACAAAGCAGCGGCTCGCCACCCATCCCCCTCTCTCGCACAACTTGATCTATGCCGCGTCTGAAACAACCGACAATCCTAGCCCGACACGCTACAAACTCCGCTTCGGCTTTGATAGCACAGACGGTCTGCATATCTATTCCGCCCTGCTGGCGGAGCATTTTGTTCACCCCGTGGACCACAATCTCGACGAGCGCGGCTAAGGGAGCCGTGGCAGCGATTGTCGCAAGTAGTGAGTTTCGTTGCTGGATCGTAGCTGAAGCTAGCATGGTCCCGGCTGGCTGCGGGTGCGCGACATTGACGACGTCGATGTGCCGGATCCGCTGGGTGGCATAGGTCTCCCATGGGGTGATCGTGTGTTTCCAGCCGAATTGGAGGCTCGTGGGGTCGATGGCGTACTGCTCGCCGCAGCGTAGAGTAGCTCGGATAACGTCGTGGTGGCTCAGTGCGCTGAAGGAGTTGAACTTGGAGTAGGCGAGACGGACGGGGAGGGTCATATTCTTAGGTATGAAAGTTACGCTTTCAAGGAGGAGGCAGTGGCCTATGTTTTGTTGTGTTAGTAAGAGTGATTTTCCTTGTATACTGGTACTAAGTTAACAGCCGCAAAGCAGTGGAATGATACTTACGTGCGACTGTTATCTTTAGTAGACCGCTGAAGCTGCTTAGTGGCCGCGTGCATTATTGATGTATTATGACGGTAGTCGCTTCGTCGGCTGTCGAAGCAACGTTTTTCGGGAAGGGACGCTATGGTGTCGATGGTATGAGGCGCTCCGAAATGCCTACACCGCCGTTGACCATCGTTTCGAGACTCGGAGTAGTGTATTCGCCCTTAAATTCGGCGAGAAGGGCTCCGTCATCGGCCTTGATTAACGTGACGGTGTAGGTAGGATTGTGTGTGACTGATAGAGCGTAGCGGAAGACCTCGTCGAAAGTGTCAGAGGCACGCTTGAGGCTTCTGATCTGACGACACTTGAGGCGGTGGACGGCCCAGTGCCTCTTCTGGCAACCCGAGTTGCAATAGCTGGTTCCATACGAGACACCCGTATCAGCCGGGAGCAGGCAAGCGCTGCAATGCAATCTTCTGTTGCTCTCCGCACCGCAGGCGGCGCAACGAACTGGTGCGGAAGCCAGGTTGACGGATCCTAGCTGACGGAAGGGCGAGGTCTCGTCCTTCATGCCTTTCGCGACCCAGCGTAGATAGCGTAGCTGCCTAGCCATTGGTCCATTGTCGCTGGGGTTGTCGTTCATCGACATGGCAATTCTGGCCAGTTGAGCGTAAAGAAGCGTGACGTAGTTGCGGTTGCGACGGATGAGAGCGACTACCTCCATGAGAACGAAGCAGAGCTGGGTGCACCGAGTGATATCCGGGATTGCTACAATGACCTGGGTAAATTTACGCATGGCCATCTCCAGCTCGGGCAAGAGCTCGTGAAGCGGCTTTTCGTGATGATCTTTCGGAGATGGTAGATGTTCGAAAAAGGTTGCAACGGCACTTTCGCATGTTGCGCGCTCGACGATGTGAGAGTGAGTAGCAGAGGCCATTATGACCGATACTAGATCCGGGTCTGCGAGGGCCGGATATTTTGTAGGTGATGTAGATGTGGTAGACAAGAAGGAGGGTAGTTGCGGAAGGTTTAGCCTGGAAATCGAAAGAACGGTTGTAGGTGGTAGAAAATGGAAGATGAATATGAAGCAAATTTCAAAGAAGAAACCTGAAGTCAGGTAGGTGCCTAGGTACCTTGGCACTTGTTTTGTTCATTGGATTTAGTATAGCTAATTGGCGGACGCGCTTGCTCCCGCCGCTAAATATCTCTTAGCGGACTACCGCCAGATTTCGCTTATCTAAAGTAGCCGACTACATAGGAACTCGCGCCACAGTGGTACTATTTTATTAGTCCGACGTAGACTTGTACTCAACCAATACAGATTAAATTTAGCGACCTTACGACACGGTGCAATGCTTTCCAAACTGAACCCAACCAATCTCTGATAGTGTACTCTCTCACCTTTCGTGATCATTGTCTCTACCATCACGTTACTTTTAAATGTTCAAACTACCAACAAGAATGCAACAGAGTTTCCTCAAGCGCCGATTCTTCTATTAATATCGAAATCCGGAGAAATAAACTCGTAATCATGATCTTGAAAAGGTAAGACTCGGGTTGCCCACTCAGGAATGCGTGTCCACGCCATTAAGGTCCAGGCAACTCTGAGATTTCCAGGAGGTGTGGTGTACCTGAGACCTACAGTGAAGTGGATTGGATCTTCACGAGATCCTTGACATTTCATCGTTATCCACCGTCCAAGTATTGAGGGCATTGCAACCATCTGTCATCACCATCAAGACATACTATGCGTCTGTTGCTGATGTAGATCGTGTCACACTGGGCAAGATCTGGCAATACTGACAACCTTGGATGCGACGTGCCCTGCTGCTGACCACTACTGGATGCGTTGTTTGAACTCTGTCTGTTGCCTTACGCTATCGGCTCGTTACGGTGTCCTGACAGCGTCCTGGTAGGTCAGATATAACTTCAGGATGCGACTTGTCAGCACTGCAAGGTTGGACCACCGAAATGCAATCAGTCTCTTAGATTTGTGGCGTTTTGACCATCATAGACCTGGATGGTCAAGATTGAGCCGTCTACGCGCCTTTCCATAGACCCGTCCGTGGGTCTCGGGCAAATCTTCAAGATATATGGTCATTGGCGGTCGCAAGGTTACAAAGAGGGCTGTCATATTGTGAGAACATCGAAGAAGCTTTGCAGGGCGGAGAACGCCGCCTCTACCTCCTTTGGGACATGTCCGGCTTTTGATCTTCACACTTGCCACGGCACCTTCTCGACTGTCAGATGCCAAGTTCCCAGCAAAGGTAGCTTAACTATTGACTCCAGCTGTCGACTCAAAGTTGGTGTGTACACTGAATCCGTGAGTCTGTTCATCCTTAGGTCGAGCGCTTTGTGAGGATCAACAGTGCTTCTGATTGGCTTAGCGATTAGCACCACTACAGAAACGGGATAACAACGATCACTTATGACTAGCAGGACCGGTCGAAGCCGGCACTTCTACGTTTTCCAACAGATTCGCCTATCGACAAGTAAGCAGCTTCGCGGTGGTACACTTTCTTCATCCTTTCTTTAGTCGTTAGCGCCAGTTGAACCTGAGCTACACTCACTATCACTCAAGACCTCATTTCCACTCGTGTCTCCTCGCAGTCAGACGTTTCCTTACCTCTGCCGCACCACAATTCCCCTTTGTATCTGCCTACACCCCGAAAGCTAAGATATTCGATACTGCGGCAAGCGATGAACCAAGCGGCGACTTTGCCACGCCGATATACTCCGCCAATATGATACATGTGCCTATATCATTTGCCGGAGGAAAATCAGCATAGAGCGAGTATCAACGTCCATTTCGTTTACCGTCTACGCGTTGCCGCAGCTTTATAATATCAATTCCCTCCTCCTAGTCTTTCGTTCTAGGATATGTTTACTATACGAGTTCACGTTGAAGATCGTCAGAAAATATCCCAAACTGTCGTCTTGCCCTCTGCTTAACTTGTGAATGTTCCCTTAGAGGTTACTACAATGATATTCATCGAGTACCTACCAAAGCCGACCTAGTGCCGGATAAGCCCGAGGTGGAGTTCGGTGGATCAAGGCGGCAGTGAACTGTCTCACCTGTGACGCTGGTGTAGAGTTTAAGAGCCGCTGAGGCAAGACTTCGCTGATGATACATGTAGTTTATATCCGTTTGTTTGGTTTATTGTTCATCCAACTGCCGTACCACGTGTGGTTGTATTATCCTTGTGTCAGCTGTACTAGAGCATTTCCTTTACGAACCGTCGAGTGATCTCTGAAAGAGGTCGAGCTCTAAGAAGATGAGTATAAGGCAATATTACCACTACAGAGAAAGTACAACGTGTTGAAACGGGCGTGCTAAGCGTAGTGTCTTGCTTATACACGCAAGCGACAAGAGAGGTTGTATTGTAAGAAGCACGCAGGTGCGCCACTGGAAGGAGCCAGCGCGGCTCACTGAAAACGATTGATAGATTGTCAGACTTGAAAACGTAGATATATGCGAGTGCTGGATAAACAAAAGAAATAGTAGTTGGCCAGCACCGGATGCCGGTAGGTGGATGGAAAACGCTATCTTAAGATGAATTTGTTGACGGTTTACTTGCTGGCGGTTCCCAAAGGCAAAACATCACGGAGCAAAACTTCGAACCATGAACAAAGCTTCGGCCATTGATCCAAATCTCTTCTCCATAGCTAGTTCCAATATTGCCTCGAACTTGTCTTTCCAAAATCAGCTTCTCTTCGATATACGTAGTCGGTATAATATCCTAGAGGCTTGGAGCATATACGAGTTAAGGAACCATGATTCGAATAACTGAAGACAACGCACAACCGAGTCACTATCTCGCCCGAAGGGACGGCCGCCTTGATCTAGTCCACGACCCTTCCCTTGATTACCTCTAGGCTGTAGTTCCTATATCTCCTATGCCTCGCCACCTCTGGCCAGTCCATCCAGAAGACGCGTCCGTAGAGATGGTGCTCATCGCTGGCGCAGATTTCCAGAATCCGAGCAACCCAGTCGTCGGCCGATAGGTGGCCTCTTCCTGTCAACATTGGACAGGGTCTTCCACCGGCTTCTCGTCCTCGCCTGGGTCACACTCTGGAACCGCTGCGAGAGCAGCGGGAGCCAAGATTCTCGATTGCGTTGCGTAGCCCGTGGTAGATTAGCCACCCGTCTTCTCGTCTTTTTTGAGCTACCCCACTGCGAGAGCGTATGCCGTGCCCACGGCTGCGTCATTCCAAATTGTAAATGGAATGTCTTGCCGCACTTTGCATATGAAAATGTCCTGCCGTTGTTGTGCCTTTGTCTCCGGCTGGCTCCCGTCTCTTGTCTCCCAACTCGTTCCATCTACCTTCTCTCTACTCTTTTGGCTCGGCGGTCTACGTTCTTTCCTTCGCCGCGACACCTTCTTCCACCTTTCTCAGATGTCTCCTCTTCGCACAAATCATCGACGGGTCCTCCGGATGATGTAGGCTTGGCCCGAAGTCTATATGCTTCAGATACGTGTGTATCAAAGAGCCTTTCGGCTGCGACCAGACCGCACCGTCGAGATGCATATTGCCAGCGAGCAACCGTCGTAGCAGCAGCCCGTCGGTAGCAACGCTATGCCGGCGGCATTCCTCCCGGAAGCCGTCAGGCTCGTGCATCTCCTCGGAACGGATGGTCGGCGAGGATCAGCCTCACGCCGTCCAGAAAGGTGACAAAATGGCGGAAAAGGTCGGTGGTGTCTTCACAATAGAACGTCGTAGGCCCTGTCTGGGCAAAAGGTATTAGAACTCGAACGAGATATGACAGACCGGGAGATTTGAACGTACGAGGAGGTGATATATGCTAGGTCCGAAGTGCTGCATTTGCGTGCAGCTTCAAGCGGTCGCGGATCACGTCCATCCTTCCGGCTATACCCAACCCGGACCGTGAAGAAGCATATCCCCAGCGAGTGGCTCAACAGCACCCCCTCAGTACCAATGCCATGCCGGTGGTTTGAACCCCAGGGATAGGGACGACCTTTCTGGGCATCATGCCTTGAGAGATCGTGGCAACAACTCAAAATGAGAGCTGTGGCTTCTGGGAAGCCGCAGCCGTATGTGCTAAAGAGAAAGATATTAGCACTCGAACGACATATAACACGGACTAGAGGGTTGTACATACGTTAGGCCTGATACGTGAGGAGTCCTTATAAACGACCTTTAGTACTTCGATACGTATAGCCTTCTTAGGTTATAACTGCGGCACTAGTATATTCTTAGTATTGATATTGTCTAGGGTTATAGTAGTGGTCGCATAGGTGGTGGAAGTTCATAAGAGACTAGTAGTACTAACTAAGGGTACGCTAGATATGTTTTTTTTCGGATTTAAGAAGAAACTGATTCTAAAGCGTTTCCCTATCTTTATATTCTCAACTTCGATCTTCTTATTTCTTAGGAAGATCCCGCTTAGGGATTTGGCTCTAGGAACGACGACGACTACTATACTTAATAGTATAAGGATTATTGTTTAATAGTTACGAGAACCCTTGACGATAGACGTCTTGCTAGTCGAGTTGTAGTAGGTGAGGTAAGATGGTAAGGATGGACTGAAGCGAGGAGAAGAGTCTAAGCTGGTAATCAAGTTGCTGCAGAAAAAAAAAGATATTAGGACTCGACCGAGATATGACGGAGCAAAGGGTTTGAACGTACATCAAGGCGAGGTCTCCTGGTCCCGAAGTCTGTCTTTCCGCAATCCTTGCCCCCCTTCTTCGTAGTGTATATGTCAATAGTCATCTCGAACTCGCCCGAACCCTCGTTGGAGCACTTGAAGGGTGGCGTGGGCCGCGGGACGAAGGGCCGTGGGATGTAGACGAGCGGAAGCGGTGGGGTGAAGTCCGAGCTGACGAACTCCTCGTTGGTGGGTTGGTGGTGGAAGTTTGCTCTGCCACGGGTGTCCAGAACTGGCTGCGGGCGGCAGTGACGTAGAAATCGATGCGAGGTCTTCTGGTAGCGCCGGACAACGGGTTCATCATCGTCATCGAGCAGTTCGACCTCGTCGAGTCGTGATTGGGAGGATTTGCGTCGTGCTGGCCTTGGTCAATTGGCCGCTGTCGCCGCGACGGCTCCGGCAGCGGCAGCGGCAGAAACCTTGCTTCGTCCCTCCCGGTCGTGTCTCTGTAGAGGAAGTGGCGTCGACGCGGCAGCGGCGGAAACCATCCAAAAAGAAATGAAGAAGAAAAAGGGCTCAGCCGTCAAGTTGTGTCTCTATATTTCTGGCCACTGTGATGGTTGAGATGGTGCAAAGAGAGGAGGCATCAATGTGCTATCACAGAGTTGCTGAGAAAAGTAGCTGAACAGCAGGAGAGGTAGGAGAAGGCGAGAACTCTGCGAACTGCGAGATGAGTCATCCTTGACTTGCCGATGCAGGTTCCATCTCGGCTAATCCTCGGCACATGCATGATCTTGTGCACCCAATAGAATAGAGCCATGTGGGCCGCAGCTTTGTCCAGATCCCAGTGCCATGTCAGCCACCCCACTTAGCAGGAAGATAGTGACCGGCAGGTGAACCCGACGTAGGTTTATATCCCAAAGTCTGGAATGAGTCTATCAGCCAACAAAGGCTCGGTGGCTACGTGGTAAAGAGCGCAGACTCCCACTTGCCTGTTGAGAAATTTACAGCTCTCTTCAGAGCGCGGGTTCGATTCATCGACAATCAACCAAGTGCTGTCACTTTGAAAGTAAACTCCGAGGGGGGAGATCCCCCCCGACGGTTTCGTAGCCGGCCAGCTCCAAGGAGCTGTCCGGTGAGCTTTTGCCAAGTTCTCGTCGTTTTGGTGATTTTGATATCTGAGATGGATGATTGTGGACCGCGAATGATGATTGGGGCTACGAGACCTGAGCTGTCTTTTTTTGGCATATCAACGAATAACCTTTGGCGAGACACTACTCGTGCAACGTAGCTACTATGACACCCGTGCTCTTTAGTATAGTACTTTGGGGGACGCTAATGGTGCTTGAGACTGTTCGTGAATGTCTTGTCCTGCATCATCGGTAGCGGTAACCTAATATCTTCAACTCCGGCCTGACATTTAACTCGCTGTCTGTTGCTTAGTGAGTCCCTATCGACGTTGGAACCGTTCCCGTTAAACATCATCGCTGGAATCGATTGGGCTTCCTCTGCTGAGGGAATGCTGTCACTCGATGCTCGATGTTGGCAATGGCCAGTAAGCAGTTGATGTTGCGCACGCTGCGTGACCTGGTGAGCCAAGAGGGAACCCAGAAGTCGAACAAACTTAGGCTGAGATGACTTGGTGGCACGTTTTGAGGCACGTGGTTTGGTATGACACCCTCAGCATCATCGTCAGCAAGAACGTAAGAGCCGGGCTGCCTTCTGGTTGCTGGATTGATTAGCAAATCTTGTTGGCAGTAGATAGGATGG
Source organism: Coniochaeta ligniaria NRRL 30616 (assembly GCA_001879275.1). Lineage (NCBI taxonomy): Eukaryota > Fungi > Ascomycota > Sordariomycetes > Coniochaetales > Coniochaetaceae > Coniochaeta > Coniochaeta ligniaria. Next base: position 344,976 of record KV875108.1, read on the forward strand.
AAAGCAAGATTGTACATTGACAGTGACAGAAAGTAAGATCCAATGGGTCCCAGCTCGCAGATTCCATGGAAATCGACATTCCGGCCCCCATGGACACTTTGAGAGTTAGGGCAGCGTGCTAGAAAGTCGATGGCGGCGAGCCATGAAGTGGGCGGCGAGATCATACTAGAGAGCGGTGCATCTGACACTCAACGCTTGGTTGATGTATTAGATATCGCATAACTGGGGTCATATGTCACTGCGGAAGGGACGAGCCACAGCGGCGAAGTCGACACCAAATGGACAGAAGAGGGAGACCGCACCAGGTTGGACACTGCAGGTCACGCCTTCTGGATTGGCCTGCCGTGATTCCGTTCTCTCCGTTCTGTCCTAGATGTGTTGTTAATCTTTCTAACACCCTTGATGATGCCGACTTCAGTGCTTACAACCTAATGTTCGCGATCGGTCTGTACACAAAGTCCGGCAAGCAAATCGTCGAACGCGGATATGTAGGCAGGATCACAGAAGGTCGGGCGTCGAAGAGGCGTGTCGTGTGTGGAAGGGACGGAGGTGGGAGAGAGGACGATACCCTTGATAGGATCAAGTAGAGAAGCGGGACTCTGAAGCCAAGAGTACACGCCAATACCGCATAGTCGCGGAGATGACGAGAGTGCGTAATGATCTAGGGACGGTGCCAGAGGGAACCTGAATGGGGAGCAAAAGACGTATGACGGTGGTCTGTGGAGGAAGCAAAGACGTTGGAATTGGCACCGAACGTCTTGAGAAGGCAGGGAAATTAACGAAGACACAAAGAAACGGTAGTGAGAACGGTTATGGTGGATAGCTGAGGATCATTGAGATGGACACAAGATCGAATGATATGTAGGACTCAACATATAGAACCGGCTGAGGCCCACGTTTTAGTGGAGAGAGGTCGACTGGAGGATGCTGTCGGTTGGGAGTCGAGACTCACGAGGATACGAAAAGCCGAACGGTCTTTCAAGTGACGGCACGTTAAGTGTATGTGCCAATCGCTGTTGCGGCCAGTCAGTCGTTCAGTGCTGCAGTCACCGGAGTGTTAGACGTGCCCACTGTTTTCTCTGACGCAAGTCGAGTATGGCCTGTTCGATGTCGGCAATGGAGGCGAAGGATCATAGTAAGCAATAATGGCAGACAGGCACGTTCACGGTCAGATTCACGGTATGGTGGAGATGTAGTTCAAGAATGGGATAGGTGTGTATAGAAAAATATCGTAGAGAAGTGGCTGATGCAGACGTTCAACCACAGGAGGTGCGTGTTGAGAGGCAAGAAGCCGCGTAGTCAGTTGTCGTTGAGGCAGCATCGGCAGCGTCAGCAATGCGCTCCATGTTCGCCTCGATTCCTGCCCACTCCTCTATGGTGGGCTCGGCCGGGTGCTGCTGGGTGCTCTCGGCGGTAAGCCTGTGCTCGGCCATCCAGTTTTGGGCTCGTGCTCAAATCACCGTCGTCGAACACGGCGAAAACGGTGTCGAAGGCTGTGGCAAGGGTGGGATCAGCCTGGGTGCCCTGGAGATTGGCGGGAGCGACTTGGCCAAACGAAGGGCATTGGCCGGGGCGAAGAGTGAGGCCTGCTGCATGACTGAAGGAGTCTGGAAATGGATGATTGGGAAACCTGTGTGGCCAATGGTCGCGGAACGAGTCGGGTTGGGTTGGCGACACGAGCAACGGGTGGTACAATTGTTGCTCAAATGGCTCAGCATCGAAGAAAAAGGTTGGCGCACCACGGCAGTAGTCGCCTTGCTTTAAGCACGAAAGCAGGACGGATGTGTTGGTCATGGATACTCAATGCCAGTGTTCTCGGCGACAGTGGCGCTCTCGGTGACTTGAGGATCCCGGTAGCCATCCCCATTGTAGATGAACTTGTCGGCGTGGGGCACTGCCAACATGCACTGCCAACATGGACTGGACTCGCTGACGACTGACGGCAGTATTGAAACGGCGCAGGGATGAGGAAGCATCAGCCAAACGATCTCGACTTTCGCGATCGAACGGGTGGTGCCGCGCAGCTCTTTTCGCAAGGGGCGGTGTCAGGCAACGGCAACTTCGTGTTGTTAAAGGAAGGCCAACGGTCTCTTGCAGTTCCAAGCAAAGATAGAGCAGTGCATGGGACAAAAGCCAAGCTCGGCGAGATCGATCTCGACAGACATGATGACGGTCGAGTGTGGTATCGAACGCTGCAGTTGAAAACAGTTGTACCATGATTGTCGGAAGTGCGAGGCTCGGAACTAAAGCCGGAAGTTTCGAAGGATGGCCGAAAGTGATGCTTCGTCGAACAACCTGGATTGCCTAGATCAACGTATTTGCAGGTTTGCCGGGTTGAACGGTGCAGATTCCCTGTCAACCTGGAAGTCCACCCTCTTTTAATGTCGATGACCTGTCTCCAGCAGGCATAATTTCTGTCATGATTGATGCCTAAGTCGGCGAGCTTGGGGTTGGGACCTTTGGTGCTTATTATGGGTGCCGTAGAAGATGTCAAGCCGTGGATGATTGCTGCGCTTGGTAATAGCTGCGATTCAAAGTGTGTAGTTTTGGACATGGAGGACTGATTTATGGGCAAGCCCGTGGCCTTTTGCATCGCAAGGTGTGTCAAAATGGCGAGAGAGGGAGGAATCATTGACCCGACATGCTATCGACTCGAGAAATCGGCGGCCTGAAAGGTGGTTGGTACCAGGTAGCTCCTTGGACAGCTTTGCAATTGACAGGTCGAGCACAAGGGGCAAGACAATATCAATATCTTGGTGCCCTTGTCACCGATATGAATGACGAGGATAGAGTAGCCCAGACGGTGATATCACGGATGACCCGCGGAGACGGCGCTTTCGAGCCTGCGGACCACCGGTGCCCCTGGTGCCGATTGATGTCACGATGCCGGTCCCTGCCTCCATCTGCGTCTCAGTAGGGATCGTGGTGTTATTGGTGTTGTAGCCGTGGGACCTCTGGCGGTCTACCGCTACGTCGGCAAGGATGAATTTGCTGGAGTCAACCGTGGCCAAGTATGACTGTGTCGATAATTCAAGGCCTCGATCATCCCTGTGCCTTGAGTCAGCCGTGGACAAGATTCAGGCAAGGTGAACCAATGACGTACTGATGATCCACGAGACTGCCGCCAGAAGCCCCAGGTGATCTTAAAAGTGCGATGAGAGGTCCACACTGGACAGCCGTTCAAGATGAGAGCCTTTTGAGCAGCCTCTGCCGTCAAGGATACCATGAAGCAACACGGAAGACGCTAAGCCTGGTCGACAAACTTCCAAACAGTGTGATGACGGAGCCGGCACGAAGAAACTGCGATCTCTGCAAGTGGTAGGCTGATGAGGATGCGTGTCAGCTGAGTCAAAGGGTTACTTGATGGGAATTTGCGTACCATTCTATTTGCTGATGGCAATTGCAACCAGCAGCGCATGTCCTCTGCTCGCGATTGTGAGCTGCTTCGATTGGAGAGTCGGCCGGCCTTGATCTTGAATCATGCTGGACTCAAACCTCGAAGATTGATCGCAATGAGGCACGAATAGAGTTTTGACGATGGAAGTGAACCCAAGGAAATGGCTGTGATTGATGTTGGGGAGTGGAAAGATCCAGAACTGCCACTTTGTCTCCACATCAAACACAGTGGTTCCGAGCAGCAAGAGCCAGGATGACTAAAGCGTAGCTTTGATTTGAGGCGTAAGCTCCGCGTGGCTGTGCATTGGCGAAACGAGCTTTCGTCAGCAATTAGTCACGCCCAAAAATGTTAATCTTGAGAGCACGTCTCGGCTTTCGGGTCACATGTTTAGTCAGCAATTAGTCATGTCCAGTCTCCACCATCTCTCCGCCACATCAATTTCCCGTCATCAAAATTCCAAGTTCCAAATTTCCAACGTCGACAAGTATTTCTCGTCGGCCATCATTTTCCTCCGCACGCCATCACCATCTCTTTCAGGGCTTACCAGAATTGCGTCATCTTCCTGACTCGGCTAGCATAGCTAAGACGTGGACTTGGTCGTGGCGCGCGGCTTGCTCGGCTTGTCTGGGCACTCGTGCGTCAGTTGTGGCCATCCGAGTTCATGGCGAAGCAGCCAGTCTCCTTGGATGCTCCAGTCTGTTACCTATCGCGTCGTGCAAATACTGGTATGTAAGCAGAAGCCTCCCTAATCACGCTACAACTCCACTCAGCATAACTAACTCGAAGACGGCAGACGGCCATCGCTAAACGTTCGAACCGTATCCAAACAACAATCGAAAATGTCTCCCTAGACCACGACTTCCACCAGGCGTCAAGATGATACGCGGAGTTCCTTGACACCTTCCTCCATATCCGACGAGAAGCTGCTCAGTAGCTATGTCTGTGGCGGCGGTGTTTGGAACAGCATTCTCCGCGGCTGGTGGCAGCGACAGCCACGTCAAGTTCCAGTGACCTTGGAGCCAAGGAGCGGCAACTGGTGCCCTCAAACATAAGCCATGCCGAGATGGCTGAGGCATATATTTCATCCGCTGGATTCAGCGCTCATAACTGGAACATCGACCTGTTCATCCAGCACGCCTGATTGATGCCTCAAACCCAGGCTGGCTCGTGGTATCGGCGGACAGCTGGACGATCTGCGAGTCCTGCGCTGGCCGGAACATGTTAGTACAAGCTGCTCAAGTATCGACGGCGTGCTCCTCCATGGGCCATCTGCGCGCCGTTTGCTACTCTGACACCATCGGAAAGGCACGTCATCCTCGGGTCTCCCTTGGATCCCAATTCAGCACGATGTTGGCTCTCAGCGTGCCTTGCAAAGCCCGGAGTCCACCTTGGCATCCATGGTGCGAAGAGCTGACCCGAGACGAGTCGAACCTCAGGCCAAACAGATGTAGCATCTACAAGCATCTTTTCAATCACACCTCATCACCCGGTACGATCCCCTCATCCCAGTACTCGTGGAACGGCAATCACATCCTCGTCATCAATGCGGTGACTCCGCCCGCCCGATCTATCTTCCGGCACACCTTATTACTCGAAAGCCGTCGAGAACTGGTCCTTCGCTTCCGCCTCGCTTCTGCCGAGCTCATCGTCCGCATTCCTTTCCTTTGGCGGAGCACCTTCGCGATGCAGCAAGTCGCGCTCATCTGCTGTGCTGCAGTTACGACGTCGTCGCCGCGGTCACGACGTGTACCAAGGCGCACGTTTCGATGTCATGGGCACCACCAGGGTGACCTTGCTGGTGAAAACGCTGGCGCCGGATACAGTTGCAACGGAAGAGCTTGTCGAAGGCGATGTTGGATGTTGTACCTCTCGCTTGTCCTTCTCCTGTCACCCGTGTTGTCCGCACCCGAATAGTTCGTATCCTGGACCTCTCGTCAACTGAGCCCGATGCGGAGTTCTTGCAGACCAACTTCCGGCCCGGGGGCCCGGTACGAGTAACTGCAGGATCGTGAACATGTCCGAGAGCAGTCGAGCCGTGGGGGAACCAGCAATCCAAGGGACTTTGACACCCTCCTTTCTGTGACCTCTGGGATGATCCAGAGAAGACTCGCAAGGAAAGCTATTCCCAAAACCGGTGGAAATGCCGTACACGAAAAGCCGTCCTTGGACCCAGGAGCACTTCCAACCAGTCAAGTCATCTCCCGCATCAACCATTTGTCCTGACGCTCCAATATGCGATTGTCCCAGACCGTAGAGTTTTGAGTTCAGCATTCGCAAACGGGGCTTGAAGAGAACATCGAGGTCTATTGCCTTTAACGAGACGGTGGCTCCACGCATTTGACAACGCGCCTGACCAGCCAGTCAACTCTTTGGTCAAGCCGTCATCTCAACCCTCCCGGTGACTGGAGCGATCGATTTCACCAACAAAACCATTCACCAACTCCGTCGACTTTATCCCGAAAGCGTCAACCACGCTGAGAATGATTCTCCTAGACGCGAGACCCCGGAGATGGAATCTACCCATCAAGGTCCCAAAGAAATACACGCCCAAGTGGAAGAAGCCGATATCCAAGCCGAGGTCCTGCTCAAAACCTGGCGGCCACAGGCCAAGCGACATTTCCCAGCACAACAGGGAGAGCTTCATGGACAGTAAGAACAATGGCCAGCTCGCAGGGCTCCGAAGATCACTCCTCTACAAGGTGCTAGTCCAGCCATTCGACACTCTACGGCAGCGACAAGTCTGTGGGATACAGGCCGGATAGTTGGCTACTTGCAACGAACAAGCTTGGAGGAATAGGCTGCGGGAAAGCATTCAAGTCCAAGGGCAGAGTCTTGATGCACGCTGACCGGGATAAGTACAATCCGAAGGTTCAGCTCAATCTTGACACTCTGGCAAGGCGACGGAGTCTTCAACTGTCGACGCAACATTCAACTACTTCACCACAACTTGGCTCAGCATCCTTTTCCCACTTCAAGCCACAGCGGCATCACCATCAAGCTCATCGCCAGCACGAACGAGAGTACTCAACGCCCATCTCAGCAGAAGCATATTCATCAACCGTGCCAGCCAGAGCCGTGTCATCTATCTTGTCAAGATCTGCAGCATTGCTTTCAAGCGCGCTATCCGGACCATGGACACTAGCCGGCACGCTGATCAGACGGCCGTCATCTAGCCTTGTTCTCACCCCCACGTTTAACAATGCTACTTCAGCGACTTGAAGCGATCGTATATCCCTTTCTCCGGTTTGCGCCAGTCACTCTTGACGTCTACGCAGTGACAGCCGATCTCTGCTTACAATGGAGGTGGTTTAGATTTCGCATAGGAGGCTATCGTGGCTTTGGCGGCTACTTAATATCAGGTCGGCGCCATCCCACACTCTTATGCGAGCTGGGGAGTTCCCCAGACGCGTTGTCAGGAACCACATGGGCTTTGATGACCAGCTTCGGCTTGGGAGCCATCTCACGCACCGGTGTATGCCCACTTCCTCGATTTTGCCGTTCGCAGAGGTGGCAGGGCTAATATTGACTTTCCGCAGTCTGTGTACAACCTAGGCAGTGGACACTCACGGGACAACACGCACCTGCGCGAACTCGACAGGACGTTGTAGCCGATCCATTCGTTAGTGTGGCTGGCTCGAAGTGTATGCTACTAGACCGAGTCTCTGCTACTTCTCCTGTGCGTCTTTTTGTCACTGCTTCTCTTTATCTCTGCTTCTCTTTGTCTCTGCGTCTCTTTGTCTCTGCGTCGCCCATAGTGGGCGGCCTTGGTCCCCTCCCTCTTGTAACACTTGCCCCCTCTATTCTCAAGAGCATCTTACGACGACGCCTGTTATAATGGAATCACATTGAATATTGCCGCCTCCTCGTCCACAATATGCGGTCCGCAGTCTTGATCCTTGACGTCGAGGGGAAGTTAACCTCGTGTTCTATACCGTCCATGGCATCATCCATGTCTTTCTTTGTTGCTGCCGCACACGACATCAACGCCCTAGTCCATCATTCCGAGGGCCCAATGGTCGAAGAGGTCGCCCTTTGCGTCTGGAAGGTTCAGCTCCCTCCAAGGACATGCGAGATGATGTATTGACAGCCAGAAGACGATGGATCATGACGTTTGACATGCTGTCAACTGGCATCAAGTCGAGGCCGGTGCGTTCTGCGAAGGAAGGGCCTTAACCTCGCGATACCTAAGGATGCGTCCCTGTTCCGGAGAACCTTTTGCTTGGCAGAACTTCCGCGGATGTACTTGGAGCCAGCGTGACGCGATCTACGTTTGGCTCGGGCGGGCAGTTGGAAGACTGAACTACTGTGTTAGTACGTTCTAAGGACGGCTTGTAGTGTTGCAAAGAGGCGTGAACTTACTCTTGTCGAAGTCTTGTGAGATGCCGAGGGCAAGTGCAGGTCCGAGCCACACATCATGTTGGTGCTGCCGCTTTGTACCAGGGAGAGGTGACCCCCCATGCCTTGCAGCTGCTCAGCACCGCGCGACTAAAGGCGATCGCTATTTTGGTTTCGGAGTACGTGCATATATTCTGGGTGACGCTAAACCCATTAGTCCCAAGAAGGAGAGGTTGTTGCTGTCAGGATGATGTAGACGACGGCCGGGGGCGGGAACACCTTTTGGAATCGCCGCCCCATGAGTTCGGGCAACATCCTGCAGTTGAGCAACACCTGAAACGGAGCGACACCTGGAGTCACTGGACAGTGGAGCAATACTTGGAATCATAGGGCATGGAGCAACGCCTACAATCATGGGATAGTGGAGCAACATGTAGGTCTTGCTCCACTGCGGGCGTTGCTCCACTATCCCGTGATTGCCGGCGTTGCTCCAGTGCCCGTGACTCCAGATGTTGCTCCACTGCAGGTGTCACTTTCGCGTTTTCTTGTGGCACCCACTGTACATTAGCCGTACCTTCTCAACTCGAGATCGCGTCATTTCCACGACACCATGTCGCTTTGGGTTCCGCGTCTGACTGATCTTGCGAAATGTCAGTTTGAGAATTGAGACCGAAACATCCACCGCAACCACAGCGAGACGCTCAGGCTCTGTAGGACACCGCCACATCCGACATGACCCAACCTGGACCTCTAAGCTCCGCATTACGCCATACGCTAAGCCGCCTGGAGTACTCGGGCAGGTGAGCATACTGACATTCAACGTCTAAACACCGCACTCTCTAGCCAAACACCTAGCTAACTTATCATTATGATAGTATTGCCGTCCACTATCGGCACCTCTGCCGCTACTCTCCCCCTTTCTCGTTCCTACCGAGATACCTACACACTCAGACACGCTGGACCAGAACCTGAAACAATAGCATAGACCCGAGCGATGTCCGAGATATCTGGCACAAGAATCGAGAGACGCGTCGTCCGGCATATCAAAGCAACCGCGCGCGTCTTGCAAGCTCCTCACCACAGGATCCGATTCACCACGTCGCCGTGGCTTTGATGACTTCAGACTCAGAGAGTGCCACCAAAACCTCATCGTGAGCATCAGCTAGAGCAGCATGATGTCGGAAAATTAGGCACGGTCAGCAACTCTGAGAAGGTCCCGAGCGGTACTGAAGTTGGGTGGTGTCGCATTCGACAGCAACGGGAAGCTTCTTCTCCAGCACATCTCCATCATCAGTCAAGAACATGACACCGATTCGGAAGCCCACGGTCTAATATTGCAAGGCATGATGCTCTTCCTAGTTTCCACACAGCCCATCGACATCACCGTCGTCCTACCTGCCGTCTGTCGTCCGGCCGTCTGCTCAGCTTAAGTCGGTTTTTTGAAACGCAGTCAACCCCTATATACCCAGATGACAGCACCTTCGATCCTTCTCTTCTAAACATGAAGCCGTCTCTATGTAAGCCGGAGGGGATGTCAATTCCGGAGAAGCATACAAAGCCGATAGTGGTAAGGGAGAGGTCACCGCCTTGACTCCTGTCATAGACATCTCGTAGAATGGACCCTTCTTTTCTTTTGTGGACGCCGTACAGACCTTCGTCGAGCATCGAACATAAGCAAGACCGAACCTCTGACGAGGCTGTATTTGCATCCGACGACGCCGTGTTCAATCAATAGAAGCACATCTGTCCGTCAAAGCAACCGGCAAAGGCAACTAGGCGTGGCGGTGATTCGCATCTTTCTCTCCTGCTACGACCTCATGTTGTTTGAAGAGCCGTTCAGTGCGCTGGTGGCCCTTATGTCGACAAGAATGCAGTGCTTTGTATTAGACGTTATGCAGAATCATTGGTACGCGGTCCTGTTGTTTCGTAACCGAAGTTGTAGCCCACCGGCTTGGCAAGGTATGTCAAGGACTGGCATGAAGAGACGAGGTGGCCATTTATATCCTTCGTGAGCACAGAAACCACTACTTCTACCACAAACGTCATATTTTGGGGCATCATCGGCTGCGGGGCATCCGACAAAGGTTTCCGATGTCGTCAGTCAACCAACTCACGCAGTGAAGCCAAGAAAGGCACGCCGAGCCACCAGTGTCGTGTGGTGCTGAGATGCTTGGAGTCGAATGATTCGGAATGACGCGTCCGGCATGTCTCTCGCGCACGTGGGGGAATCCCGGGCTCTGATAAGACAGGTGGGGCCAGTCCTGACTCTTGGCCGTTCTTGGCGGTTCTTGGCGGATCGAGCTCAGCCGCAGCACATCTCTTGGCAGACCGCAGCAGACGCCAAGGAGCTTGCAATGGCGTCCCCTGACTGGCCATCATAGCCGCCAAGAAGCTTGCCCTCGACACTCTAGCCGCTCGGCCGCTTTTCGTCTTTCGACGTCCCTTTAGACGTGGTGTGTTGAAGATATAGCCAACGTTGTGCCAGACTGCCAAGTCTGCCAAGATCGGGGACTAATGGAAACTTCACATTGGCTTGCCATCCATTGGGTCCAATCACTCGCCCGACTTATGCCACGGGGTATATGCGAGCGTATGGAGCGTGGGTGCCATACCACGTTGCAACAGCGCTGCTCGCCACCACGACTATATTATATATGAGTATCTCATTAATTCTACAATCACTGAAACATTCTGGAAACGGCAATCTGTGAAACTTGCTTCCGCATATCTATCATACCTCCGTTAGCAAGATGTCAACCCTTCACCAGTATGACTACTTGCTCGCGATTGGTACCATCTTCGCGTTCTTGGACGCGTGGAATATCGGTGAGTGTTCTGGACCCAGCCCGGATCGCTGCCAATTACTGTGAGAGATGGCCTTGCAATTCCGTTACTGACTTCTGCTTATAGGTGCCAATGATGTCGCAAACTCCTGGGCCACGTCTGTGGGTTCTCGATCGGTTACCTACATCCAAGCAATGGGGCTGGCCTCTGTAATGGAGTTCGCGGGCAGTTTGGGTGTCGGGGCTCGAGTTGCCGATACCATCCGGACAAAGGTGGTCGACACATCTCTCTTCAAGGAGACTCCTGCCATGTTGATGCTGGGTATGGTCTGCGCCGTCACCGCCTCGTCTCTCTACCTCACGTTGGCCACCCGCCTCGGTCTTCCAGTCTCGACCACCCACTCGATCATGGGTGGTGTTATCGGAATGGGTATTGCTGCCGTCGGCGTTGATGGCATCCAGTGGGTTGCCCCGGGCACCGGAACGGCCAAGATCAGCAGCGGTGTCATCCAAGTGTTCCTCGCCTGGATCATCGCGCCCGGCCTAGCTGGATGCTTCGGAGCCATCATCTTCCTGGTCACCAAGTTCGGCGTCATGCTCCGCAAGAATCCGGTCATGAAAGCCCTGTTCCTTGTTCCTGTCTACTTCGCCATAACCGCCATGCTCCTCACTATGCTACTGCTGTGGAAGGGCGGCAACTACGAGGTGAAGCTTAAGGATGCCGAGATCCCCGGCACCATTGTTGGAGTCGGAGCCGCTTGGGGCCTCCTCGTCGCCATCTTCGGCTGCCCTTGGCTCTACCGCAAGGTCGTCAGGGATGACTGGCAGCTCGGTATCTGGCACCTTCCCCTTGGTCCTCTTCTGCTCCGGCGTGGTGACCCACCGGAGCCTCCTGCCGACTACCACGGTGGTATCAAAGACTACTACGAGGGCCATCTCACCAAGGAGGAGCTTGATGAACGACGCGCCCACGAAGCTGGTCTTCGCGTCCAAACCGACGAGGGGGCTACTTCTGGCAATCAGGACAACAAGATCAATTCCATGGATAACGTCTCCTCTCATGACCCCAACGAGCACGTCCCTAAGCCCCATCGGTCAATGGTCGGTCCTAGACCAGACGGCAGGTGGTACAGTGGTCCTGTCCTCTTCTGGTATCTGAAGTGGGCCATCTTCCGCGGCGTGGACCAGGACGTCGTCAACATGCAGAAGAAGCGGAACATGCTCTCTGGAGACCTTGAGGCCATCCACGCCCGAGCTGCCCACTACGACAACAGGGCCGAATACATGTACAGCTTCCTACAAGTCATGACCGCATCCACGGCTTCATTCACTCACGGCGCCAATGACATCGCCAACGCGATTGGCCCCTATGCCACCATCTACCAAATATGGCACTCTGGTGCCGTCCCCAGCAAGGCCCAAGTCCCCACCTGGATCTTGGCCTTCGGCGGTGTTGCTCTCGTTATCGGTCTTTGGACTTACGGTTATAACATCATGAGGAACTTGGGTAATCGTATCACACTCCACTCCCCCTCGCGTGGCTTTTCTATGGAGCTGGGTTCTGTGATCACTATCGTTATCGCTACTCGTCTCAGTAAGTAGCTCTACGTTGTACCCAACTCCCAAACATGGGTCACTAACAATTGTTGACAGAGCTTCCCATTTCCACCACTCAATGCATCACCGGCGCCACTGTTGGTGTTGGCCTTTGCAACGGCGATTGGAGGACCATCAACTGGCGCATGGTCGCCTGGATCTACGGCGGTTGGATCATTACGCTACCGACGGCCGGTTTGATCTCCGGTATCTTGATGGGTATTATCATCAATGCCCCTCGTTGGGGCTTCCAGGGTTGAGTTGAACGTTGGGTGTGGCTGGTCGGTTCAAACAAGGGTCGTGCGAACTGCAAAAAGGGCAGGACCTCCATGTCTCAGTGTACCCATTGACCCTTCAGAGTGTACTGGGACAGAGGGATACAGGGGATGCAAGGACACAGGAGCATAAGAAGGAGGGCCTTGTCCACTGCATGTACATCCACTTCTGCTCTCTACACACTTCAATCAACCTCAATCCCCATACAATTCAGCAGTGCACACGCTGCTGAAAGACGGTGGACCTTGCAGGCGCTTTCCCAGGTGTATGGCTTGCACCTTGACTCGTTTCTTCACAACAAAGTCATCGATGGAGCTTATCGCTTGCGTGTCAGAGTACCTCGATGCTTGCCTCGATGGATCGGTCGAGCTACGGACTGCGCTCTGCTTCTGGAGACGGGGCGGCGATGGACAAGGGATCTGGAGGGGGGAGAGCTGACTGGGAGATTGGGTTACTGTATGGCCGGATTCTGACGGTCGCTGGTCAACAGTACTAACCTGACAGCAGGATGCTCACACTCGAGATGAGAATGATGCTTCGAGCTGTCTGGGAAAGGCCACTTGCTGCTTGGTCGCATGTGGAAAGCTCAGGTCCTGAACTGGATAGTTGACCTCGTTTGACGAAGAGGAAGATATGGTAGTTGTGGACCGTGTAGCTGATTATTGATATTCAGTGCTTAAGAAACATACTTAGGTCGAGATACTTTACACTTGTAATTGTTCTGGCTTACGCGACTGCGCCAACATGCGTGATCCTGCCACAGGTTTTGACCACCAACTTCCAGTTTCTTCGAGATGTTTTGCACATTGGGGCATTAGCTCTCTTACTGTCCGCTCGCTGACTTTGACCAGAATTTCACCTCCGCGCCACACCGACATTGTAGGAGATCAAGACGGGGGTCCTTGAATCTGCATGCTTTCCGCAGCCTACGCTACGTTTTGAAGTCCACCAAGAAGAGCTTCACCGAAAGCGATAAGAATAAGCAGATCGAAGAGCCCAGGCAGACTGCTGCTCAACAGCATGCCCTTCTACGAGATGGTCCTCGACGAGATGCTCCCGCAAGCCGGCACTCTGCGGTGATGCCGGAGAACAACCCTGCCAGCTTCTAGGCCTCAGAGATGGCTGCGTCCATAGCCAACGAACCCAGTACAAGATCAACAACTATATCTGCTGCGGGAAAGGGTCAGCTCGTGAAGCGTATTTGAGCTATGAGCCGTACCGCTAAAGAGAGCAACACGTCCGTTCTTATCAACACGTATATGTGATTGTCCGATAACTCGATGACACGTGAGAAATTGTATGCTGGTGTTGGTGCATACGATTGTGCTTGTTACCTCGTTAATCTTCGTAAGCTTGAAGTTATACGTCTCCACCTGGCAGCTCATGCCCTTCAATTCGGGCTGGATCACGATGTTGCGCGGATAATCTGATAGTCCCTGGAACGACTAACCGCAACCCATCAACAAAGGCGCCATCGTCTGGACTTGGCCATAGCTGCGGCATCACAGTGTGGTTCCGAGGTTCCGAGCATAACGCCACCGTCCGTTGATCTACGCCTCCATGAGGACGTTTAGATTAGTGCCGGTGAGTGAGATGCGAGTTTTATTGTCGTTCTGAGACGGGTTGGTATCCGTCGGGCCCAATTCGATGATGTCTCCGTCTGAGTCAGAGGTTAGGTGTCTAATCACCTTCTCGATCTCGCTGGACTATTCCATCGTGTCAGTAATCGCGAATCCAGTCGAACTCAACTCCCGTGCTTGTTGATAGATGCTTCTACACGAATCTTCCTGGACTGCAGCTTACACCTCAGGGCACATCCAGCCAGTAGTACACTTGCGGTACTAATTATCGAGTCCAGAAGCGTGGGAATGCTGATACGTGCGAAGTCATGGCCGATTCTACGCTCGAGCCTTCTGTTGACCATCCTGGGGCTTCTCCAAGACGTTGTTCGCTACGCCTTCGATTTCCACGTCCAGCCCTTCATCACGGTGTCGAAGTACATTCTGCCCTTGCTTGTCGTGTAGGGGAGGGCATGGTGATGTGCAAGTTGAACAACCCATATCATTACAGACTCTTGTTCTCATCTGTGGAGAGTACCGGCAAGGGTAGGTCGAACGAGTGGTACGACCATAGTATGACTATCATGGGCAATGCAATCAGTTCCATCTGCGACTGGATAACGTGTTCTATGGGTGGCAGTGACGATTTCACCACGACGTGGATATGGTAATCAGAAAATGTAGCAGAACTCGAAGAACCGCCGGGAATACTCGGATAAACAAAAGTGGTAATCGACACGACCAGCTAACCATTTGCATGGACGTCCAAGGGGGTTGAGGGGCGACTCGTTGAACAGGACTATCCCCCAAATAGCGAGTTTAAAGACAACGCGACCTCCTCGGTGGCCTGCTACGTCTACCACCGCAAGTGCATTGGGCCAGCACGTATACAAGATCAAGGACGTGATTAAGGAATGGACCGCAGCCAAGTTCACGTACAGGATCGGGCAGTTGTATCTGGATCTTGTGGCTGATGTCAACGGGGTAGTGACATGAACATGTGCGGAGATAGGCCCGTGTGTTGGGTCCTGTGCGCGATTACCAAGTCGTACGACAACAAGTGCACGATGCCGATCATGTTCTTGGAGCAGCAGTACCATAGGCAGAAATTCACGTAGGTGTACAAGCTCAAGATGTACCACCACCAACTCGTGTACACACGAGGTGTATGGAAGAGTTCGTTGGTCAGGATATCAACAGCATCGAGGTAATGATCAGAGGCATGGTATGAATCAGACAAGAAGGGGTCAGCATGGAGTTAGCCGAAGTCATCGAGTTTCTTCCGAACTAGATCATCTTCACGAACGAGATCATGCTGGTTATCGCCACTTCAGGTCGAGCGCTGGTAACTGTACCTGGCTCCACCTTAAATCAGAACAACATCAAGTACTCCATCGACGAAATGTGCGGATCATCTCACGTAGCGTACAACGTATGTATGGACATTGAGGAAATCTCGAATCCGTCTACAAACACGGGCGGGATTCTGAAGCAGAAGTGACCCGAGCAGAAGTTCGAGGTAAAGTGCGAATCCGGCTCCAGGATACACCTCCACTTCACGTAGCAAAAGAGGTGCCCGGACTAGCTCAAGAGGGTCATCATACCCGATGAGGACAAGATAGAGTTCATCGAAGACACCATAAAGAGGAACATTGAGGAGAGCAGCAGATTGCTGAAGATATTCCCAAGCTTGATCACGTATATCAACACATGAGCACATCGACTCAACCATATTGACGAACTTGACGAGTCCCATGATAGCATGCAAGATCAAAGCCAGACGACAAGTTGCACAGATACTATGCCAGCTTGAAGTATAAGGACGTCAACATATGGCAGTTTTGACGACAACTTCTACTTTTGGAGTATTCGCATTAGCGAGTTTTCTGCGCAAAGGCTACGTACCTCACCCCATTTTCATTTGCGCGGGAAAGCCAGAGCCATAGCAGGCCCGAGGAAGGCCACGCCGGTCACCAGTCACACGTTGCTTTGACTTAGAATCATTCATTCATCATGTCGCGCCACTCCGAACTCGCGCCCCAGAAAGTCCTGCTCCACCGTCTCGTGACTGTAGGTGTCGCTCCACGTCAAAGTCGCGCTCCACTCTCCCGTGACTTTAGATGTCGCTCCACTTCAAAGTCACGCTCCACTGTCCCGTGACTTTAGATGTCGCTCCACTTCAAAGTCACGCTCCACTGTCCCGTGACTGCAGGTGTCGCTCCGCTCCAAAGTCGCGCTCCACTGTCCCGTGACTGCGCGTGTCGCTCCACTGCAGTGGAGCGACGACTGCGTGTCGCATCGGGGACAATCCTGGCCTGTCAGATCGGAATGCGTGAGGTGACAATGAACTGGAATGGCCTTTACCAAGCGACTGGCTCCTGAGGAATGGAGCCACATGTTAAACTTGGTGAGAACTTTGTTTGACCGAGAGAAGCGACACTTGACCAGGTGTGCGCGGCAGTCTGAGATGTGGACGAGCCACGGCTTGACTAGAGCTCCCCAAAGTGGACTCAGCCGTACTAACCGTACAGGAGAGAGTTGAAGTCCGGGAGTATGACCGAGAGTCATCGGTATTAGCACATGGGCACCAAAAACATATGTCGTGATTTCTTCGACCTTTCGTTAAGTAATCACGTCCGACGTAAGGTTTGGGAAAATACCACGTCGTCGTAGACAGAGCGATCGTATAACTGGTAGTCCTGCATCAATAGGATTTACCTACAGCGTCCTACAGACGTTGATGTGGGGGATACGTTTGATTGGATATGTCCAAGATATTCGGCACCTTGGCTGAACGATGGAACATCCTCGAGAAAGTTTAGAGCTTCGCTTACGGCTTCCTTTTCCCCGTTTCCTCTGTAGTATTACACTTGATGACGGAACCATATCGGCGCTCGTAAGTGAGGAGCATTGTGCGTTCGTTCGAGGCTCTTTCGAGCATGACTTCATGAGCCGCATTGGCAGTCATCATCGCTGTCAGGTCTGAACCGTCCGTCCGAGGAAATGACACGAGAGCTAATAGCCGACTCGATACTTACACATATGATGAAGAGCCATCGAAATGACGAGGTACTGATGCGAGGCCGTTTGCGAAAAGTCTTCAGAGGAGAGGAGAAAGAGCCGGTGTTGAGGCGCCTATGACAACCTCACCGCACAGAAATGGAGATCTCTCGGTCATATACAAGATGTCCACAACCTCCGGCCACTCGCGTGTCATATCTTTGGCGAGGTGCCATGACAATGCGCCGCCAGTCCACTTTAGCAAACGCTTAGCCTTCAAAGACTAGTGGCGATTGATGTATTGCTCGGATACTATCCTAGGTGCTTGGAAGACGGCCGTCTTGTCGTCAACGTCGAGAGCCTCTGACCTTTCTCCGCGCCGTTTTGAATGCTCAAAGACATCCTGAGCGTCTCTATAAGATCTTCTTCTGCGTACTAGGGCTCGTCGTTGTAAGAATCATCGATATGCGGCACTTCAAGCGAGACCCTGGTCATGCTTTCTTCATCGATCTCAGCGTCGTGTTCGACGATAACAACTTGATCAACCTGGCATCAGCTGCTATATGGAATGCGAGATGTAAGGAGTTTTGCGGCACGTGGACTGGGAAGGATACCATCGTTCACAGATGGGCTGCGAAAAGAAGAATGGCCTGCGTAGGTCTTGGCTGCCGGGTAAGACTATTAACGTTGGCTTTATAAGTTGTGGATATTGAGGCGGCCCTTTTGCCCTTTCCGACGGTATTGGAAAGAGGCAAGCTTCGATTTTGTTTGAAGCAGCAATAAACGCTCAAGTAATGCTCTTGAGCAACGGCTCCAATAGCTGGAGCGAGATAAAGAGTCAACTCGAACTAGACTCGTGCAAAAGAACCGATAAGTGGAAGTTGAATGTGGTAGAATGGACCAAGTAACGAAGACTGGAACAGGAACGACCTGTAAAGAAGAGTCAGAACCGAGGGAGTAGAACTAGTTGTTACTAGAATTTCCTCCATAGCGACATGCACGTCGATTCAAGGATGTCTTACTGCTTGTTGACCTTGGAGAAAGTCAAGGAAAGAGACATGGCGGAGAATGATCGTCATGTTGAACCTGTGGCGAATCTTAATATGCACTCGGCAGATTGGTAATTCGCAACCGCGGGCCTTCCGTCATCGAATGTTCACGTAGGTACACCAAATCTACAAACACCGATGAAATATGCTGGGTTGACCCTGTCGCCACAAGGCTAAAAGATCTGCGTTTATGCATCTGTTGCAGTTGGTCCTCGTTCTACAGCTATGGGAAAGGTGGGAATCACGTAGCTGTGCCATTGGTATTGCCACTCGCCTTGGCTTCCTTCGGCTCTTGTTCTTATGGCGGTCAAGCGGCGTTGACGGCGTCTAGTCGACCAACGAAACTTGATAGGGTGAGGGTGGAAGTATTGTAGTGTTTATCAAAGCATCAAAGCACATCTAACCAAAGAAAGACGCCCGTGCGGCCAACACTCCAGCCAGCCTTCGAATGAAGCCCCGAGGAGACTGGAATGTCTGCCGCAGTGCCAGATAGAGTATGGCGTCGACAACGGTCGCTTGGTGGCGGTTGATTCTGGCACTGAACCAAATCTGTGGTCTTTTGCGGTAAGTAGGAGAACTCGGTGCGACGCCGATGAAAATGAGAGACCTTCTCTTATGGCCGAGGCTTCACCCCTTAAAGTAGACGACCTTACACCGGATCGAATAGCCGTATTTGGTGAAGTCTCCCACCAGAGCATTTAGAATGGCGGATGCTTGGGATTCGTGAGTCCGAATTCTTGCTGCATGGTAAACATCCTGGGCCTGTTCCTCTCGTCGATGTGGCCGCAGGCAAAGAGGCATGCCATATTTCTCCCATCATCTTTGCCTTGGATCGTGTGCTCAGGGGCGTGAAATCTGACAGGGCGGAGACGAGTGAAGGATGTCGATCGTCGAGATAACGCAGCCCCAACAAGCATCAACAGTGCGTGCCCTCCGTCCCAGCATAGATCTACCTCTGCATCGCCCGCGACAAGTCACTCAACCGATGGTCATGGCCGAGGTAGACGGTATCCTCGTTGTGCTCTGGCTGCTGGCCTTTGACTCTGACTTCCACCACTGTCGTTGACAGGGACCAATCCCTTCTCATCTCAGTCGATGATCTTAACAACATACTCTACCTGCCATATCATCCCGGACAAAGAGATGGCGTCGATGTCGGCCTTTCTGAGCACAATGCGTTGTCTGTTAAACTTCATTCGATGGTCGGTTAGGATTGACTAGACTCATGCAATCGACTGACTGTGAAGTCAACATTTGCGGCAGCAGGGAGAGCATATAGACCAAAGGTCCTACCATGGACCATTGAAGTAATACAAGCAACCACAAACACACCCACCACCAGCGTGCGCCACGCCCGCGTCTCCATTTGCACCGTGTTATGCAGGAGTACGGCCTGGTTCGATGAGGTGAAGACCGTGCTGCACCGTGTCAGCGGGTCAGAGGCAGAGTTGTGGACTGAGCGGCCTCATCGACTTCCTGGTGCATCGGTGGTAACAGCCTCTGAGCGTGAAACGGGGAGTGTATGTACTTCCGTATGGTACCGTTGACAACGAGACCGGGAGCGACAAGCCGCCCTGGGCAGAGCAGGATCAGCGCTGGTGTATTAACGACGAGTCCGCAAACACAAACAGCCGTAGCCAACGACGTAGCAGAACCTGGAGGCACAAAGACTCGTCGCGTGATGCGCGGTACTGATCCAGTAAACGGAGACGTCAACGAGGGCTGCGAGTGTGCTGGCAAGGACCAGCTCAGTTAGCGCCATCCAGGACAAGAAGTGCTCGTCCAACTCCACCGCTGACCCTTGCTGGGCCGCTGAAGTTCGGACCAAGAGTTTCCCTGCTTCCGACAGACAGGTACTCCAGACCTCCACAACTCCCGGCGGAATCCCCCGGAATCGCGCGTAGCAGCGTCACTTCATCGAAGTTATCCCAGAGACATGTTCCTTTTGTGAGCAACACAGGCAATGGTGCCTGTGTGCGCGGAGTGCCGAGTAGCTGAGATGACAACAGAGGAGGCCTGTAACATCTCGTTGCTTCTGGTTGCTTGGTCTTTCACGGACTGGGGGGGTCTCTGGACGTCCAAGGACGTCTGATATCTCTATGCTTCAAAGATCCTTTTTGCTGGAGGTTGGTGACAGGTTAACTAGAGCTCTTGGACAGGTTTCGTTCTTGTGACGGGGTTGTGGTAGACTTACGGATGGCTGACTCGCTGACTCCACCATGAATTGGCTTGTCTTGGAGTAGGCGACGGCAGTGCTAAAGAGGCTACGGACGATAATGCGAATCATGACGGACAGGCGCTTCGTATCCTGAACTAGTATATGTAGCTGTGACGCGCCGCTCGTAAATCGTCTATCTGTTCGGAGATGCCTAGGGGGAAGACGACCACGGCTATGTATCCATGAACATGTCAGTCAGGAGCGTTGTAGCCTTAGTATGGCAATGGGCGGATAATGTTTCCATGGCTGTAGCCGTGGTGGAAAGCTGCTCGGTTGGGGCTGGCGGGGGATGTTCAGATTGAGACGTCAAGGATAATAACTGGAAGTCGAGTTGCGACTAGAGGGTAGGTATTAGCAAGAAGAACTCAACAAAGGCCCGCTGATGGGATTCAAGGCCGAAATATGCCATAGAACTCACATTCCAGCTAAGGCTGGGCTGCCCTCAGAGCTTTGGGTTGGCCTGTGTGAAGGATGAGAGGACGAAATACAGTAGCTCAGAACTCTAGGCTCGTTTGCTCAACGTTGTTTCCTTGCAGGAGGGAGCCTGTTGGAGAGGAGTCAGTACGGCAGTTTAAGAAGCTTTATCTCCATTCGGCTCGCTTGTCGATACAAACTTTAAAACCTGCGCAGCCCAATTTTATCGGCTCGCACCTAATAACCTTTTTTTTTTTGGGACTGCTATGCGGCCGTCAACCTAGTTGTTTCCTTGTCACACAAGGGTCACCTGTGGCACGCCGCGGCTGGAGGGGCTGGTCCTGTGACAGAGCTTGGCTAGGCCGCTGTCACTGTTCACTATGGCGTAAATGGCCGCCGAGAGGGTGTTGAGGAGTTGAGATAGCTTGTCGACCTGCGCTTTGAAGACCTGCTGAGGCGCGACTTGCGAGAGGTTGACGGCTGCTCCGCAGTCGGCGGCTTCGGGGGGGTTAGCGTCGCAGACGAACACGTTAGAGATGGTGCTGTTGGAGGCGGAGGAGGCCGTGGGCAAAGCCTAAATCCAGTTGTCATTCGTAGCAAGGAGGCTGAGTCGATATGCTGTCATATAATCTGGCGTTGAAGAACACTACGACAGATTAGGTTAGCATTCTATGTGAGTTTTGACCGGATTCAGTAAGCGTAAGTCATGGACTCAACGCCCCTAAGGCGTTGGCGGTGATTGACTGCTCCATATTGCGGGGAAGGAGAGAGGGGAAAGCGACTGTCTTCCTCGAAGAAGGACAAAGGAGTGGTCGTCTATGGTCGAGTGGCTGTTCGAGCCACAAGTCCGTCATCGGTAGACATTTCGAGCCGAGAGAGCCTAACTGAGCACATGTACTCCGCCGTGCTCCAGCCGTCTCGCGCCACCGGGGGACAGGACGCTGGGAGAGTCTTTCGTGTCTGAGAAGAGGCAGAGAGTGGTAATAGCCGTCTGAATGGTAGGGATATGACCTCGACTATCAAGAGCAGGTGCTCAGTCCCCAAAGCAACACCTCAAGGTCGAGTACACTTGGAGTTCACGGCATGGGATCTGCCGTCACGACGGCGCATGTCTAAGGCGACGGGCGGGACAGGTGGCAATCTTGGGGCAGGGAAGCTATCGAATGATGCTGGCCAAGGTAGAACAGGAGACCAAAATGAAAGAGGAGAAAGCCAAGGATGGGGCTCCAACTCGGCATGCCAGATTTGAGCAGAAGGATATATTAAAGAGCAGAATACTCGTGGAGCCGAGCAACAATACATTCGACAACCCAATGTGCTGCAGGTGCGCAAGGTCAATGAAGAGTCCAAGAAGCGCAAAGCTGCGGAGCAACTGTGGGCTCATGTCAAGGAGGAGAGACATCTGTAATCACGGGGAATGATCACGAAGAAGCCCGCTCCTGCTCCATCTCCTTAGCCTTCTACGCTTCAGTGTGGCGCTCATCCTCCTCCCAAAGCTCCCGCTGCACCTCCTACTCGTCGACAGCTCGCTGCTGCAGGGCAGCCGTAGCAGCCTCGAACCCATCAGAGCGGCTGCGTCTTGTCTCTTTGGAGGGTGTGGGAGAGAATCCTTTCGCGGACTGAAGTTGAAGTAAGCGTGGCGTGTTTTGGGATTCGCGCTTCCGGGTAACAAATATTGAGGCGCTCAACGACGAACAAGCGCGCTGTCGAGGAATCACGACAGGGAGGAGGATGAACACAGATCTGCGAGCTGAGAGTGAGCGTAGATTCCGACGAACAACAATCGAGTGACGAGACGTACAGTCACCAACAGAGAGAGGTATTGGTAGAGCATCTGTCACCACGCGTCAGGGACAAAAGACAGGACTTAGCTCCGACTGGGACATGACGTTGAAGTGCTCTGATATCGTCCTCCACCGTAACTGCTTCCGAAGCTGCTGCACCGTAAACTACCGCTTCTCCGATTAGAAGATGTCGCTCCGCCACCAACTCAACACTCGCCCTCGTGCCATATCTGGGCAACTGCCGTGTGCCTGAAGTGCCAGCACGAGCTGCCCGGCGAGTACCTCAACGGGTGAGTAGCTCACCGGGCGAGTCGTCGAAGTCGAGATCGACCTGTGGCGGCTACCTCTGGAATAGGCGTTGAGGAGCCTAGCGATGCAATGAGGCGCCCGCTGCGAGAAAGATGCGGCCGCAACTAGGAGACATGACGAGGTGCCGGTGTGTAGTAATGGCGGGATGAAGACGGAGCTGGACCCTGTGAGATATAAGCAGTGATGGTGAGAGGAGCGAGTGTGGTGTAGGAGTTGAATGACGGCACCACAGTCGCAGCACTGGAAACAGGAGAAACGAAAAGAGCACGCGGAAGGACTGAGGTGGGCTCTCTCTGTGCGCCGAGCTGTCGGTTGTGGCAGACACGAAGGCATGGAGGTTCATGTCGTTCATATTGCCGCTAATCCGCCTCGGGGTCGTTGGCGTCGCTGCTATGCATCTCTTCATCAATATCAACACTGACGAGGGCTATGCCCAGGACCAGTCCCCCTTCCATCCTTGACCCGGTATGTCGGAGTCGTGTTCTTTCCTCGTAAGAGATGTGTCTAGTGACTCCCCTTAGCGTCGCAAGCCATAAGACGCCGCGAGGGAGTGCGTGGGCCAAAACACGGCTGTTGATAGCGAGTTTGTAACGGCTGTCTGTTCGGACCTCCTCGCCAAGAGGATTGAGAGCTTGAACATGCACAATAGGGAATGGTCTTTGGCACTAGGCTCTTTTGTTGATAAGCTGACAGACCTCCACACCAACAAAACCGGTAGTGCGGCTAGTGCCTCGGCATCTGAAACCAAGAAGGACACCTGTAGCAAAGCATACACCAAACCTGCAGCCTTGTATTCCGTCAAGTTCTCGACTGGTATCAGAGGCGGGTCCCTCTCCCTGGAAGTCTCGACACCCTACTTCTCCTCCTGCTGAAGCCAGACCAACTGACGTCGGTGGTTTTCCGTCGCAGCACCGACCCTCAAATCACGACGCAGTACAGGCCACTCCTCGCGGGTGTGGGTACCGGTGCCATGATACAGTGTAGGCGATATGGGGGCGGCGGTGGCTGCTGGAGCTGTGGATTGCTTTGTCGGCGCCTATGGGCAAAAGAGATGTTTGGCTGTAGTACTCGAGGTCAGTGGATGCGGCGAGGATGAAGGAAGCGTGGGGGAACTGACCTTGAGTCGAGCCGTCCTGGGCGCTTGTTTGGTTCGTGTGCCACGGCTGAGAAAAGCTGTGACCTTTGCGCTGCGGTGTTGTGTGATACTGGATCGAAGTTCAACGGCTCAGCGAAGGTCAGCGGTAGAGTTGGAGGTTATCGACGACGAGATCGCTCGCCGTAATCGGAAAGCAGTTGATTTTGACCCGAGTGGCCGATGTGGTATCCGAAAAGCGAGTAGAAGATCGCCCCCAGGCTCGATATCGTCGGGCATCAATCAAGCTCTGACGGAAAATACCCTAGAAACTCGACGCGTCGCTGGTTGACCGTAATCTGACGCCGATGGGTGCAAACCCCAACCACCACGGAAGGCCATATCGGGATGGAGCTGAAGCGTTACTCTGCCGATGTTTGGAATCGTTGACGATCGAACTTTGCCGGATGAGAATGCCGAAGTAGAGGTTGGAGATGTAGGAGCTTTATCGGGGAAGCCTTCGCGGTGCTATGCTATGACACATTTGTCTTGAGACTGTGTGCAGCTGCTAAGCTAGCTGGAATTTGTTGGCCGTGGTTCTTTGTGTAGGAATGCAAACTGCACAGTCATTGAGTTTGAGGCGAACCTCGAGCACGATGATCAATGATTATCTGAACCAAGTGATGCGGTTGCTAGAACCAGATCGGACCCACCCAAAATAAATGACGAGGTGCCTGGAGCTAAGCGGCGGAACAGGAGCCAGAAGGCTAAAACAACCACCGCTGTGGAACCAGTTTGAAGATGAGATCAGGAATCATGTCGGCACATTCCGCAAATCATTTTTTAGAAGGGCTCTGAACTTCAGCCATCAAGATTACATCGGTATAAAAATAAGTACACGGATTGCACCGGTGGTTGTTCAGATATATGGTATTGAAGTTGGCTATATTTCGACACAGGTGGTGGGAAGATGTGCGACATAGACATACCAAGTCTCCAACTCCATCCATATTGGCCTAATGAATCTGCTCAGACCTTCAACGGTGGTCTCTCGCGACCTGGTTGCTAAGCTTTCATCTGTCACGAATGTTGAGCTGGTCAGTCCCTCATACACTTAAGCTGAGGCCCTCCGTTGCGGAAGTAGTATATCAGCCTGGATACCAGAAGTAGCTTCAACGCAGTCCAGGACATACCAGGCCCACTTGGTACAACGGTTAATCCGGTTGATCTCAGGAATGACCATCTTCGATAGTAACACTTGTTCTCGTTGGTGGCCAGACTCCTGGTCAGTCGTTCAAGTCCTGGCTGCGCCTATTTCTTTTGTGCTTTTGCACAAATGTCCTGTTTCTTTTTACATCCGAAATCTTAGAAACCGGACAATTGATTCGAAATTAGGAATGTTTACCTAGCTAATGACACATCTTTCCTTTCTTCCTTTCTTGCAACAACGAGAGATCTGGTAGTAGTCGTTCCAGCTCGTCCCAATTCGTGACCGAGGCCTACAACCTGGAACCAAGCTGGATCGAAGCAAAATAAGAAATGCAGGTCAATGTCAAGCACCTGTGGATCATTATGGTTTGCTGTTGATCTGTGAAGACCCCAAGTACCGAGTGTCTCAGGGTGCTAAAAACCTGAACCGTTTCTTCGGCCAGCTCTCGTCTGCACTCCAGTTGCGCAATAACTGGCCTAGATGTAAGCGATCCGGTGGCTGACTACAACTTGTCGGTTGACGAAATGGAGTTTATGGAAAACATTCGACATCTCAAGGAACCTAATCGAACTTAAAGACTCTGCCTTCATTGGGTTGACCAACCATCCGACAGCGGAACGGTGCATAGGAGAATGTTCATTCCCTTTGAGAACGAGATGTGAGGTACCTCGCAGCATCTCACTGGTCGCAAATGTCCTGTACGGGATGCAGTTACTTTGTTACGCTGGGAAAGAACCACAACGCTAAGATCGAGAACAGAGTTCAACAACTTGTCCAGGCGGCGCGAAAAGTGTCAATTGGCAGTTGCACATCTGCTGTAAGACTGGTGAGTTGGCAGCCTGCCTCTAAGCGGATACCAATGATTAGCTTAAGCAGGGTAATCCGGTAACTGAGCCCGACCATGCGCAGATCGAGTAGCTAGGACCAGTCGCTTTTGATATTGAAGGATGCGCTGATATTAGAGGCATATTGGATCTACCGGCGTCGGGATACAATGAAGCGACGTCCCGGCTCTGCTGTGTGCTGAAGTGCGACAACGCACTGCCGAGATGGACGGCGTGGTAGATGTTAATTGTATAGCCTTGATCCCCTCAACCCCCATTGTGACGATGGATGGCACAGTCGGGTACAGAGTTGCGACGGGTACGACTTCGATGGTAGTGCTTGTACCGGTAGTATCGCTCTCGATCTCAGGTACCGGACTTTGGGAAGAGATGACGGTTTCGGGTATGTCGGAGAGGACCATTCGGTCTTGGTTAGAAGATGCGTTGCAGCAAAGGTGGCGTTTGTGAAGGTGGATTATACGCTTGGTGATTCTTATCGAAGCAAGATATTCATGACCCAACAGAGTCTCTGTCGACCTCTGGAAACAGAAGTGGATATCCATTAGAAGGGGCGAGTCGCCAACAAGGCCCGATATGCTATTTCCTTTACCAAGGAAGCCGATAAGTTGACATCCTATTGCATTATTAGGTCATATCGTCGATGATGTGAAGTTGTACAGGCCGCTTGCCAGAATGTCTCGTTGTCCGGCGTGCTAGTTAGCTACCCTGCGGGCCGCATAGGTTATCGATGAGCTGTAGATCGTTGTGCGAGGATTTGTAAGTTATTGTTAGTAGTATGGCTTAGGGTGCTTCAACATTGCAGTGATTGGGTAATGGCGAAGCCGAGGATGACGAAGAGTTAGTAGAGGATGGGCAGGCCGGCGGATGTCTCCCCGTCTGTTGCTCCCATTGGAACAGGCATCAGCGTCACCGGCAGTGTCCTTCCAGTGGTCTAGTTGAAGAGGGTCTTAGGCGTCCACCCTTCGGCTACGGGCAAGATGCTGTCAACCTTTGCAGCCCAGTTACGAAGACGCCGCTGTAGAAGGCCCAGCAGCCAAAGACGACGGTAGTATCTGAAAAGACTGGAACTGAGGGGTTAGAATTCATTTGTTTGGTAATGAAGGAGAGTTTGATAGGGACCACCCACGTAGACGAGATTGGGATGCGGTCGGACGGTGGTAGCGAAGAGGATCTTGCCCTAATGCTCAGTGAAGCCGCGCATATCCAAGGCAACAGCACGGCTACATTCACTCCAGCACTAAGCAAGCAGAAGGTTTGGAACCTTAATATCACGGCCGTTGTGTTTATCGGCCGTATATTCTTAGATAGTTAAGCTATCTCAAGGCAATGTCAACTGACACCGGGGCAAGTGATACAAACTGCTCGAACAAACGTCAAGTAGATGAATTGCGACACTCTTCCCAGAAGAAGTGAATCCCGAGAAAGAGTGACGGCCTGCCAAACCGATTGTCAGATCTTTTAAACAGATGTTCACCTGCAAAGTATTCACTGTAGCTTCCTCCATCAACTGCTTCAAATATAAAAGAGCTTTGTACTTGTAACCTTTACCTTCAACCTTCCCCTCGCCCTCATTTCCTCTTCAAATTCAACTTATCCAAAAGATGGCTACCACCAACGATACCAACGGCGGCCCCATGTACTCAGCCACTCCTACAATGAAGACATCCCCATGGAACCAGGCAGCTCCCCGCCACTACATGTCCATCGTCCTCTGCTTCCGGGTCGACGACAACAATAAAGACACCTTGTCCCCGAAGCACATCCACGAGGTTCTCGCAAGTGTCGTCACCAAGCGTCCCGACTTCGCCAGACACCTCATCCTCGACCCCGAGTCGCCCTCGCGCCTCTGCGTCCAAGCTGCCTCGTCCAACCCTGTCATTCCGTGCCACCTCCTGCCCGTCGACTTCAGCTACTCATTCAGCGAACTGGAGGCTCAGAACTTCCCGGCAGCCGCGTTCGTCGACCCCAAGTTTATCATCAGCGGCGACATCAGCAGCGAGCCCAAGCCAGTAGTCCAAATCCAGCTGCTGTACATCAAAGAGGGCCTGCTGATGTTCACCTACCTGCACCATGCCTACGGCGACGGCAGCTGCATGGATGACTTCCTGACCGTGCTGGCGTCCCATCTGGCACCCAAGCCCGAGTCCAACATCCTAGTGAACAACGAGAGGACCAACGTGGACTTCGACATCGGCAGCAACAACAAGAGCGACCGCGACTTCAACACCCTCCTCCAGCAATGCCCCGAATACTCCCTCCTCCCCACCCCAACTGGCCCAACACAGCCAATCCTCGCACCAATCGACCTCGACATGCCCACCTACAAGTCCACCCTAACCGGCAAGATCTTCGTCGTCCGCGCTGCCAAACTCCGACCCGTCATCACCTGGCTGAACGAGGCATACAACGGCAACCCAATCTCCAGCTTCCTCGCCCTCCGCGCCCTCCTCTGGGCGCACACCACCAAAGCCCGACTGGCCACCGAAGGGCCAGCAACTCGGGCACTATTCGCTCAGCACAAGCCCAACTTCTGCAACCCCCACAACTGGAACCTCCCCTGCAAAACCCTCTTCCCCACCGCCTCCTCCGCCTCCTCTCTCAGGTCCTACTTCGGCAACGCCATCGCCATAGCACGCACCACCCTCCCCCTCCCCCCAAACGGTGTCGACCTCCTCCTCGCCGCCACCACCTGGCCCCAGTCCCACTCCCACCACCTCCCCCCACCCGCAGCCCTCCTCTCCCTCATCCGCGCAATCGACGTCTCCAACGCCTCCATCTCCCCCGCCTTCGTCGCTACCCGCACAGCGCTGTTCCGGGCTGCGCCGGATATACGCTACCTCGGCATCGCGCACGATGCGCGGGCGGGGCACACCTTTTCCGCTAATACGTGGCGGTTTCTGGGGGGGAGGGCGGGGAGGTTTTGGGATGGGGAGGGGGTGGGAGGGACGAGATGTGTGGCGATCAGACGGGTGCAGGGGGAGTGGGGGTTTCCGCATGGACTGGTTATGCCGGGCCGCCCTGGGGTGGAGGGTGGGGATTTGGAGGTGTTGGTTACGTTGGATGAGGCGGGGATGAGGGCGTTAGAGGAGGATGAGGGGTGGATGGGAATTGTTGAAGGAGGGGTGTAGGTGGGAGGAGGGTTTTGGTTTGGGGCAGTTGTTGGGGATAGGTGGGAGACGAGGTAGTGGGGTTTTTGATGCGGATGGGGATGGGGTAGATGAAATGGCTGGGTTCAGGGTTGGGAGTTCATGGTTAGGGTGGAACTGGATGGCGATATGGGATCTGAGTATCCTAGATTAGTAGCTATCTCGACTCAAATGGAATATCTAAGATTACACATTGTCCTCGTTTGTTAGGATGCTCGTCGTAAATGTTTTTACTGTCCGTTTTATTCAAGCTCGTGTATAAGTATCGCCTGCGATGGCTAATGTCGTGCTCCCTGGTATACGAGACTGCGTACACCTCGCCTCGACAAGTGTTTCTTCAGCCCAGAGCAGATAGAGAGCCGGTAGCGTGTTAATGCTTGGTTGGCTCTGTTGCGGCTTTGTAATCTTAACTAGCTACAAGACATTGTTGGCTAGGCTCGTTGATGTTTTTAGTAGACAAGGGTTACTCAAGTTTCTTAACGCAAAGCGCCGAGTAGACTTGGTGTTTCTGTCCAGTGCTATATGATTCCCATGGCCTTGAAAACTTCGATACGCTGTTATACAGCTAATTGGTCGATAAGATACTACTCCAGGCGGACTACGATGGTAATGATGAGTAGCTGTGTAAAAGTCGGCGCTCGTCTTCGGCGCTTATTGCGGCAGCAAAGGAACGTAGCCAGTTTACCTGACATTAGACATTAGACAATTCGACGCTAACTAAACCCGGCTTAGAACAAAGAGATAATAGAGATAACGAGCATTATACTACTAAATTAACTTAATCTAACGCTAGTGACTATAGTTAGACATTTAGCGATAGAATATACCGTTCTACGCCTACGGGCAGGATCTCTTAACCGCTTAACGAAGACGAATAACGAATCTTGATATTTCACTCAACTAAGATAAACGCTGTTAGCTCGGCGAGCTAAGCTCCGGGAAAAGATAAGATATCGACCTCGGTTAAAGGGGGAGGGGAATAGAACAGCCTCTATAGTTGTTAGACGTTCAGCGTAGTAATACTACTATAATACCGGAATAGATCCAAGCCTACGAGTAAAGAGAAGATATCTCTATTATCAAAGTTAGAGCGATAACACTTAGACTTGACGTAGCTACCGTTACCGTACTAATATTAGTCTTCCTTGTCCAGTAACGTGGATAGCACTAGACGATCGAGATTTCCTAATTTGATATTAAGGCCGTGTACGACATACCATAGACCAATATACCTAGTTGAGTCTCGCACCTGAGCTGCTACTCTCGGGGCAGCGGGGAGTCGGAATAGTGGCTCCTTGGTGCTTAGTGCCGCGGTGGGCACTCTTGTCGCGACAAGGCCCCTGCCTGGTTTCCCATGACGCCCGTGCAACTCCAAGCCCCCATCGTTCTGACAGACCCAGCCGGCAAGTCAACGGCCAGATCTGGCACGAGTCTTGCCATCGGCCACGAGTTCAGTCTTGGAAGTACGTCAAACCTGGCGTTCTGGCTGTTCCTGTTGCTTTGGATAGGCTAAATACTTGTCATCTTCCTCGGTGTTCATTTCGACTTGAAGTGACGTTTTACACCATCAGAGGACTTGCTCTTTACAACGCTAAGCTCAGACCCTCGGGATTTAGGTTGGTAGTAGCTTAGCTACTCGTATCTCTTGTAGCTCAAAGCGCTAGTAAGTATTATTCGCATTTTAGACAGGATCTGGGTCGATATATTGTGTACTTAAATGAGATGCAAATCAACTGTCGCCACGAGTGAGACCTGCGTGCCAGCAATGCGGAGGTCTTAACAAGGGCGGCATTCTTTCGTGAAGGTCTGACTACCAGGCGCTGACTCTTGCTTGCGATATGGCTGGAGGGTGCGGCCGCATTAGGACTTAGGCGCGCGGTGGTCTGGCTTAGCATGTGCAATGGCTGTAGCCGCTGTATGTGGTGTTGTAGCATGGAAGGAAGTCCTTCCCGGTGTACCAGAGGGCCTGCCGCGCTTCTTCAATGACGCAAAGGTGCCTGGAAGCCTTTGCAGCTACTGAAGTATATTATCCGCAAAGTCACCGTCAGGAATACCTATACTTCCGATAGCCGTAGCTGGCGAGCTAGCTACCTTTTGAGGATTCTAGCTAGGCGGCTGCTCGTTTGGTATGATGATCGGTAGCTCCTACACCGCCGGCCCTAGGTTGGGCTACCCGTCAAGCTCTTTATCCTCGAGCATAGAGATCGCGGTGTTTGGAGAATGAGGTGGATTAAAGTGCGTGAGGAGTAAGAAGAGTTTGTATATCTTCCTTCCATCCTCATAACAGTACACGCCGAAGGGTCAGAGACACACTGAAGGGTATGTGTGTACACTGAAGCACAGAGGAGGTGCTTGTTTAGCAGAGATACTGATTTGATCTCCAGTGGTGCTCAACACATCCGAGACAACTCCGGATGGCGCGTCATCGCCGGATCCTTCACATTGGCCAAGGCTCCTTAGCTCGCTCTCCACCTGGTCAGGTATGAGTGGTAGTGGTAGCGGCATCCGGGCAAGTTGCCACTGGCAGGATGCACATCTATCACTTGGTTGCACAGGAACGTTCACAGATGACGGAATTCTGTTGTATATCGTGGCTTAGTAGCTGTTCAGTTTGAAGCAGGCTTCGTGGAGTGTCTAAAATTGAACGAGTGCTATCCCTCCAGCATTGGTTCCTTTGGGGTTCTAGCCTAAACGGCTTGTTGTTATCTCAATCGTAGATCCGTAAGAGAGAAAGAGTCCAGAGTAGGAACCTCGGGATAACAGTTGGCCGACCAAATTAACCTAGCAGCTATGCGTAGCGTTGTGGCTAAGTGTCGGACAAAGTTGGCGCTCTTCTCCGCGAATTGGTCCTCTGGTCATCCCCTAATATTCCAGATATCTTCCCTTTGACCTAAACTTACGTATGCCCCGCAACGTGGCGCTTCTCAAACCCTCTTGTTACCTTGCGCACCTACAGTATCTTAGTCTGCCGAATGCGATATTGATCTACTTAGCGAATGTTCCGCTTTTTGACTTTGCGTCCGTGATCAAGTCTGCCCTGTCGAGTGCGCACCTCGTGCTTAGCTTCGTCCTCGATCTTGTCTGAATCTTGGGCTGCATAGCCCGCTCTTACTCCTTGTCCTTAGCCTTCTACGCCTTGATCTTAGGCGGGTTGTAAGCTGTCGAGAGCTAGAGGCATTGGCTAGGTACGAAGAAGAGTAGCCTTTCGTTTGCCCATTGTTGTTATTGATTGGAAGGTGGTGGAGGGAAGGGTCGGTAGAGTTCAAGGGGCTTCGCTTTGGGTATAACAGATGTGACTGTTAAGGGTTGTCGGGAGGCATTGTGGAAATCTCCGACCACACTCTTTCGAGACGCAGGTAGGAGGCCAGCTGCTTTGTTTCAACTAGCACATACGAACCCTTAACGAGGTCAATAGATTAAGGGAGAAGCACAATCCTGGAACAAGCTTCTGTCGTAAGTTCTTACGCGTCTATGATAGAGGCAACTACTCCTAGGTCTCAGTATTACGACGACTGGTCCGGCATTTTGCTTGGGTTAGACTTGACCGCCCGGTTAGGTGCAAGGACGATCAACGCTGTCGACTAAGGTCGTTATATCAATACCTTACCCAACGAAGTGATCTGATATGTAGTGGTCCGCCGGGCGTGCCGCTCTGCGATGTCACCTCATCGCGCTAGAAGCAACAGACGGCGTGAGCTTACTCCGACAGTAGTGGTCGCTGTAGGCGAGTGACGTAGCGCACAAGTGTGCGATTGTGAATGGCGAATAGCTTGTATGCTTAAGAGCAGTAGGGCCTTGTTACTCGGGAGCAGCTGTGATAGTGTGGTGTCTCGGCGACGGCAGAACTCGAGTTGCTCTGCGTAAATTCGGCCGTCGCGATGGCAAGATCTTACCCGAACCGCGGGCGGAGAACTTCGAGTACCACTGCTATGCCTCCCTCATCTCGCAGTTGTTGGCAGTTTTGAGGTGTGATTTCAGTAATCCAGCAGATCAACGTTGAGCCGCTCAGCAAGGTATGCAACTTTCTGAGGATCTAGTTATCGGCATTTGCGTTATTAGTGAAGATCTCGAGGCGCTGCTAGGAACCCGTTACGTCCGTAAGCATAAGCGTCTTACCGTCAGAGTCCATCACAAAGTCTTCAGGGTCTAGATAAGTAGGATGAAACTGGGCAACCTCGCTGCCATTAATATTGGTACCAGGGTTGGTATCGCATGGAGATCCTGTCCGGCGATCGAATCGAAAGTTGAATGGGTAAGTGGAGTGCTGCCGGCCAGCCGGGGCAAAGGCGGCATGGCTGTCTGCCACCCTCATTCTCGGGCTCGGTCTCGAGGTGAGAGGTCACCTCTGGGTCGCGGCAAGAAAGCTGACGTTACACAGTCACCTCGAAATCGCCATTTCCACCCGCTGGAAATGGTTCGCTGTGTCAAGAAGGATCGCAGCGTGGCGACACCAGTTCTTGTGGTATTTTAGGGTATCATGGACCTTGGCATATCCATCAGGGGGTCCACCCTCAAGGGAAGCGAGATAACAGACTGATCGAGGTCGCGGATCATCGAGATTGACCTCGTCCTTCTCAGGACGTGGATGCACTGAATGTTGGCTATCTGGCTGGCCACTTTGGCTTCGAGGCCTTGCCGGGTGATCGCTGCGCTTATGGGCGATCCTGGTTTACTGTCTAAATAGATCTTGACTCGCAGGCTGATGAGATTCGAAACCTGACGCGCAAATGCAATGAACGTCTCGCCATATTGACGGACATCGTGGTATATCGCTGGCTCAATAGTAGTCAAGGTCTACCTCTAAAGTTTGAATAAGCGCCCTTTCTAATGATGCCTAGTGGTACTTGTGATGGAGTTCAGTCGGTGGTTCAGGTTGTACTTTGATGACCTCCGTGATGGTACACTTATCCCATGTATCGCTGCTACCTTACCATAAACGCCCAAAAGCAGAACCATCCACCTATGCTGAGGAGGCATCAGAACAGTGGTGCATGACGAGAGCTGTATTGAGCAATTGGTGTGAAGCCCTTCCACCAGTAATACTCTCCCCTTGGCCGGCCTTGAATTGGGATCTCTCTTTGGGAGGACGATCTCTCTTGTGCAAGGATGACATTGATGATAGGTAGATCCGCAAAAACCTTTGAGCCAAGGTGGTATCATCGAGCTGATCTGGCGAAGCAGAGGAATTAGCACCAACATGTCCCCGCCCAATAATGACAGAGAGAAAGGTGATGACGAGGTACCTACAACAAGAGATGCACACGATGTTTGACACAGCACCGGAGAGAGTATCAACAAGGGGGTATCGATGCGGAGAATGGGCCCGAATGCTCGGGATGTCCCTGGAACGAGTACAGATATCACAGAGCAGACGGCCAGATGCCGAAGCAAGTAGGAATAAACTCGAATTGAAAGGTCTGAAGTCTGTCTTATGGCAAAGCGTACCCGGTTTGCAAACCAGTAGCGCCAGGCATCTGGGGCATGGCTCCAGGGCCGCGCTACATTACGCAACGTCTGCAGAGCTGCTCCTGTTGCTCCTGCTGAAGAGCAGCTATATTCTGAGAGGTGTGAGGCTACTAGAAGCCCGGCTGGTGGTACTGGCTACGAGAATACATGACAGGAGGCACCTGCTGAAGAGGTATTCTGCGTCCCCCAGTTTTGCCGACACAACCGGGGAGCTGGCGAGGACGCCCGTCGGAGGGAGATGAGATGCCCATGGCTTCCTGAGTGAGGGGCATTCCGCAGCCGGCACTAGGCATGAGGACGCCGGGTTGCTGATTAGGAGCGTAGGAGAGTGGCGGCTGTCTGAACGGCTGAGGTATACGACCAACAGCGTAGTAGAGTGGTGACTGTCTCAACTTCTAAGGCATACCGTCTACCGCGGTAGCTTTGTATGCGGAGCAGTACTTCTTTGACAAATGATTATGCTGAGCAACACTGTCCCTGTATCGAGGCCAGTTCTGTCTCGTTGTGAAGAGTAGTATTGTAAACAATGGGTGACCGATATTTTACGTCCTCCGCTGATATTCCGAGTATGCGACAATCCTTCCGTGGCAAACCTAGCTACGTTGAGGAGCTAGAATCGTTGCTTTGCGTGTTGAGCTTGTGGACATCATGCTTCCTAGAGCGAGGGCAGTTGCGGCTGATCGTGTGATTGTTTCTCGCTAGCAACCGGGACGAAATAGGCATTGGCGCTTGACAATGTGCATGAAGCCAATCCTATTTCCGTCTGACCTGGACCTGAGCAACTACCGAGTGTGCAAAGTGGATGCTGAATGTTGTGTTCTTGTATTCCTAGGTTCCTGCCGGAGTTGAGCAGCCCGAGCTACGCCCTTCATCCTCGGTTATGGATCTAGAGGTTCTTGGTGGTTGTAATCAGAGATACTGGAGGATAAGCTCCTCTTTGTATTCACGCGCATCATATGCTTGAGCGTCTCCCCGTCCAATAATGCAGGTGGATTCTGTCTGACTTGTGATGCAATAGTTGTATGGGTTGTCCCACTAACTCGGCTGCGTATTAGAACACAGCCATCTCGCTGAGAGTCGTCTCTGCGATGATGGAGGCATTTCTTGTTGAGGCATCGCTTGTTGAGGGCGATGAGGCATCTCGTGGAGACGTACATGCTGTAATCCCTTGTCGACCTGTTTTTCAACTGCACTGTTTGTCCCGTTAGCTTGGCATACTTTGCCAGCGTTGAGGAAACGATTGACCGATAGCTGCCCGGATATCTCCAACTTTAGTCCAGAGCTGTCACTTAGGAAGGAAGGAAGGATGAGCCGGGGAGAAGTCGAGTTGAAAGAGGAGGAAGCTGAGACAGTCGTATTTGTTACGTCGGAGAAGACTCGGACGACACTCTTACCAGCATAGATCGCCCAGGCCAGGCAACTGAGAACCTCTGTAGTGATTGTGATTAGTCTAAGCTCAACAGGACCGAGAGACGATTGTTTCCAGGAAGACTCACATCGTTGTCTATCGACGGGTTTGGGATGGGATCCAAGTCGTCTTCGAGCTCAAACACCCGTGTAGCTTTAAGAAGATCGAGTAGCGCCAGCGAGGGACTCTCACGGTGGAGAGGCAGCAGTCTATCGGGGCCGACACGGTCAACAGTGCGCACACCGGTATTGGCAGCAGCTGGTTGCGCAATCGCACACCTTAGGATGTCTTAGGTCAGTGCCCCGTTCTCTCGTTGCCTTATTGTCAACCGCGGACTCAGCGATGGGGCAGGGAGGCTGGTGAGGCATCATCTTATCCCATCTGGCGAACTGGCCTGAGCCGCCCAACGCTTGCTCGGTGTTGCTTGATCACATTTCATGGGGCCTTGGTCGTACTAGGCGTGGAATGCTGATCAAGCTTGGTAGCCTGTGCGACCAGAACATGTCATAGGTTAGATAAAAGATCTTATGTAAGTTGAAGCAACTTGGAAGCTCGCTTCAATCTGGCAGACAGGGACTGCTAAGGCTGATGTTGGGAAGTGGCTCCGCTAATGGGAGGCTTCCGCTAAAAACGGGCCCGCTAGAAGGGGTTAGCGTGCCTCGACGTAGTAGCCTTGCCTGTTCCGTCCCGTAAATTCCCGACCGTAGACTTGACATAGTCTTCGCAGCTTTCGACTTTGCAACCAGAACCTCGTCGCAACCCTTGGATACTCTTTGTTCTCGCCAAATAAGCTTTGCTATCAAACCACTCGTCGATTCACTTCAAATTATGTTCGTAGGGTAGCTGGAACTTTGGAAGTCTCTTCGTCTCTCCTGCCTCCACCGTCTAACTTCAGCCACGGTGAAATTCCATCCATTTGTTTCCAAGTGTAACGGTGCTTCCACTAACGATACTCTTTCCCCCAGGACCGTGTTCTCCGAGCGTTTGACCTGTTAGACGACAAGACGTCTCCCAATACCGTCTTATGGACCTCATCTCAAGTCAAGACGAGCTATTGCCTTCTCTGCTCACCATGTCGGCTTTCCGCCAGACCAGGTCTCGGTCCACCTCCGTCTCTAATCTCGGTCCTTCACTCGACGACGAGGCGAGGGCTCGTGCTCTTCGATTCACTCGACCAACGCAGACCTGTCAGCCAGTACACTCTGTTCAGGAAGCGCCGTCCGAACGAGTTCAGATTCCGACAGAGCTTTTGACTCCTGCTACACACGAGCGAACTAGCTGAGATGCAATCCTAATGCTTCACCAGCAAGGGGTCAAGAGGAGATGGGCATCGATTCCGAAGCTGTAGATCTACTAGCACTGGGGTATATTGGTGAGGACACGTCTTCTAGGGAGAGTTGCCTGGCAGTACTGATACCTACGCCCTTTGCTCGGACGTTACCCGCGTTGTCGAGTAGTCTGAAGCCGGCCTTGCGGATTTGTCGGTGGCATTTCCTTTAAACTGGGGTCTCTATAAGCAAACCGACGGCTGGTAGGCTCAGATAAGTCTCTATAGGCGAACGCTGCCAAGCATACGAGATGTCTCTGGAGCCAGGGACTAGCTAGATGTGATATAAACATCAGGAGGTAAGGGCCGCAACGAACATGGTTTTGCAAATGGAGGAGAAGATATGGAGTGCGTCTGGTCTGGGATGGAACATCAGAATGATTGGATGAAGGAACAAGAGGCAAGCGAGCGATGAACCTATGGTCAGCGAAATAATAAGAAACGTTGCTTCAGCGCTGGAGTTAGCCTCAATTATGCCTTGTTACAGCTCGCTGCTTTCAGGGAGGCCATGTCCTACACCTTCCCCTTCTTAGTTGTGCAATGCTGTCCACGGCTGTGTGCCAAGCCTGTCTTTGAGTATCGATATTAATCCCAAGGTGTTCCTTGCGATTACATTTGTTGGCCCTGTACCAGGCCTTTCGGAGAAATGACATTCAAATGCCATTTCGGTTTTCGGTTGCAGGGACACTGTTATCGGATTACATCAACCCAACTAGGTGTAGGAGATAGAAAACCAACTCGGTTTGCTGGAGCAGGAGCTTCTAAACCTCGGAATACATCGGGATGCCGGTCGCTGATAATCTGGGGTTGCGCTTTGTGCCATCATTGGCCAAATCACTCTCGGGTGGCAAACGCAGGGTTACTGTCTCCCACTATCAAGGACCATGGGCAGGTCGATCCATCGCAGCTCGCAGAACCATCATTAGCATTTCATAACACTCATCCAACCCAGCTACGCTGAGTACCCTCTCCCTCACTCCTCGTTCATATAGCTAGGAAAAGTGACTTTGACGCTTTTCAAGGGAACCTCCCGTTCCAATAACAAATATCTAACTATATTAACTCACCTTATCTGGACCTCCGACATACGGGTTTCGCATTCTAGTCGGTGATATAGCGCCACTAACAGCGGACAAATGCCTCTTAGGGTTACCTAGCTGAATAGCCTGAGTTTGCAGCGTGCCAGTTTTAACAGGGCTGTAGCCGGAGATATTCACCCTGCTGCATTTATCGTAGGTGTGGATGTAGTTGCTGGATGTTTGATCATATGGAGTCACGTCGATATTATAATATGGCCGGCGAAACGAGTTGCATGGGCTTTGCTTAGGATTTAGCAGCGATATCATTGGCAACTTCTTTGGGTGGATGTTCTTAGGTTTGTAGTATTTCAGTCTAAGGACTGGTCTTGCCTTTCTCAGTCAGGATTACCTGATGTGTACTAAGATTTGGCTAAACGAGAGCCGAAAGTATAAGGTACGTTCGCTATTCTACGTAACGAGCATGTGTATTCGCATCCCATCCCATGTAGGTCCTATGTAGTACCTCTGGGTGCTCTCAGCTCAACGAAGGACGAAGAGACTGCTAGTTCTATGTTTATAATCCTTGCCTAGGTAATTCAGGAAACCAGAAGACGGGCAAGATGCTGGGTTTGCGTCATCCAGCTCGAAGTCCTAGAGATGAGCCTCGAGCTCCAGATGCATTGATATTCTCCTTTGTAGTATACGCTCTAGGGATCCCAGACTTGTCAATTGATCCATTTTCCATATGCGATGAAGGGATATGCAGATCGCAATTTCCCTCTTAACCAGTTCTAATGGCACGATCGTTGAAACTCTGCCGTGAAGAACATGATCTTTTCAACGTAGGACAAACTTTCAGCGACTACCAAATGACGCCTTCCGCTATAATGGCAGTACAAGCCTGCTATTAAAACGATGGATGTTTTCGCTATCATGTAGGCATATGTCTGTAATCAAGCAGTTTCGGTCATGGTAAGTATTGACTCTTCTGTTCTAGTTCCATGTCTAGCGTCCTTGAAATACCGAATGCCGTCGAGACAAACAGTCCCAAAAAGGCTTAGCCTGAACCAGTAGTCAGTGCCCGCACTAGTGCCGCTAGTAGCCTAGTGTCTCCACACCTCCCCAACGAGGTTGTCCAGAACTCATTCAGAAATATGAGAATCAAAGGCTTTCAACTCGGGCAGCTCCATCTGCCAATCACCAGAAAAGGCCAATATTTGCCCCCGAGACGTTGTTGACATCGTCCATGGAGGGACATCGTCTGATACGCTAAGATGTGCCAAATCGAGGGGAATTAAGATCATATAGGTTCAAGTGACAACGTCGGGTTGGCTCGTAGACTCCACGGCACCGGTACCTCATGGCAGTGGGTGGTTCAATGCTATGTTATTCGAATTAACGAGTTGATCATTGTACCGTGGCAGGGTGTATGGCGTACTGGTTGAGGGACCGGAACACAGCATCTTGCCCGAGGGGGTCCCTCCACCTGGAAAGCGGTACTTCAACCCAGCGATCATCCTCAAGGGGACGAGCTCGATCTGGTCATCCAACTTTCTTTTGCACTTTTGGAGTTTTTTGACGCGACTTCCACTGATGTTAAATGCATCGTCCTCGACTTTACCAAGACCAACAGCCAGACTGCCATCCTCGCGATAGCAACCACAGACGGCCCGGAACGACCTGACCGGTCTCATCTCCATTCCTTCACAACCTCAACAACACATACGTATTTGCCTAGGGTTATTAAGGCACCAACCTAGGAGTCAACGGCACTAGACTACGAACACCTGAAGAAATAGTACCCAGTCTTCCACAACGATAGGCCACCCTAGAATCCTCCTCAACTCCTTAACAGGACTACCCTCATAATATTGACAAGTCTATTCCCCATCGCTATCGTTATTGGCGTCATCTCACCGAGCTCGGAATCAAAGCAATAGCCGTCTTCAAGCACGAACCTTGCCCGCCGTAGAACCCTATCTTGATAGAAGGTGACGATACCGCCAGAAGTTCCTCTATACCCACCGCAACGTCGCACCGCGACAATAAGCCTGCCTCAACCCCTGTTCCGGGACCACCAACGGAACCTCAGACGTCAGCATCCAGCAAGCGCACACCGATAACCTCGCCACCAGCACAGCAGCGATCAGTCGCAGAAGCAACTGCCAGTATGATCTCACCAGCTAACCCACCGCCATTATACGACACAACGCCTCCAAGAACACGACTATAGCCTCTCACAATATCACGTCGAGCTCACACACAGGCTAAACTCCAGCCTTCGTCGCAAAGTCCTGTTTCGACCACGCCTTCCTCCCCCACACTCATCTCTCCACCGAGGTTGTCGACCTTCGCAAATATCACCACCGTGCCGCCAAGCTTACCCGAACCTAAGCTTACGTCCAATCATTTCATATACAGCCAGGAGGCCGTTGAAAAGCCAAGTCCAGCCGTCGTCTTTACAGTCGTCATCTTAGTCGCAAACCAAACCATATCCCAACCGATCGACGGACAAGGCACATCAGCGAGACAAGCTCTGAGCCTAATCCTAGTACGCCGACCACCGCGATGGATGCTTGCTATCACCTAGACCAACGCTAATCCGCTGCCTACGACTACCTTAACAACCTTATCGACTTCTCCGACCGAAACGTGACTGCGAAAATTTTATCTCGAGCTATATTACGCTCGTTTGCCTCTATTACTAACGCACCTGACGCGTCTGGGCGGAGCGGCCCTCGACTCCATTCGGGTTTCTATCTCGCGGACGTTGAAAACGGCAGCCGTTGTGCGGATTTGTCGCTGCTGGAGGGGGCACTACGGTATTACGCTTCTAGGGGAAGATGCTACCAAGATGGAAGGAGGTTGGAGATGAGGAGAGATGCTGTTGATTGAGGATCCCCCATATCGCATCGCTCTCGACCACTCGGCCGATGGGACAGAGCCTGCCTCCTATGCCCACTTCTCTAAGATACCCTTTGTCCTTGTATAGGTGCGCCTGGCGCGTCCGTTCCCAGCGCCCTGGCCTCCATTCGACTTTCATCTTACGGGCGTCTACAATAGCGCTGGCAAGCGGATACGGAGCGGTTGGAGGGGAGGATGGTGCAGCGCTGTTGGGGGTAGCTCGTAAGGGTGGAAGGAAGTTCTGGAGGAAGAGGAGGAAGAGGAGGAGCAGGAGCAGGAGGAGGAGGAGATGGGACAAAATGCTGCTCACTGCGGATGTTCGTTGCCGCTCCCTTCACGAGCCCCGAGGCCCCGGAGATCTATCAACAGCTACACAAGGATTACGTCCGTGATTCTCAGTAGAAGGAGGTTAAGCCGGGGGAGCCGACGGCAGGATATATGACCCGTAAGGCGCTTGG
This sequence comes from Coniochaeta ligniaria NRRL 30616, assembly GCA_001879275.1. NCBI lineage: Eukaryota > Fungi > Ascomycota > Sordariomycetes > Coniochaetales > Coniochaetaceae > Coniochaeta > Coniochaeta ligniaria. The sequence continues at coordinate 386,551 of KV875108.1, forward strand.
AATCTTAGCCTGCCTGTTGTGCGGAAGCTCTGGTGGGTATCTCCCCGGCGCGAATTCTCTGTGGTTTCGATCCGATGACGTGAACTCCACGAGCTCCGAGGCCCAGGAGATTCATCAACAGCCACACAAGAATTCCATCCGGGATAGTTAGTAAAAGGATAAGGATAAGGGGAGCGGTCTTTTACATCAAGAAAGCTGGTGGGAGGTTCAGTCGGGATACAACGATGGCTGGATGTGCAGCTGCAAAGCCGCGCAGGGATCTTAGACTGCGTGCCATCGCAAACCCTGCTGGGCATCCCCCGAGGTAAACTTTCTTTAGGTTTCCATCTAATATATAGGTTAGTCCGACGTTATTAAATAGAATGTAGTAGAGTCTGGAGTTTAAGATGGACTACGTTACGAGGCTGATGTTGTCGGCGGAAGCATCGATATCGGTTGCTAAGAAATTGAGTACCCCGGCTTGGATCCAGGGAAACTCGCGGCCGATGAGTAATTGGAGATGCTCCGTTATGCATTTCCAGATGCTATATACTCGTCCGCCGAGCTCCGGCTCGGATTCCATATCCACGCCGTCGTCGCTCACCGCACGGGCGACTACCAGAATTATCCAGAGGCCCAACCTCAATTCCATCTCTCAACTTATCGCGCCAATTCAATTAAGGCATCCCCAGCTCGGCATATGAACCGTACTAGCAGCAACCTTGGCGGTACTCCCTTCGAACCTTAACTAGATTTGATCGCTGCCATCGCTAAGCTCAAAGCCTTAGGACAGTAGCAATCGTCCTGCTCGCCATTCCATCTACAAGTCGCAAAACTCCCACTACCATCACCATACCCAGTGCGTCACAACCTCCATACCGACGTGCCTAACTTCCCGGCATGGCTCTTTCGTCTTTTCCTAAGGAAACCGCACAGCTACCGGAAATCATTTTTGAAAGCGGTTCACCTCGCCAATGTGACGTCCATTTGACAATCGAAGCGACGATCGGCGATAAGGACAAGCCAGACCCAGACGCCCCTGGTGATCGAGGAAAGACCTTGTACGAGCTAAGGGTTGCTATTACGATGACCGCATGACGCTGCAGGCGAATGTGGGCGTATAAGGGTCCCTGTGGCTGTATGGGTGGAGTGGGGAAGCTTCCGCTAACCTGATTTTACTCATACAGCCACAGAGAATCTCACGGGTGCTGCCCATTCCCTCCGGGGTTGGAGAGCGTACGGCAGGTCAGTCAGCTAGTTGTGATCGCTCCAGCCAGGTGGACGGATAGGGTTCTCGCCTTCGCGGCAGACAGGCTAAAGGAGCGGGATGATAAGGAAAAGAAAGCTGCGGACAGGGAGGACATGCTGGTCGTGTGTTGGGTATCGCCTTGGTATCTTATATTGATGATTAATCTGTGCATATTTTGATCTGCTCCTTGTGCCCCTTCCATGCATCTTGCTTTTGAAAGACTATTGATACAACAAGTTACAAGTGGCGGTTCTGGTATTGTGATTCCGAAGTCAAGTCAATGCAGCAGAAGAGTTTCTATCAGCTGTTGGAGTCTATGGTCTATACGCGTCACAAACAGCTAGAAAGAGCCAGCTCTAAAGGACACATCGGTGATTCCAACGGTTCTTTAGAGCTGGTATCCTCTTTGAAGCTGGCCGTCGACCCCCAGTCATCTGGTGTGAGACACAACTGACCCGTTAGGGCGAGGTACTCGGACAGCTTCTTGGCAAATGCACAATGTATATGGCCGCTATGTGTAGTGAGATCGAAGTCGTTCTTTCGGGTCAATTTGCAATGATCTCTGCGTACTTACACTTTAAAATAACCTTTACAGATGCGACTGTTTCAGATTACGGATCGTTGTAATCTTTACTCGGTTCGGATGAGCTGTCGATGTAAACGGTCTGTTCGATATATCTAATCGGTCTCTTCGTCGGGTCGGCACTACGTCGGCGGGATGTATCTTATATCACTCCTCCTATAAGAACATGGCCTCCTCCATGCTATCCCATCTCCAGGAGCCTGACGAAATAGTAACACCACTACATCCACTTGCTAGCTCGACAACCTCTGTCGCACCGGATGTGACCTCACTTCGGCATGGAAAGTCTATGACGACTCGAGAGTATCACAGGGAGCGTTGGCAGATGTCGTCGAAGGCTTGGGCCAGGGACCCGCAAGCACATGGTGCCGATACTGGAGGCCGTGTCAGGATATGAACACTAGATGAGAGTCAGATCACTCAGGGCCAAGATGGTGGGAACAATGGTGGGTGATGGTGTACCCAGCGCAGACCCCGGAGTGGTGGCCGATGTAGTACACACATGACATCTCGGAGCTAAGATGTCGGAGCATACCCTAGGTCGACATGCTGACATCGGCATCGTACGGCCAGCTGATATGCTCAGATTCCTGAGTAGCAACCAAGCATTGGTCGTCTCGACCATAGGAGGTGCGACGGGGTAGCATGTCCAACTGCTAACCATAGTAAACCATTCTACCTCCGGCGGAGTAAGATTGGTTCACTCCATCGTCATAATTCTGGTTAGTCACCAGAATCGCGCAAGCGAGGCTCGAAGAGGAACCCAGTGCAGAACCTTGTCGTTTGGCCAACCTCTTAAGATATGAGACGAGATTCATTCACATCCTAGAAGGCTGGGATGAAACGCCGCCTAGCCCGTGAAAAGCAGTGCCGGGATCATGCGTGCTGTGTGCTCGGAATATCGCTCTAGAGACCGGGATATGTCTCGTGCTTTGTGCCACGTTGACTGCTTAACCCTGATGAACCATCTCGGTAATGATAATGAGTCTTCAAATATATTACGTTCGAATAGAAATTGATCACCTTGTTACGGTGGAATACAGCCCTAACATACCATATCGTTAGCTCATCTATCACTGAACTCAAGTTCGGAAGCTACGTCATAGCGAACTAGCAGCGCATATCGTGTTGAAACTAATCTGATATTGAACTTGCACCCAGTAACCTCGTGGTCATGCGGCCGGCTAGCTGGGCAGGCAATCCATGGCAGTCTATTTCGGATCTTGAGCCATCTTGTGTCGAGTCCACAACACGGAAAGGCTTAGATAACAGCCGCGAGCCAATCTCAAAAAGAAAAGCCACAGATGCTCCGTAATAATGATGGGGATAATGTAACAAGAGAGCCGTCGACGAAAGATAGCAACCTCGTAGACCAGCAACCATGTGTAAGCTCTGTAAGAAAAAGCACCGCGCACATTGGGCAACGATGTCAATAGGGGCACCTGCGTACAGATGTTTCCCACAGTTGTCCTAGTGTAGGGATGCGCTCTGGCGTTCATGCTTCTCGTTCTCTGCTTGTCCTTGCTACGTTTCCACTTCGGCGGCATCAGTCCACACTACCCGGCATTTTGCAACGAGGACGGCGGTCAATGAATGCAGCAGTGTCGCAGAGAACACCCTTGAGTTGACAAAGAGGGGAGTTACGGGTATCTCGATGGAATTGGTGAGACGCTTGCTGGCTGTACAGGCTCGATAACTGCAACGAAGATGTTGAAAAACACACGGCGCGTTTCTGTTGTTGCTGTATACTGGGCGAAATGACTATAGGTGGAGGGGGTCCAACGGACTGGAAGTATCACCCCTCACATGACAGCATTGCCAGCTCTTCAAGTCCAGGAACCAAACGCATCGCAATATTCCCCCAGGACCACTTGAAACGTCCGATTTCCTTAGCAACCGTCTGATCCTCAGCTTCGAGAACTAGCCAGTCTTGCTTCTCGGTGAGGTGACTGGGTCGACGAACGAAGGTAGATAGCATGACTATTCAATCACTGTATTAGCATCGATTAAACCACCCCACTCGTCTCAAACAATCAATGTAGCTGGAGGGGGATACCTGTAGGAGTCCGTAAGAGTAGCTTTCCAAGAAAGCCATCAGCTTTTTGGTTTCCGTCTCAATCTTCATCTCGTCGTTGGGGTCGATCTGAGCGATCGTACGGGCGTAGTCGGTGAGGTATTTCTGCAAAGACTCGTCCTTTTTGGGCGTTGGCATGTTGGGTTTGTCGTTGGACGTGATGGCGTTGCCCTTGCTGGGGTCGGGATTGGGACCTTGAGTGGCCATGATGTTGTTGGTTGAAAGTTCAAATCAAGTGGAGAAAGAAGTGTGTGGTTTTGGGGATGGAGAACTGCTCCCTGGGAGGCCGAGGTGCCGGCTAATATGTACCCTTCCGGGGGCAAGTTAAGCTTTTCCGGCTGCAGGTTAAGGTTTTCCAGGTGCCGGAGCCTGTCGGAGAAGAGTCAGTGTCGCAGTTCAATAAGGTTTATCTTCCATTTCGCTCGCTTGTCAAAACAAACCTTGTAACCCGCGAAGCCTGATTAACTAGGCTCACGCTTAATAAACTTTCTCCTTCCGGACTGCCTCGCAGCTGTCAACCCAGTAGCTTTCTCGCTTTGTTATTCATTGCCTGCGTGGTGAAGGTGTCATGCCAAAGCCCGAAACTGCCTTGATCTACCGCCTAGTTGCATCCAGCAGCTCTTTGAAGCTTGGCAGGATGTGTTTCGTATGATGCAGAATTGGCAACTGCGATGGTTGATTGAGCAGGTGAAGTCGTAATGTAGATCTGATCTCCAGAGCGGTTCAGCCTCGTGATGATGGAGGTCTGGCTCGCGAGGCATGTCCGTAGTCGAGTTCGCCGGCGTAGGGGGAGATCATGGATGCGCGAGATGGTCGGTGGTGCCGTTACTCGGTGGCGCATGGCCAATAACCTGGGCAATGAATGGTCAGCGACGAGTCGTTTCGAAAAGTAGCATGACAAAATGCGGCAAATGTCAATGGCAATGTCATGTGCCTGGATCAAGCATTGACCTGGCGGGTGGATTCAACTCACCTGAGCTAGCAACTTGATCGTCACATCAGATGGATAACCATGGAATGATGACCCCTTTCCACTTGCTTTCTTGCTTGCTTGTGGAAAGATATCTGTGGTCGTGGCTTCACGAAATATCGTGGTGAACTTCGACTTTGACGGCTGCTGTCCGTGGAAGAGGTGCGAAATACATGAAGGATAAATGGCCTTCGACAGCTGCGGTAGTGTCCTCGGGAAGCTCTCTGACATGATAAAAACGGGCGTGCCACTGGATAGCGGCAGGTCGACGGCGCCAAGGACGGGCCGCGGAGCAGGAGCACACCAGGCGGTGTCGTGTCCGGCTTCCACATCCGGCACGTTGTAGCATTGCTCGAAGAAATCGAACTCCTGCTGCTCGTTCTCTTTACTCTGGTTGAAGGTGGATTCCGTTGTGTGTGATGATTGTCGTGCCTGTTCATTTCAAGTCGTGGCGTCTGGCGGTTGGGTTGATCAAGGCAGCGAGTTGATCTTAGTGACAAACAAGTTGCAGCTTCGAGTTCTTACTCAGAGCATCAATGACTATGAATCGGGGATTCTGCTTGACAAGATGTCGATCCCACAAAAAGACATGTCGTTGTATGATGGGGAGCTGGTTGGAAAGTCAGGCCATCTTGGTTTCCTCTGAGGTGGGGCTTGGCTATTTTCAGTTGGGTGGACTGCACCATCAATCATGCGAATAAGGCACCCAATGGTAATTGAAGTTAGGCAGAAATCCTGGAAGTTAGGCATCAACCTGGGAGAGTCACGCGGCTGTAGATATAGAGAGAACTGGAAGGTTTGATCAATTCAGTGATTGGAGCCAAGACCCAGGACGGGGAATTAGTCCTCACCATATACACGCATCTTGAGAATGGGTCCAAGTGGAATTTCCCACCTGTTTTCCGTAGGCATTTTGCAAATGTCTGGTTTCAACTTCTTCGAGTCCGACGTCTTAGGTGGCAACACCCACCACGTGGGCAGAGAAAGGAAGCATCACTACCTACCTGATGTCATATTGCACCTCCAAACCTTTCGACCATCGATACATTGAGCACAATCGCTGGAAACGATCCTCAGGAGCCTCACACTTCGTTGAAGGCAATATTGAGCTCGAAGACGCCGTTAATCCATTCCAATATTCCGTCTCGTGACCGAAGGCCTTGACCGCCAAGCTCCTGTCTTTTCTCAGGATCCTTACCAGCGGTTTCGCACTCTTTACCTCCAGCTCTTCGCATTCAACTTGCAATCACCGTCGTAGTTTGAGAGCGTGCCCGGCTAAGGAAAGACTCGAAAGACGCCTATAGTCAATTTTGGATGGTTGCTCAGATTGAATCCGATCTTGCAACTTCACCAAATCGAGGTTCAACAAGAGAGCAACTCTTCATCTAGCAGTCAATAACGACGACGACGACGACGACGACAATCCCTACTACTACAATCATCAGAGATCGGAACGTACCTATAAGCTTTCTCTAATATGGCCAAACAATCAGAGGCAAAGATACCTTACTGACTATGATGCGCGAAGCCAGAAATCCTTCATCGCTGGAAACTTGCGCCGAATGCCTCCTCTCATCCTCCTCGGCTCTCAATTCGTCGGCTCTGAGACTTGTTGCCTACAAACGTCCCTCGGTGGATCACAGTGGACGGCCTCGTTCCCTCGAGATACCCGGCCTTGTATGTCTGCCTTGCAGACTACATCCACAGACTCTAAGCGGGCGCGACCACATGTGTATGATACCACGTGGACTCAGCCAACATTACGGATCCGAGAGCTCGTCCTAGTTGTTGCGAAGCCTAGACACCGCAACGTGGCCTACAATGCGGCCTGATGGTCTGTACTTGGGCACTAACGGACAACGGCCTTTGACAAACACTGGAAAGACTGCTTGGGAGCACCGGCCAGCAAGGAATGGAGGCCTAACATGCTGAGACAGGCGCGGCTGCTAAGCAAACGTGGACGACAACCAATCGGACAATTGTTAAGGAGGAGGACGAAGACCTCGAGACCTCATAATGGTGAAGAAATTAACGGCCTACCATTTCCTAAGGGAACCAGGCTTCTGGACAAATATGGCGTCCGGATCATCACCGAGAGAACAAAGGTCGAATACGCGAACTGGACTGGGAGGCCACAGAGAGGAGCTCCAACCGCGCTTTCGTCTGAGGCGACTGGGTCTTTGGCGCCAAATTGAACAACCTTACACCGCACATTCATTGACATCGAGATTAAGTGCATCGTGGGAAACGATTAGGAGGACCTTGCGAGCTGCGGCGTACACCCGCAGTTCGCTGAGTCCAAGGCATTCACGGAGCCCCTGACCAAGTCTAAGAAGTGCAAAGACCCCATGGGTCAAGGGCGCCTTAGATCTCGCGGCGGATGAACGTCATTATCCTTAACTCTCGTCGGATATAAGCGGACCTCTGACGACGATAGCGGCGTCAGAACCACCAGCAAGGGATCATCAACCAGCTCAGCACCCACCGCCATGATCCCCTCCTGCCCGGGAGCCAGACGTAGTCCTGCTGAGCACCCCCCAGCTGCTACAGAGGCAGCTCCAACTCCCAGTGCCATAGTACAGAGGCCGAAGTCGACACCTTATCGACTTCCGGACCCTGGCCTGCTAGGTTAGGCACCCGTGGCTTCGCCGTTCGAGGAGTGGCAGATTGGTTGTCGCGACTCGTCGAACAATGCTTTGAAGGGGCAGACCTTCTGACAGGTGCCGCGTCAAGCTCAGCCCGTCCGGCAGAGCCAGACACGACGAAGAGACTACGCGTTCTCCCAGCGGACATAGGAGGGTGACCCGAAGAAGGACAAGACACGGTGGCAAGCTACACGAGCTCCATGGGCCACGGCCTTGATTTGACCAAGGGTAATATCGTGGACTACATCTTTTCATTACGCTTGCGGGTTTTACACGCAAACACTTGCACAAAACGTCGGCTCCCTCTCCCTCTCCCCTCCACTTCTTCCCTAAACGAAAGAAACAACGCGCGAGTGCCAGATCAAAAAGGTATTGTTCCACCTCCACACTTTTTCTGCTCCACGACCTGGAATGCTGTTGTCTGTGTTTCAAGACGGCTCGCTGATTACTATTATACCAGCTCTGGCGCGGCCAAGTACGCCTCAGACCTCGTCGCGCCGCCGCGGGCACGGCAGTAGCCTCTCCACCGGATCCAAGGGTGACGCAAACGAGGAGGAATGTAGAAATGCATTCCGATAACCTCTGTATCGTTGACTTGGCACTACCACAACATCACCCTGAAGTTCCTCGACGTGATGGCACCACTTCCAAGTTCCCACAACGAGCTGGAGCACCAGCACTGTCTACAGGAGACACAACACGCACTCGCATGGGAAAGGGAAAAGCCACGAGGAGACAGTGGCAAAGCACAAGAGCTACAGGGACCATGACTTCAATCTGACCAAGGACCTGGTCGTGGGACACATCAAGGAGGGCGTGAATGTAGCCGAGGATCCAAGGCAGCCAACGCGAAGAACCGACATCGAGGCGATTGCACAGCTATACAACCGGGAGCTCCATCTGTCTAAGGGCAAGGTCGTGGACCAGATCGACAAGGGCGTGATTGAGCCGAGCCAAGGCGTCGACACCCTCGAGGCCTTCACCGCCGGCCAGGCGAGGCGAATGAACAAGGTCGGCAGCGTGCGGCTGGACGGCACGAGCCCGAATAAGGACCGTCGCGGCCGACGGCAGGACTAGGAGGATTACCATCGGTAGCGGCGTGGGCGTGGGCGGTGTCGCGTCAGGCAGGGCCGGTGCCGGGACCGTCGCATGAGCAAGATTTGGGAGGTGAAGAGTGTAATGGAGGCGTACGTCCTCCGACCACCTCTCCACCTCCGTTTCCAATAAACACAAACAATATTCTAGGAGTTTCTCTCTCGCGCTGCATGTCAATGACCAACAGTGACACGGAGTCATGGAAGGCTTTGAGACATCGACAGTATCAGCTAGAGGGAGTCCCGGAGTCTATAAGGAGAGAGATCTCACCATTGCCACATGGACGATGACGATTTTTTGTTCATTTCCACTGCTAATTGTTGAACGCACGGCTTGTAGCCTTATATCCGACTGTCAAGTAACATGAGCATGGTTACCTTTGATGAAGAGAATGGCGAAGGTTGGTCAAGTGGAACGAGGACTTACCAATACCACCAGTTCAGTTCGTCTACATATTTAATCCCCTTCGCAAGCAAGTGCTCGTGTTTTATGCATCCTGTGGTCAAGCGACAGTAATATTGCCCAAAGACAAGTGTCGTTAGAACTGATAGGAACCTGGAGGTCAGAATCTTCTACCACGGCAGGTAAGCCAGGAGCTGAAGGAACATAGCTAAGCAACCCTGATCATAGTCAATCATCTCTCAATGTACTCACTCCCAAACCCTCCCAGCTACGACCCCCCGGATGCAGAAGAGCCTAGTACTTCTGCTACGTCTGGTGCGCTCTCGAGGCACCTCGCTTTCCAGCCAGGAGCCCGGCCACGGCGCGGGCGGTGCACCAGCAGGACCCGGGTCGGCGCAAAAGGTCCAGCAGCGTCCGCCACGTCCCACACCGCCGCACTCCCGAGCCGCACGTAAAACTGCAAGTGTATCTTCTTTATCTACATCATCACCATTCTCGTCATCGCTGTCGTCGTGCTCCTGGGAAGCGAGGACGCGCGAAGAATAAAGGCATTGAAGGAGGACGGGAAGTGGAGTCGCTACGCCGACGCCTGCTGCGGAGCCGAAGGTTGAGCAGCTACTCCAGCTGGTCCCTTGGCAACTCGTCGACGTTGTACGCCAGGAGGCCCGACCATGGACCTTATCTCCGCTACTTCGGCCGGGGCGTGCTCCTCCACCCCACACAATCCCAAGGTCATAGATCTCCATATATCCCATCCGCTGTCGGCATGTTGACCCTCCGCCCTCCAGTGGACGCGCAGCTCGACGACCATGCCGCGTCCCGTGATGACGGCGAAAAGACGAGGAATAGGCTGAATCGTGCGTCGGACACTGCTACTTGCTTCACCCCCATTGAAGGTTGCACTACACCCAGCTATGTCAATATTTCTGTTCTCAAGAACCGAGGGTTGGCAAAACATCGGGAATCTCCTGCAAAAAGACAAAGAATTCGAATCCACCGGACCGAGCAAAGAACTTACCTACCTAGCATATCAGGGAGGGCTTGGTTGAAGGTCTTTGATCCCCCGTTCCTTACCTCGGTGAAGTTGGCGGTGCTGCGCTAATCGGGAGTGAGTGCCGCGCACCGCATAGCGACAATGGAAGCCTCCCTGTCACATCGGCACACATGTCTCCTACAGTTTAGGAGACGTCCCAGGCCCCAGAAGAGCGGTAGAAAGTCCAAGCCGGCAAGAACGTGCTGATGTTTATGAAGTCGATGCTACGATCCCGACAAGCTGTCATCAAACGTACCTTGGACACATGGCACATTTCCCCAGGTGTTGCCAGCGGACCAGTGATGGCGGTTTGCAGGGTTACGAATGATAGCAAGGGTCCTTGACCGAGTGGGCGTAGTTGACGCGGCATTCCCTAGGCTCTCAGCGTGTACCTGCTTGCTTCATGAGTTATCAACTACGAGGCGACTTCAGTTCTGGCCGCCAGGAAAGACCGCCCATCGGGCAGCTGCCCCTTCATAGCCTACCTTTTCCTGGGTCCGGCTTGAGGTCGAGGAGGCGGTGTAGATGTCCCCTGCATGTACCGTCATATCACTGCCCAAAAGACCCGAACAGGAGGCGAAGATGAGATTGTTCATCTATCACGTTCTTATATACGCACATCTTCGTCGGCTTTGCTCTTACACCCCCAACCGTCTATCCGGCTAGTGACGGGGCATGATGTTACGCTCTTTGCGTTACTTGGTGAATACGTGCCTGATGTCGGAGTGCCGACATTTGTCTGTGTTTGCCTTGCGTCCTGGAATGACTTGCAGTTCACGGAAGACTCGCAGAGTTCGTTGCTAAAGAAGATCATGCGGAGTAGACGGAATTCGGAGTTGTTACATGCGGAACAGAATGAGGATGGGACCCGATTATTTTGCGAGGCCTGGTGGATGTAGTTGATGAGAGAATCTTCCCAGAGCTGCCCAATCCGATGACAGACAGTCTCTTGTCGTTCTGGTTCCGTGTTCCTATTGATACCGCTGTTGAGCCGATTGACGTGCACGGCTTGCTGTCGGCCCCAAGGGCTGCAAATCCGGCTTCGGCCCGGATGATATGCTTGTCGCCGTTGTCAAGCTTATGAGCACCGCCGGCTTCGATGACACCGGCCAATCCGCACACTGGAACTGTGAAGGCCGTATACGAGGATTGGCAGCTCATCGACTGCGAGTGATGTGCGCTGAGAGATGCGCAGGACAGGTCATCCCCCATAGCAACTCAATTTTGATCAGTATTAAGAATGTAGGTGATTGCTTCATCTCACAAGTTGGACGGCACAGGAAGAGGTCTGTGCAGGCTCAGTGGCTGGAACCACTCCGGCTCGCTTCGATTAGCTTATCTCGTGACCGTATGGTGTGTATGACCCGGCAAGTAACAGCCTTATGACGGCTACGGCCTTCGAGCACTTTGCACTGCAACAAAACAACCTGGATATCAAGGCATCACTCTGCCGAACTCTTTGGGAGCTGTCGTCAGCAAAGCTGATCCGTACGCATAAAAGAGAGAGAGTTGTCCAGCTCGAGCTCCTTATCAACGAGCGGGACAGTACCATTGCAGGGAAAGAAAAGGAACCCACGGGACTCGCAACATCGAGTCAGAAGCGTTACAATTACCACGAGGCGACAGCGGTATCTGAGAATATGAGAAAATTGAGCTCATCGGTATTTCGGAAATACCCGGGTATAAGGACTGGGCCAGATAGGAGTTTGTTTACTTACCCCTGAAACCCTTTGTATGACGTTGACTCCGATTTTGGACGTGACCACGATCAGCTCCTTGCGTCAGAGGGGAAGTTATATCTCTGAAGTACGTCATCATACAACACGATTGCGACACGACAGCTCTGGAGCAAGGTTTGGGGGACTACGAACAGGAAATAGGGTCTATGTGCGCCACATTGCCTTGCCACCAACCATCAGCGTTTGTCCGCATACGGCATTCAACAAACCCAGCATTTGCACACGAACGTGAAGAGACCCAAAAAGAGGCATAGGCACCTCGCCCCGTCAGACGACGAGTTAAGTGAGGATGATAATGTAGCCAACACTCGAAAAAAGAAAGACAAGCAGCCAGTCAACTATCCTCCGAGACTTCGTGCTGTTTCAGTCCTTCACAAACTCGGAGCCACCCGCACAACTCTGTCATCTTACCTCGTGACCGTCACCAATACCACACCACAGTCAGTTTTGGTTCGAAACTGAAATGCAAAGGGGGACCTATTTGCATTAGCCCGACACTCTACACCATATGCTGAACCAAGACAGCCAAGATTCGCGTGCACACGATGTCCCAAGTGGCCCTCTTAGCCAGAGTTCCAGCATGACGGAGATCAAGATGTTCAAGTTCAGGAACGTGTCAAAGATCGCCTGCCAACCAAAACAAGATTGTCTATAACAGAAATAGCGACTAGCATCTCGCTGATACTTACACAATCTACGACATTTGCCAGGCGGCAGATGATCAGTACGGACCACTTCTTCCTTCGGCATATCACCAATTGATAAGGATGATAAGGTGCACTGCCACTTGATGCCACACACCGCCAAAATGGCGCTCCACTGTCCCGTGCACTCTACTTCAAAATGGCGCTCCACTCCAAAATGACGCTCCACTGTCCCATACAGATTCGTATATGCCGCAATCACGTTCCTTAACACGGCGCCATCTGCTATTAACACAACACCGACACCGTAATGGGGAATCGCATACGTCGCGATCACGTCTCCAACACGGCCCACATGCGCCGATACGGCCCCACTTATGCCGGACATCGGTACACTGGTAACGGATCGACCCGCAACAGATTTCCAAAATATTGGCACCCGGTGACGGGGGACCTGCTGAGGGTGTTGAGGCTCCTTTGGTGTAGAGGTAGCCGATGTAATAGCTTAGATGTCAATTCTTCTTCAGTATCCACTGCACCGATCCCTAATTCTTCTCGACGCACTTTCTGGAACGAAAGGTTTCAGCAAGACCGTCCGCAACTATTGACTGAATCCTTGCTACTGCAATATCGACCAAGGCATAGAGGGTCTACCGCTGGTCGTGGACGGGCGTTGGGATTACATCTTCACAGCTTTGTTATCAGGCTATCAGGTAGGCCGATCCTAGACAGGTCGAGAATCTAGATCCGATGCAATTGATGATTCGTGATCAGGACGGCACGGTTGTTGAGCACTCGGTAGAGCTTGGTCTAAGCTATATAGTACTCGGGCGGAAAATGAGATATTAGGGCGCTTTCCGGCCTTGAAATCAAAGTCTTTGCGGTTTGAAGAGATAAGTAGTATGACGGGTACTCGTTATACCTTATCGAGATTGTTTAGTGAAACATCTTCACTTAAAAGATCACTAGGTGGAGCCTTATCCCAATGTTCGATGTACCTCGACACACTATCCAAGACTATTTGGTAAGTCTGAGAGACTTTAGACTGGTAGGGCACTATGAATAAGGTAGGGGCGGCAATATGGAGTGGACTTACTTCGCCGCTGTGCCGTGACGGCGGCAGACTGTGGCGGTACTCGTTCTAATCATTAGTAACCTCGAGGTCCGCCGTGACAAGCAGTCTCCGTAGCACTAGGTAGATAGTTGCGAGATCTGGTAGATTCTATGAAGGATATCTTGGCTTTGTGCTGAACATCATCTTGATAGTCCTGAGGTAGCGCCGACCATGGAACTAAATGGACTCCTCTAGGCACGTAAGCTACGTCGCCGCAGTTATGTAGTTTGCATCACCAACGCGTATAGAGAAGTCTCTTAGAGATATGTTACTACAATATTACTACCGGCCCGTTGGCAGGCTTATGAAAGATATGCTAAATATACCTGTTAACACTGAGGTATTATGTGATAATATAGGAGAGAGAGATAACTTACGAGAATAGTATCGAGCTGCAGAGGTGACGGATAGTAGTGCCTAAGTCTACTAGATTATAAGTATCAACGAGCAGAGTCTTAGATTATAAAGTAAGTCTTTGTAAAAGATCGTTCTTAGACGATTGATAAAAGTAGATCGTTGTGCGTAAGGTTCGTATAGGGGCTCGTACATAGTCAACGCCGAACTAAAGAGCGAGCGAGCGGGCATCCGGAAGGCGGAGCGAGGCTAGCTCCAATATTCCTATTGGTCTTTGTGTTCTAGTACACCGTTCACCTGCTCGCTCTTCCCAGCTTGCCGACAGCAGCCTGCTCGAAACCGGTGACCTGCTCGTCTATCTCTGCAAGGCGCCGATCTATTTGGACGACTCTCCTCTCCTTAGCATGGTCTTTGCTTTTGGCTACCGTACGGCAACGTGTGTGTGTCTGTGGGGTGGAACAGCTAATTATCAACCTCGGTGCCGAACTCAAATTCGAGGCCGTCGACAATCAGTTCGGCGTCGAGGTGCTCTATCGCCAAGATTCAGAGATTGAGGCGGCGATGGGAGATTGTGGGCATCGGCGTCTTGGTAGACACAAAAACTGGAATAGATCAACGCAATGATACTCCGGGTATTCGTATCTGGCTACTGTAGGCATTTCGGTCGTTCGGCCCAGAGCTTGGTGCGCTGGGGAACCAGATGCCGGACGGTCTGCTCTCCTGGACAGCTCGAGGCACCGATGCCCTAAGCTCTGGATAGCCTCGGCTCTGGTTAGATCATGATGATTTCGGTAGACTTGAAGTTGGCGCGAGCTTTGTCATCAACAGCCAAACGTGTCTGGTTGTAAGAATACCTGATGAGCTTGGTTCTTCGCTGATATGTCTTCTCAGCCAGGCAGATATCGACCGTCGTCGAGCTCCAGATTCCACGGATCCGGCTTCAGCATGGTCAAGGGCTTTGGTACCGTCTCCCTGGTGAACCAGTTCGAGAACCCGGGTCGAGCACTTTTAGCACCTAGTATCGTATCGGGCGTGGTTTCCGCTCTAATACGGCGAAGGCTCGTGGAAGTCTCGGCAATGTCCTCGTCCGAACTATATGAGTAATTGTTCGTGTGGTCTCTGTTCAGGTTACGCTAGCCATCGTCAAGGCGCTATGGCTAAGGCTGACGATTCCTCGAATTCTCAGCAATACTGGGCTGCTCTTGCGTGCTGTATCACCGTCAGTCTCTCAGCCCTCGTTGTTTGCCCGGTTCGATCGGGGAAACTAACCTCCAAGATCAGCACTGCTCCCCCGACTGGTACGCGGCGGCTTCTTGCTCAGCGCCCGCTCGCCGTACTAGATGAGCAGCTACCTCATCCGTCGCGGCTCTAGCATCCCCTCTTCGGTGGGCTTGTTAAGGTGTAAGAAGATGGACGCTAAGGGTGAGATCAAACTGGTGCCGACGGTACTCGATGGGTCGCCGAGAAGAAGGAGTAGATGGTCGACGAGTCGATGTCGAAGACGAAGTCTCGGACGGAACGATAGCTAAACGACGAGGGAAAAATCCTCCTGTGAAGGAGGATATGTAGAGAAAAGGATAGGGTGACTTGGTCTTTGCCGGATAATTTGCGTTGCAATAGAGGGAATGGAAGTTGGGATCGAGCAATGTATTGGTCTGCCGAACGCTAGTCTCAATAGGAGCTGGGAGATGATGTCGCTAGGAAGACCTCAGCGAGAAGCAAGCCATTCGGAAGTTGGCGCTCCCCGATGTGGAAGTCGCCAAGGTCGGTTCGCTGAAGCTATAATAATGCGCTGAATGCGACTGTCAAGCAAATTTAGCGTTTGAGACTGCCGAGGTGTGCTCCGCATTTGAGGTGTAGGGTCGTCCTCGTCCATGGTTCATCTTTGTTGGGGACGGGGCAGAATTCCCATATTGACTGGATTTTGTCGCAACGTCCTCTTGCCAATCTATATAGTTGCCTCAATTGATGCTTTGCGTATGCTATAGCTCTCAGGAATCAGGCAGCTGCAGCTGCACTCCTTTGATCGAGTTGCTATGGAAAGACGTCTGAGACATGTAGGCGATCCAGGCAAAAGACTCACTCGCACACTCCTTAACAACCACAGCAGTTACAAGCTAGCCAGACATACCCTCAAGTTGGCCTCAATCCAGAGATTCCAACGGCACTATCTATGTACATACTGCGGCGCCTCATGAATGCAAGGTTGGGTCTTAACGCTAGGTACATTGAACCCTCTGATAGAGACCCTGCTTTCATAATCACCACCTTCCCAGATATCTGCATACAACTCGGCTCGGAGAGTCTCCTCGAAAATCACTACCTCTGAGTGCAACCGGCTTCAAAGTAGGTGCAGTGGTTCCTGGTGCTCCGGTCTGGGCGAAAACAGGTGCATTTGTGCATCTTGTCGCGAGCCTGGATTTTGCCCAGAATCGTCCCTTACTTCCACCTACACCAGTCTCCTCGCAATCCTCTACCTCTGGGTATCACTGGCTTGTCGGTGGGTAGAGTGGTTCCGGGTGCCTAGGTGAGGGCGAAAATGTGCGTGGATGCCGGCCTTGTTGCAAGCCTGGAATGCTACCCTGCTTGCGCTTGCAAATTGCCCCGGGACTCCTTCTCACAGGTCTTGAGCCGCCAGAGCAGACGGGTGGCTTTTGCAGGCGACGCTTCTGGGTGTGCAGGTGTGGCTTGGAAGGCACACATGTGTCGTCTCAGCTGCGTGCTCAGGATCGGGCTTGGCACCTGCCGCACCGTGAAAAGGAGTACATTATTGTAATCCCTGGGCTAAGGTTAGCAACTGTGCAAGCAGGCGTGGAATTTCACTTACGGCGCGGAGCAGGCAGATAAGCAGGTAGGTGTTGGACATCATGTCGATACAAGTTGTGCCGACCCTTGGTAAGACTTTTGGAACCCAGCCAAATGTTCAGTCAGCAATTAGTCACACCCAAATGTCAACCCTGAGACGTCTCAGGGTTCGATTTGCATGTGGTTTGATTTGATTGGCCAGCCAGAACTCGATGTCCACTTTTGTGGCTCGAGCGTGTCGCTTGTTTGGTGTGGCTTGAACGGCACTTTCGCGAGAGCGCAACAGCTCAGTTGATGTTTCATCTTCGCAACTTCTCGTCAAAGAATACTTTTCTCGAGCTACCACTTTGTGTCTTGTCACTGGAACATGGCTGCCGAGTCCTCTTCAAGCTTTCCCATCAGAGACGTATCGCATGCCTACTTAGACGGAGTTACCTTATCTAGCATCTTGACTTCTCAACTACCGCAAACGGCGCAAACCAACCAGTGGCCTTAAGATAGGGCAAAACTCCTTTGAACATACGCCAAAGACTTGCTTCCTACCCGCTCTGTTGGCTCGATACGGAGAACAGTAGGAGACATAACATCAAGGGCGTCGACGTGGACAACATGTCACGATTCTGCCAGAGGTTCTTCATGACAGTCTCCGCATTGAAGAAGGATATGGAGGAGCATCAACTTCAACCTCGCGCCTTCGACCTTCCTTCAATTTACGTCGCAGGTCCAAGTGCGCTGGTCCGTACCACCAGATTCCACATCGTTCCATGGAAATCAGACGATCTTTGGTCAATTGATGTGCACTTTACGATTCTCAACTTCGTTTGCGATTCCTACCGGCCGTAGTCGCCGATCTAGGCAACCATCCCACCTGGGCAATCTCGGTTCCTTGCTTCCGTCAATATTCTATGGTGGACACCATGAATCAATCGCTCCCGCCATCACGGAACTGCTTCAACCTCGCGCAAGCGTTCTTTCATCACGACCTCCATCGCGTCTCGGAGACTCCATCAAATCCATCGCTTATTGGCACCGCGCGCCGTTCCCGCCATTGACAATCGACTGAATCCATCGAGATTTCAACGGTTTGTCTTGACCACGACCTCCCAAGAGACCATTACTAAAGCCACCTCAGCAGGAGCAAGCCCCGACAGCTGCGCCTTAGGGAAAACGCCTCTGTGGGAGTGAACGGCATCATGAGACTCGAGACCACCGAGTAATAACTGCCTCTACTTGCGGTGTGAGCCTGGCCATCCCGGACGCTTTCTTCAAGACTGATGCATCTCAGGGCCACTAACGATTGCGTCGTCAGCAGGCTTCCAACAAACCGACGGGTCGTCACCAGCATTTCGCCCATTGTGGCACAGCTCTCGGCAGTACCGAGAGACACATCTCCATGGCAAATCCGCGACCCAGGAACAAGATTAGAAGGTACGTACACCATCCCCAACCCACCTAACGCAAGGCGACATCTAGCTGACACCGGCGCCGTAGATGAGCACAGCCTCCCAGACAAACATACCGGATGAAGAGTGATAGTCTTCTAAAAAGATCATCACCCAACGAAGAGTGACAGTCTTCTAAAAAGAGGTTCACCCGAAGAGTGACAGTCTTCTAAAACGAAGTTCACCCAACGAAGAGTGATAGTCTTCTAAAACGATCATCACCCACGAAGAGTGACAGTCTTCTAAAACGATCGTCACCCGAAGAGTGACCGTCTTCTCAAAAGAAGTTCATCCGAAGAGTGATAGTCTTCTAAAACGATGATCATCTATGAAGAGTGACAGTCTTCTAAAAAGAAGTTCACCTAACGAAGAGTGACCGCCTTTTACACCAGGAGTGGCTCTTGCTGTCAGGTGTCCTACTAGGTAATAAATTACCTCCGCTGCCTCCCATTTTGATTCGAGCAGTATCTAACCCGTTGGTTCGAGTAGGGTCTCACCGCCATCAACATCTCCATCCTGCAGACGAGTTATACGGCGTATCTCCCATTGTCCAGCAACGCCAGCCAGATGCGCCAATGGCATAGCATTGAATATGCGCTCCCCAGTTCACGCAGAATACGTCTACAAAGGCAGTGATACCCAGGTGCTCTTCAGTACTCCGGCACAAACCTCCAGCACGATTTCACAATCTCCCAAATGCTGTCGATGACGCTGGGGCGGAGGGAGGTAGCATCGGATCGCCCACGAAGTCCATTTTGCATCTCCCCCATCTCGTGGAGAGTATCCAGCTTCCGAAGAGAAGTACTTCTGCGTCACAAAGCTTTCGCATGTGGCGTACGATACTATCATTCACAGCACCAAAGCCACCACACCAAGCGGCCTTTATATCAACAACAACAGATATCTCTCATCGACGAGATCATCGACGACAGACGCCTTCTTCCGAGATGCGTCCACGCGAGATGAACGATACCTCCATGCGAGATTCCCTGCCGTCGAAGGAGAACAAGAGGACCTCCCCGAAAGATGCCTCACCGAGCTAGGAGGCATGGCTCCCAAGATGGATCCGCGAGAGATGCCTCACCGAGCGATGAGGCACCGCTCCTAAGATGGTTCCCTGAGAGATCCTCTCCAGGAGGTGTCTCACTGAGAGATCCCTCGCTGTCAGATGACTCGGCGAGATGCCTCAGGACGGAGAGGAACCACAATACCTCTCTACCAGATGCCTCATCGCGAGATACCTCCACGAGAAATGCCTCATCGCAAGATGCCTTCAGGAGATACGAGGAATGCCTTCCAAGATGGCTCCCCAAGAGATGCCTCTGGACGAGGTGGAACGAGATTGCCTCTCCACGAGAGGTCTCACTGAGAGATACATCACTGCGAGGTGACTCCGGAAGAAGAAGAACAACAATTCCTCCTTACGAGATGCGGCACCAACATTCTACACTACAAGATTCTTCACTGAGATGCCTGCCGTCCAGGAGGAAGCCTCCTCGAGAGATGAGGGATGCATCCCAAGACTCCTCCCAGAGGTGCCTTTGGATGAGGAGGATCAGGAATGCCTCCCCGAGTCTTGCCACTTATCGAGGAAGAACTAGCACCCTACGAATTTGGGACGGAAAGAAGCCTCCCCGCAAGATTTGTGTATCCATATGTCGGAGTACTGGAGATTGACGACATTCCAGCACACATCGTAACAACACCCCTTTGACATCAAAGTTCCTCCGCAACACAATCGCCTTCCTCGACGAGGAGGCTCCACCTCTCCACCGAGACAAGCTTCCGCTTTACCAAGACACACTGGTCTCGTGGAATGAGGACTTGGCAAAGGCCACAGAGATGGAAAACACACCATAGAAGGAGATTGCCAACTTACAGAGTGTCTCAGCCAGCCCCAAAGGCATTCTCCGCTGGAAAGTCGGTAGCGATGGAGGCCTTGTAGTACTAGTGAACGGGCTCCAGACACATGATATGGCCGGGGAAGCAGCTGCAGCACTTCGAAAGTGGTAAGCAAGTCTTGAATTTTATGTATCATCGCACTAACTAACATCATCTAGTGTCGTAAGGAATTGAGGAACGACAAGCGCGGCAGACTATGAGTTCACTAGATCGTACCTTGAGAATATCAAGGCAGTGATCGAAGTCTGACGTTCCGACCTCGACTTTGGGAACTCGACAACAGCCGCACTCAAATATTCGCTCCAGCAAGTGGTAGCTGCGCCTAGTACGCTACGTTGACTTTCCTTCGGAGACTTCAACCATGCTATATTCAAGCACCCAGGATCCGGATGGCTTAGGAAACGAGCCATCGAACGATCGACAGGACTCAGATTGGGTTTGGCCTTAGTCACCGAGCCCAGGCGCGAGCGAACAGTCAAACCTAGAAGACCAGGACCCAGATTCAGCAGATCGCACAGCATACCCAGCCCAGGTCCATCGCTCCATCGAACGGTCACCACCTTGACGAGCCTTTCGCTAAGATCTCGTCTCCCACATCGATTTCCGGCCTCGCCATCGATGTCTTACCTCGCCATCTTTGATTTGCGTCAATCCGGCGAGGGGATTTCACCCACCCGGCGAAAGTCATCAATCAACGAGCTAAGATCCATCGAGAGAACCAATGAAAGATGGCGAACCAGCCCAAAGACCAGGCAGATGGCTCTCGAAGTCAGAGCGGACAGTCAGACAGCCAAAACAAGCCCTCAGACAGCCAAAATAGCCAGAATATGGCACATCCACGTCCTGAGAAACTTGGAGTCAACCTTTCCACGATCCGCTACCTCGATGAGTCGGTCACCTCGCTTCACGCGACGAAGGACAATCTGATGGAGATAACGAGGACCCAGATGGGCCAAAACGAACAACTGGCCACAAAGGTGGATCAATCGGCCACGCCGCGAGCCATCTCCTCGCCGTCAACCACCTCCAGCTGATGGAAACGACGACTTCGAGATGATTGGGGATGCCCAGCTTCCTCGCCGCTACCGCGAGATGACCTCTGACTGCGAGACCAAGCCCGAGAATGGGAGACGATCTTTCGCTCCGTTCGTCCCGGCTGGCAACTCATTCAGCTGGCAGCAATCTGCCTACCCATACAACCCACTCAACCCTCCATTCAATCGCGAGACTGCATTCGAGGACAAGCCTTACTACACTGGCCGTCTGCTCTTTTCACGCTGTGGCAACAAGAACATTCGCGTTTGCCAGGAGCCATGCTACAAGTCAACATCGCATAATGCGCTCGCTGTCTGGAAGACGACTTCGGAGGACAGCTATCTAGTTTTCTTGGCCTCGTTGCCTTGTCCAGATGCATTTGTCCTAGAACTTCCCATCATCGGTCAGCCAGGATGGAGGATGAAGAAGACCACCGCTTAGACTGGCAGAGATGTGATCAAAGTACTGGCGACATATTTGCCGTCGATGGCCGATAGACCTTGTTTATCTTCCCCCTGGGGAGAAATATATGTTACCCTCGACCGCCCACCACGTCCCCATGGGTGATGGTAAACAATACCACAACCAATACCGCCGACGCCAGTGACCCCAACAGTCTGGGAACTCTATAGCAAAGTTTTCGCAGTTCGGCCTCGGCTCCGCAATGCCGCGCGTCAACTACTACCGCATGGTTCAGGAGCTCGGACCCATGTCATCAAGCCGCCATATATCGTCTTCCAGTTGCCGGAGACTTGTAGCCGGTCTGCTCGGTGAAGAACGTCCTAAACACTGCTGCATGGGAGAGAGGAAACAGCAAGAAGCCGCTAAGGTAGATAAGCATTCGTCGGTACGAATCCGTACAGAAGTGAGGCGATAACTAGATCTAAGAGCTGTCGATGCACACCGCCGCCGCCGCCCTGGTCGCCTGTTCGACATCTGGCCTACCAGACCAGGCTTTCCAAGTACACTAAGCCCGTCACAGAGGCTAGGAGGCCCTTCGAAGCATCTTGTTCTGAGATGGCGGACGATGAGCTGGCCTGGAGGAGGACATGGAGCTCCACCGACACCTGGAGGTCGTCTCTCGCCACCTCAACAGAAACCACTACAACATCCTCATACCCACCACCTTCAACAGCAGAGTGTGCCACGCGAAGGCGATCAGGCGCGGCTCGCCGACCGCGCCAAACAAACTGCAATGAAGAAGCAGAAGCCGAAGCGCACCTTTACAGACGTCTCCCTCCACGGTCCAGACTTGAACCAGCCACCACTTTCTTCTCGGGAACACAGGCGACCAGATCCAACCGCCTTGATCAGAAAGTCTCAAGAATGACTGCGCAAACGGTCACTGAGGCCTGGGTCCGGCCGGAGGGGTGGACGCCGGAAATCCTATCCAGACCCAAGGATTGTCGATAAGCGATGTCTATACGCGTTGCAAGATCTCGGAGAGCCCTGGCCAAAAGATTCGTCGGGCAATCCATCCGCGTGACACTCGCTCTCTTCGCTGCTATCGCTTCTTCCACGATCCGTCGGTTCCGATATCTTCTACGCGAAGCAGGCACATGTCATCTCTGGCGTCGGCGTGCTCCTCTACGGGACCCTGAACACTGGGAATGATCGGCTCGACGTCAGATTTGATGGAATCAATGATCTCATCCACAAGGGCGAGCGAATACCAGGGTCAAATCAACATGGTCAAAGACCAACTCAAGGAGGTCATAAACCCTCTGGGGACGCCTGCTAGCAGATAAAGACTTTTACTATCACATCCGGATGAGTGGGAAGCAATGGTGGAAAGGGTTTTCACTCTTCGACGTTGGGTCGGCCCAAGTTCCCCAAACATTGCCTTGAGGAGCACCACTATCCCGCAGAGGACACCTCCAGCAGTTGTCATCTATCGATGGCTTTGACAACGTCGCCGTCAGCGGCGTCAGCGACGACGGGTCCGCCACCGGAAAGAAGAGCGCTGAGACTGAGAAAAACCGGCTCTGAGACTCAGGTGTCTGGGTCTGGCCACAGCGGTGGACGCCCGAACAAGCAGACCGAAACTCAACGGTGACGCCAAACCAAGCGATAAGCCATATGATGCCTCTGCGACGTTGAGAGCTACGTCGAGACTGATGTTCCCTAACTCATCTTCAACGACTTCCGTGAAAATATCGAAGATAGGGAATAAGGAGTGGATTGAACCCCACCGTCGGTGCTGTGATGATGGGGATGCGGCCCGATGGCTCGAGGGGTCTGGTCGCTATGCCGGGCTTCGCAAATCCGGCGACGGCGCATCCTCGTGCCAGACGACTACCTGCACCTGCCGGCCATCGTCAAGTCTACATACGTCAATTGTCTCGAGCTACATCACGGTCCTTTGCCCTCCAACACCAACCCTGACACGTCCGGCTACGAGCGCCCTCGACTCCAGTCGATTCTCATCTCGCGAGCTCACCCTGAGTAACCGACGGTCACTCAGATGGGCAGCTCACGGAGCCGGAGGTGGAGGTTCAGCACTCAACAGGGGTCCCGGGGCTTGGCGTAATCGAGACCCGGCAGACTCTGGACGCCCTGGAATACTGCTCAGTAGGTCGACTTCAGTTCTATGCGCCGAGTGTTCGACTTCGAGGAACAAGTCTCCGACGAGAAGGAGCAAGAGGTCACCATGTTGGTGCGGTTTCTCGATTTGGTCTGTTTGCATAGAGGTACCCAAGCTTCTATACCACAGCGTAATTTGCCTGGAAATCTGGAGAGTCTGCATTATTGGCCAGCTTCTTGGAAGTGGTCAGAATTCACCAACAGGTACAACGTGTTTTGATGGCTTGGTCTCTGCCTGGGGGGGTGCCTTCTTTGCTCTCGATAGGTTGATGTTACGACGACCGTATGAAGCTGCACGCAAATGCAGACTTTGGGCTGCCTTGGGCAGAGATGATGTTCCACCTCGATCAATTTTCCAGAGCCACAATCCTTGCTATAATCCCTCGTTAACGATTGGGTGGAGGCGTATATCGATCATACGGATTGGTACCCTCATCAAGTTGGATCCTATGCAGCAAGAGGACGATGGTCATAGGCATTAGTTCGAGCAATGGTTGGCGTGCATGGAGTACCGTTAGTAGACCACAAGTAGACGCGACCATGCAAATGGCACTGATGTGTTCATAATACCCGCTGATGCCTACCTCTGTATACATTGCCTGCTTACCTGTCCCCAGTGAACCGAGCGACCTGCCCGTCCAATATACCCGTATCAAATGCATCACCATATTACGCTTGTGCGGCCTTAACTATGTCAGGTCTCAAGTTACTCGTGACGAGGTGTCTGGGTGTTTAAAGCTCGATACTAATATCAGTGTCGAGAACAGTGTCGAGAAGGGTTGGGCGTCATTCACACGACCTGGAAGACCCATCGATGACCGAGAAACAAAATAGGGACCTTCAAGAAGGCCAGTCTCGCAGACACAGGCTCAGAGGCGGAGTTTGCTTCTATCATCCAGAGCTTCCCCAACGAATGCATATGAAGCGTCACAGCCGAGAGGCAACACAGGAAGAGGTATACCTTTACTCCAGCACAACATCACTTTATGTAGCCATCAATGAAGTTGTACGAAACTTTGGGCTTCTAGTTCTACACGAATGGAGCCATTGAAATGGCCGTGGAGATTCGGCAGCCTTAACAGAGTCTCTAGGTATCGTCCAGGTCAGTTGAATGTGTCTCTTTGGGACATCTTTGATGCTTCAGCTGGTAGGTGTGCTACAGTTGATCCGAAATCAGAAAGAGGGTGAGATACCGGAGGCTGATATGGAACGGAGATAGGAAGAGCACGAGGCAAATGGCGAAGCAGAGAAAGGTTGAGAACTTTCTGGAAGACAGCTGAAAGAAGGACGTGGGATAGAGAAACAAAGAGCGGCGCTGCGAATGAAGAGGCTCGTTGTCTGGAACAGTCGAGATGAGATGGGCCATGGTTGCCGTGGAGTCTTGGAGATGCTACTAGATCTGAAGAGGTACGAATGGCGGTGTTGATGTGACGGGAAGTCTGGTGAGACCGGATTACCAGGGCTGGTTGGACTTCTGGTCTTTGGAAGCAGGGAAGGGAGGACGAGGTATGTTTGAAGAAAGTTCGCGAATATTAGTGAGTCGGGCTATTTCGGGAATGACACTGTTTTAGTTATTGCTAGAATGATATCTCTCCCCTGGTCCACTATCTTAAGGGAGAGCAGAAACCTATTGAGCCGATGTTGCAAAACTTGGAGGGAATGCTTCGACGCCGAACCTGGTGTCTTCTCGTTGGTGAAGTGTGTCGGTGATACTAGCATCGCGAAACTGAAGGTCACGACCCAGCCCCGGCACGGGTGCGCTGGACTTGCGTGTGGCAGTGCTGGATCAACCAGCGGATGGCATTGGTACACCGGTACGGCAACGTAAGACAACCATAACCACGAAATATGCTGGGGAGCAGTGCTAATCTAAGAGGTAAGCACTACTCCAAAGATTCGCAGTCTTTGCATAGAAACGTAGCAAATCCACAAGGTGACAAGTCAATCCGGAAAACACCCCAGAGAATATCAGACCAGTGGAAGCAAGGAAGGGAGACGAGACGAAGAACCTGTCAAGGCAAACAGAACGCTGCGTACACATGTACCCGGACTCTGTCCGTAACAGTCGCTCTGCACTCAACCGTCCGGCATCATGTTGTCTGTGAGGGTTAAGCGTTGCCGCCTGATGCAACTTGAACTTGCAAGCTGGCGCTTTCGGAGGTCCGATAAATGAGGATGGATGGCGCCGTTGATGGGGGTTGACCCTGCGCATTCATGTATTATGAGTTAAAACGAATGAACCTTGATTTCGGTTCTTGAACTGTGTCGAATTAGGTGGTGGTACAAGTGTTCAAACTGAGTTGGTTGGTGTTTAGTAATGTCTGCCAATTGAGAAATGAAAGACATTGCGTTCTCTCTCTACTTTATGGCAGGAGACCCCACTACAAGAGCACTGCCAGCAGGCATAAAAGGTAGAATACGGTTGATGCTCTCATCGGATCAGGCGTACAGAGATACCCTGGTAACATGCCATAGCTCATATGGACCCTTGGTTGATTTGCCTAGCACACATTTAAATGATGATGCTTTGAACAGGCGCCTGGTTCGATTCTCTCTTACTTTTCTTTTTTTGCTTTCTTTTTGTTTTTGACCAAAATCTTTTTTTCTAACCGCGGACCGTGCCCACATATCCTGGAAACAGCTGATCAGTGCCCATTTTCGAGTGATGACAGGCTATGAGACCCATCTGGAACAAAAACATAGTATCTTCCGTCGATAGGTGGTTTCAAGTGGTTAGAAATCCCAGTTAATCTCCCCGATGCACTTAATCTAGGTTCTATCATTTCAAGTACTCCCAAAGGCCTCAGTCGCATGAGACGAACGAATCCACCACAACCTTTCGCCTGCAGCAAGATGTCGGTCTCCAAATTTGACCTCCTGGCTGTACGACAGCTGCACTAGCATCTTGGTCGTCGGGTGGACGACCGACATGATCTCCAGCACTACACTACCCTTTCTTGACCACTGTTTGGTGCTGACTACTCCCGATTGTCATATCCTTGGCGAGGCCGTTTGATGGCTGAAAAGAGTTGTCACGTGTGCTGCATTCATTGCGCTCTGGATGGATCTGGCAGGTCCCCGATTGGCAAGACTTCACACTCACGGACATCTTTCCCACGTACCATCTCTAGGAGGTGCACAACGTCGTTGGTTTCACGAGTGGTTGGCCCCTACAAAAGGATCATACCTGGCTGCATCGCTCCTCCAGTCCTCTGATTGCTTGCATATCCTGTCTAGGCTGTCAATCTCAATATCCTTTCTTGTATTCCTGTACCCTCAGCGGGAGAGGCCTCCTCTGTGGCCAGAGCAGGTTTGTAAGTTGAGAAGCCGCAGATCAAGGAAAGTCTCCACCCTATGGTGGACAGCAGTTGGTGGTAGAGGCGTGTGTGCGGGTATGGGGACTCGTCTCGGTCTTGGGGTGAGATGTTGAGGGACGAGGTGTGGTTGGTCATGGTGGTCCTGATGGTGAGGAAATGGAAGAGGGGATGAGGCGGCTGCTGTGGGGAAGAGCTTGGGGTGGCGTCGTTGGGTTGTCGACGACGGATCCCGGGTGGGATTGCTTGGCTTGGCGTATAACCCCGGCGGCGAGGGCTGCGCTGCTGGCGTGGATTGTTCGAGTGGTGATGGTGATCGACGTCGTGACGACGGCGAGTTATCCTCGTGCTGAATTGTAGCCGCATCCTGTATTTCGAACTTTGGCTTGTGGATATGTCCAGCTTAGGCTCAAATCGTGCAGCGTGAAAGGCTTGGTCACGAACCAGAGAAAGGTGGAGAGAGGGCAACTTAAAGCTCCATGGAGCAGACGGTCCGTGACATGTTCAGTCAGGCTCTCAGAGTCGTATCACAGTCAGAAACAACAACGGAGATGATGGGAGTCAGCAGGATAGTAGCCATTGAACTCAAAAGGTGTCTGATTCCTCGTGCGATGCTCCATCTGTACAGTAGAAAGAAAACTTCCTCGCGACACAGTTTGGTGTCTTTGGATCACCTCCCGTGTGGATCTCAAGTCTCGGCCCCTTGCGGCACAGAAATCCTCGAACGGCAACCCGCTAGCTGCGCCCCTCGCCCGCTCCGCACCAAAAACCACCAAAAAACCAAAAAGACCGAAGAAAAACGCCGGTAGATGAAAGCTCCCGCCTCCGTTCCCATCCGAATCGTTAATGTCATAGAAACAAGTCGCGGCGCTGTCGCCTCATGGTTTCGAGAGACGCCTTGACGACAAGGAATGGGATAGAAGCCATGATTGTCGCCTTCTTCCGTTCACCCTCACCACGGCGGCTGATGTTTATGCCACTCGTGTGGCGGATCCCAGGTATGGGAGACAATGTTCCCGATGGATGATTGACTGGGTACCGAGATTCTCCGGGGGCTTCGCGAAGGTTCTACGCCTGAGCAGGCTCCCGGGGGTTGAGCGGCGTCTTCTTTCTCGGCGGGACTTCAAGCTTGACCATCCGGACCGGATAGTCGTGCAGTCATCTGACCGGGAATGATCTTTCTGGGCATCATGCCTCGAAAAGTAATGATTTCTCACCGGCCTTAGCGTATATCATGGCCGTCGTAGCGTCGAGGCGCTGGGAGCTGCTGGTTGGGAACGACTTGGTTAGCGAGGAACAGACAAGAGTGTAGAAGGAGTCTTCAAAGATGTGATCGCCCTATAAGCCAAGCAAATGTAGCTTCGGGATCGTGTTGGGGTAGCGTATGATAACCTATGGATCTGGAGAGAGTGACGGGGGACAGGTCTCTCGAGCTGGAAAACTAACCTGCCAGAACCCCCGGGTGCACTGTAGTGACGGCTGCGAGGCAGTCCCAAAGAAAAAAGGTTATTAGGTGCGAGCCCGATAAATTCGACTACGCAAGAGGTCAAATACGAGACAGTCGCTGACCTTTTCTGTACCAGTTGCCTATGCTGGAATGGCTTAACCGGAGAGTCTCGTGCTCTCTATCTGTTGCAAGGTAGCGGCAACACTCGGTTGCCGGCGTTCAACATCTTGAGTACCATCTGAGCTTTGCTGCCTTAAGGATCAAGGAAGAGGCAATGTCGATTTAGGTGGAGCTCAGAATCACGCTGGTTTCCTCGTCTTCAAGTTCGAGTATCCGTGGTTTGAACTGGGTGCATATCGCCGGCGGACCGATGTCCTCTTGTACTAGTTGGGCTCTTGCTCTTCAGGTGTCTGTACCAGTAGGAAAGTCAGTACTCTGTAGTAGTGACGTAAGTGGAGAACGCTGGAAACCATGGAAACTTACGCCTGGGCACAGCGTCGGTGGTCTGCGTTGTTCCATTTTCTGGAACTCTGGTATCGCAGAAATCGTTCTTGTTTCTTCGTTCTTGTTTCTTTGTTCTTGTTTCTTCGTTCTTGTTTCTTGCCGCTGCACGGAGGAATCACAGCTAGGAAAGTTGGAGATGCTCGAACTGGCGTGACAGCTTCGAACATAGCTGTGTAGAGGGCGTACTTTGACTTATTGTGAGATCAGGGATTCGTCGTAAGCTTGCCCTCTGGAATACATCAAAAGCGAGATTCGGAAAAGCGCAAGTGACGCAGCAAGAGGAGAAATAAAGCAAACAGAGATCCCGTAGCGCTTGTAATGCTCTTTGAGAACAAGGGTGTCCTGGGGGATAGGCCGAGGAGGCTCTGTCCCATCGTCCAAGCGATCAAAGGCATGAGCTTCACTGCTCCTTTCCGCATCCCGTTGGCCATCCGCCGCAAGGGATGGTGTTAGGCAAGTGGGAACAACACTTGTATCTGCTCAAGGTCGCTCGTGGTGTTTTAGGGAGGACGGGAAAGCTGGTGCTGAAGTAAAGCACGATGGAAGTGATTGTGGGTTGGTTGTGTGGAAGAAGGCAAATGCGAAGAAGGGACATGTCCACTTTGACGATTATCTAATCTGCAAGTTGTGCGCAGGGGTCTGTGCACGCACTAGTGTCCAGCTAGTGCCCTAGCCCTGGTTTGGCGAGGAGCGGCCCACACCTGACCCAAATCCGGAACAATTGACAGATATATTGTCCGGACCCTATTATCTTCCTCTTCGCCATTGTCCTCCCAAACAGGCCTCGCTAGGTATTCATGAGTTCTGGCATATCTTCGCATCATCATATTCAGATGCAATGTCACCGTCCATTGTGCATATGACGATAGTCCTCTAGAACAATTGATCTTGTCTATTGTCTTCGCTATTGTCCTCCACTTGCTATTGTCTTCCTCCTCGCTTCTGCCCTCCCTATTATAACGGTTGTCCCTCGCATACCCCCAGTTCAGGCATGACTCAGCGTCAAGATCGAAAAGTCCAAGGTCACGCTCTATTGTGCAAATGACAATAGTCTTTCACTCGATATATAATCTCTGCTCGTTCTCTCGGACCATCAACATCTGCGAAACCTACAACGATACCGAACCCAAACCACCACTGCGTCTATCGCAGGTATCCCCAAGGCGAATCTTCACCTCCTACCAACCAGTGCTGCGGCTGGATATGCTGGAGCGTCACTCTACGACAGCACCTCCGACGACAACGAACAACGGCAACTGGACCTCAACAACGTCTTCCACTCTTTCCACTCCCAGACCCACGTTCACTCCCAGATGATCTCCATCGAGGCGCTACGGGGCGGCAACCAGATAAAGCTAGGACGGTACGAGCCCCTATCACAATGCCGTCGTCGTTGCGCCATGATTTGCTGACAGTCACACAGGCCAACAACTCGTGCACCACGTATCATTGCTCCTCTCGCCAGCGACTTGCCCATTGTCTCTGAGACATGGTGCATACCAGTGTCGGAACGAACCACTGGGTCCGCGTCCCCAACTAGGATGCAATGCTCAGAACGCGGAACAACAACATCCTCAGGCATCCTCTGTGAACGGAAGCAGAAGACGACAATCACGGGCCTTTCTGCCAGATAGCCGCCTCCTCAGGGGTGAGCCTGGTTCACTGGGAAGCCAATGCCACCTGGAAAATCAGGCAGAGACCATCTTCGGCTCACGACTCACGCACTTCCTTAAGCGTCTCATCTCACTTTCTCAGTACCTTTCCACCATGCGGAGTCACTGCTACTGCTCGTCCTCAGGCATCCTCTGCTGGGCACGAAGCCTGGCCAGAAAGGCCTTCAGCTTTTTGACACACGAGCTTTCTCCACAACCCACCTCCCGGACACCTCGAGCAAACCGCCTTTCAGGTGGATCACTGATCCCTGAAATCTCAAGCTTTGAGGATGATGAGGACGACCGGGCATCCCTGTGCCTGTAGGCGAGTGGCTTCAGGCATCGTCCAAGTCGTTCTAGCTGAGGCCACTCGCCTACAGGAAACCAACACCAAGCTTCAGCAGACTGTTGCCATCAACCTGTTCCCCACCGATCCCTAAAGCGCCTCTGCAACATGATGGAATCCAAGAACATGACGGCTTCCATATATCGGAGCTGTGCGGACAGAGGACCGACATCCGTGTAATCATCGGGCGCAAGAAAACGTTGCTACGACACGGAGACCTACGACGCCTTTACTCAGTGCGAAGGCATCACGAGTGTGGGCGAGTGGCTTCCGCCATCGGCCAGGTCGTTCTGGCTGAAGCCACTCGCCTACAGGAAGCCAACACCAAGCTTCAGCAGACTGTTGCTATCAACCTTCTCTCCACCGATTTCGTCCAGGAATAGCCTCTGCCAAAATGTCGAGGGCATCTTATTCCGCATATCGTTCCGTTACAAAAGCGAGTTCGCCGCCAATGCCAAACAAACTTCGCAAGGCTGGGACAGCTACGCTGGAGGCCGACATCTTGCTCTCAAGCAACATTTGCCGTCCCTGACGACCCTTGGAATATTCTCGATCTTCGCACTTACCTCCGATTCGAGTCAAGTTCTGAGGAGTCACGAGCATGTAATGCCGTGGAAGTGGAAGAGCTGCCGCACTTGGGATCGGACCTGCAGTAGCAACAGAGTCGGTACTTGTGATCTGGTCGCTCAAGGCCGTTCGGGATAGACTAGAGGGTACTGGATATGTCTAGTCTTCCTGATTCGCAGGCATGCCCAAGTTCTTGGCCGGAGAGAACTACCCCGATCCAGCAAGGCACTTGTAATGGCGACAACAAGAAAGAGAGCACAGGCTAGCTCGTCTTTGTCGACGTCGCGGCAAAGGACAAGCCGGTGTAAATGATCTGGCGGGAGAAGACATTCAAGGACGACAAGCTCGTCAACACATCATCCTGGACTGGCTTCCGGCTCTGCCATTGGTATGACCAAGGGTGTCCGGGCCAAAAGTCAACAATGGATCCTGAGGGTGTGCCCCACCGATCTCGTCACAGCAGCGTTCCTACGAGCTTTATATTCAAGAGCGTCGACCGTCTGTCGATCATTGACCCGAACAACTTAAGCACCGCCTGGTACCTGATGGGCTTGACAATATATGTCATCGACCACCTCTTGTCTCGCGTCAGAGATGCTGTGCTCAGCGGCAGCTGTGGCGAGAGGACTCTCAGCCCTGCCATACTCACTCCAAGGTGCCACACGTTGCCCTGACTCTCCTCTGCGATTTACAGGAACAAGCCTGATCCTTCCAAGGAGAAGTGGAATGAGTGGCTTGACGTCATGGACCGGGTTGTCCTCTCAGAGGCTCCAACTGACGTGTAATAACAGCGGCATACTGTCACCCAGTCAGTTGGCCACCACTTCCATGGCTGGACAGCTCCATGTTCTTGTGTCCCTTATGGAAACGTGGCCATAACAAGGCACCTCACATGGGCAGTCACGGAGTTTCGACATGAATCACGACACAGGAAGGCGAGTTCGGATTCGGGTGTCTGTTGAAGCCGACGGATGCTCAATACCGTGCTCATAACCTGGGAAAGACACTCTAGCGGGAGCGAGAGCCATCTCAAAGGCTTTGCGCGTCAAATCTGACCAGACCCCTGCAGCAAGATCCTGGTTTTGGACTTGGACGTCCATCACGGGAATAGGGTCCAGAATATGTTATACCATGACCCCAACATCCTCTACATCTTACTCCAAAGGCCTTGTTCGATGTATGGTCCGCAATGTGATCAAGGACAAACCAATCTGACCAGGGACATTCCGCAGTCCTTTAACTCAGACGTGCTGCCCAGTGCGGTGGTGGACTACCAAGCATCCTTAAGGACGCAAGCCTAGAAGCCCCGTCCCTAGGACTGTCTGGAGGAGCGGCTGGATGGGGGATCCTACAGAAATCCCCAACGAGTGATACCTGGTGATGTTCGGCAGTCCGATGCGGGAAGTCTGTACATCAGGGACGATGCTGTCGCTCTCCAGAGTCCGGAGCCACGGTAGAGAGCGGCAGCATCGTCTCAGGCGTGGAATACCAGGCCTCGCTGAGGACACAATTGCAACTGCCGGAAGGTGATAAGCCTAGAACTCCCATTCCCTAGGACCGTTTGGCCCCCGCCTTTCCCACCTGCTGGAGGCAGTGCTTTTGATGCGCTTCCTCCAGGCGCTCGTCGACCACGGCTTCGACACCCTCGAGGTCCAGTGAAACGCCACGCTATCACAAAGACAGAAACTTCTCCGTCTACGTCGAAAAACCCGGCAAAGAAGACAAAGGGTGATGTAGCATAGAGCTCTATAAGCGGATCCATCGAATTCGATCGACACAATAAGCCGAGAAAGAGCAACCATTACTAGCAACGAAGCCGTCAAGGCCCATCCTGCCACCCCGGCCAAGCTGTAACCGGGAGGAGCCGCCAGAGTCTAAGGTCACGAAGGCCCAGGGCTGTTGGGCCAAGGAGATTCGGAAGTATGTGCCTGCGGACCCGGCCTTCGGCGCAGACAAGTCTGTGCAACTTGCTGGAGAACGAAAATATGGATAGGTCGGAGCTGAAGGCCTCCGTGAAGCTCCTTTTCGGGGCTTTCCTGGGCCAGTTCACTGGTGTTGTGACCGAACTTCCCGACACCGACGACGAGACATGCCCAGTTGCTCGTTGACGCCATCATCACACCGAACCAAGCCCCGGTGGCATTGCGACTGAGGGGACAGTTGCTTCTTGGCGTTGTCGGCATCTACGGTCGCAAAGCGCGGTACCTCCTTGACGACTGCAACGAAGCTCTGGTAAAGATCAAGATGGTGCGATCATGCGACCAATCCTTCTACCTGTTCATACTACCAGAGGTCTAGCTGGTAGTCCAGAATTTGGTGCCGACGATGGTTGTGTATACGGTTGGGAGAACAGTGATTGCGGACCGGAATAGTGCTCTTCGCCGGAGTTACCGTCACTACTACGAGGGACGGTCGCGGGAGTGTCTCGCGATTCTCGAGTTCGCAGCTCAACCCAAGAAAGCCACTACCCCTTGATCGACCTGGGCATTCGTTGATCACACCAGAACGATCAAGATGGCGGACGAGAGTCCCCTCGTGCGAAGGCCAGCTCGAGGTAAAGTGCCCCCTGAGCGTTACCCTAGCGGTTCGCGTCAGAGCAAATTGGTCTCATTCTTTGCATTCTTGTTGCATCTACTGCATACAGTTTTTGGCATTGCTCTACCCTTCTCCTCGACTATTGTTCGGATAGGGACTATGCTGTCGCCATGGTATGATGGAATCATGCCGAGCATTGGCCTCGAGGGTCTGGAGACACCGGGGAAACCACGGTACCGATCTTGAAAGGCTTCGGCACTCTGCGGGCGATGGGGGCAGGAATCCCTTGCCGTTGGACAGCTACTCGTCATCGCTAGCAGTTTAGCCAACAGTGACCGGGTCAAAGAAGAGGACAAGGTTCATCTCTCTGTTCACTACCAGGCTTGCCCTGAGGCTCAACGATCGTATGCTACGAAACAACCCGTTGAGGTTACTCCATTATTGGCAGCGCAGAAGGAAGTCTATGTTCATAAGAACCGAGACGGTGGCAGCAGGACCGGCGAGAAGACTCTCTAGGAGTCTTGTCCTCAGGCACCAAGGACAACGTCAACGTCAGCGGCGCGAACGACGACGTGCCCGCCACCGGAAAGAAGAGTGCTGAGGTTGAGAAAGCCGACAGACCGGCGCCGGTCAGCTTGCTGGCGAAGCGTGCAAGGCTCAGTCGAGGACGACAGTGCTTGGAATATGATGCTGGGGATGGACGCCCGAAGAAGCAGGCCGAAACCAACGCGACGCCAAGCCGATAGATAAGGCATACGAGGGCCTCTTCGACGTTGAGATCCGCGTCGATGTTAATTCTCTCCATCTTATCTTCACCGACCTCCGTGAGGATATCACATATGATGAAGAGATATCGTCGGTCTGTCTTTATTGTCGAGAACTGGAGCATAATTCTGAAGAGTTGAGAATGAAGATCGGACTTTCGGAGAATACATCATCAAAGTCAAACACCTTGGATAGACTATGCACCATGGAACTGGATGTTGGTGGTGCTGAGAGAGAGAGAAAGAGAAGAACCCAGAAAGACTGCAGCTTCCTTGCCACCCCCCGATGGGTGAAGCGTGGACGATAGTGACGGCTCCGGGAGGTCAGCTACCGGCCACCAGCTTCGCGAGAAGAAGCTGGCTGATGAGGTGAAGCGTGCCGGGAACGCTCGCGTGGCTGCTTATCCGAGGGGTCGTCGGTTGGGGCACTGGTAAGGACATTGCGGCGAGGTATTGCCAGAGTGGAGCTACGCAACCTCAGCAAAGCAGCGCTTTCTAGCGCCGGCTGCTCAGAGGTGAGCATGGTAGAAAGAGCTCGAAACGAAGAAGATTGCACAGAAGGAGCTTGTTCACACGCATACTGAAGCCTACGGGCTGGCTGAGAATGCCGGACAAACTCAAGCAAGCGGAGGAGGCTGGAGAGAATGGACTCGCGGAGCTGAAGAGGGAGGAGGAGTTCGTCAGGCCGAAAAGGCTAAGGAAGATGAAGATAAGATCGTTGCTGTTAAGTAGTCCATCAGGAACCGGAGTAAGCGCAATGAGAGGAACCGGATTGTGGAAGAACTCGTCTCCAGGATGCTGTCCACGTAGTAGTAGGTACACCAGGCATGATTTTCTATCTCGCTGGCAAGGGCGTCGCCGACTTGAGGTGTGCATTGGTTAGCAGTGGTCTGGCCCAGAGTGATAGTACTCAAGATGACGGGCAACCTTGCACATACCTTCTGCCATGGGTCATACTCCAGCTCTTCGTCCTGGTCGTGCGCACTGGCGTTGGTACAAACGCGTGCGTCTTTGCTCAATCACCATAGTGGCAAGCAGCTTGTTTTGCTCGTACTCTCGACAACTGAACGATGCGGCCCTCGAGTGTTGCTTTGGCTCCTGTTGCTGAGATCTCGCCCGGAATCTTGAAGGATGCTGTTTTCCACTTGCCACTGGCTGCCGTCGGTGATGCTGCATTGGGTGCACGACATCTGTGGGCAAGTCCACACCTCAGGGCACCTCGCTCCATGACATGGGATTAGTGGGGCTCGCTTAAAAATATGAGAGATCCTTGGCCAGAGATCCTTGGGACACTCCCAATTTGATAGTAAGCCGAGGATTAATATTAGCAAAAACGAGAACGAATTTTTAGAAGGAACTTGAAGCTGTCAAAGTAAACGACTATCGATGATCTACTCATATACAATTAAATCTACGGATTGTATTAGTGGTTGGATTGATATATGGTGTTGAAGATGACGAGTTTTGGTGGTTGTGGTCGGGAGGAATTGACAAGTGGGGCCAAAATTGGTAAACCCTGGGACGTAACTAACCCTGCATTGGGCACCGCGTTGTGGGATGAAACGGTGAGGATGTAGTGTATTGGTATAGGTGACTAGTTACAAAACTGTAAGTACGAGTTTCTACTGACGAAGGTATGACAGCCCTAGAAAATGGAAGTCCTTGCTTTACGACGCAATAAGATATCTGCGGTCGCCCTACTAATGGTTTAAAATGGCGAGGAATGGCAAGCCTAAGAGAATACTCACTCAGATGATGCATAGGTTGGAAGCTTCGGGATAGAGAGAGCAAGATACGAGGATGCACTCGGCTGTAAGAACAGCTTTTAGCGAAAGTGGGGAGAAAATCACGAGTGAGACGAACTACGTTATCCCCTCATCTCACTGAAGTGAAGTCAGCTAGCTTCGTCTTCTTGCCTACCGGCACAAGCCCAAGTGGATTTCTCAGCGGCAGAGCGCCCTTTTGAAACACTATGACATACCATTGATCCGTGGGATCTGAACTGTGGCGCAAGAGACGGTTTCCCAAATGCTAACGTCAGCGTACTCTAGTGATACGATGCCATGCTGCCGACGGTTGAAGCTAAAACAGAACTTCATAACTAGCGAGGTTTAAGAGAGACAGCGCCCCAAGTGGTTGTTGCTTGTATTGAGAGAAGACTTCGCGTATCTAGATCTAACATTTAGTGTACCGAAGTTCCGCGATACGGCCAATGAGGGATAGGTGTTTGCAAAGACGATAGTTGATTGGGTGCAATCCCCTGGTATGGAATTTGGCGTCACTCCCTTGTTCGGTTCGGCCCGTCCCGCTTAACGATAGCTACGAACAACGAGTTAGGAAGAAGACTTGCAGCAATTAGAGCAGCATAGATCCCACCTTTATCACCTCATGAGAAGGCTCCGATGATGACATTGCTGCGGCCGCACTTCTCGATAACGGAAGACATAGAGGGCATCTGACTCTTGCTCTTTGGAAGCCAATCGTGCCATAGGGGGTGCAGCGGTCTGGCAGGGCACTAGCCTGGCACTAATAGGCGCACAGACATTTCCTGTAGATTAGATAAGGCCACGGGTGGAAGGTGGAAGAAGGTTCCAGAATGTTCCAGAAGGTTTTATCTTCCACTGCACCACTCCAGTACGCGTACATAGATCGTTACAACTTAGGACTGAGGCGGTAGTTGGCTTTATTTACACAGCCCGCCCATGAGCGAACAGTCAAACAAAGACCCAGATCCAGCAGATTGCACGGCAAGGCATTGCCCAGCTTGGATCAAACACTCGATCTAAGAGGGTCAGCACTTTGACGAGCTTGAACTAGAACCTCGCGGCCATCGACTTCTTACCTCTCCATCGAATTCCTATCCCGCCGGCTTCGAACTCCATCGAGCAGCGAGCCAGACTTTGATTTCCGTCGACCCAGCGAGAAGTTCATTAATGAGGAGCCAAGATCATCAAGCAAACCAGCCAAGATGGCCAAGAAGCCCAGCGACCAGCCAGCAAGCCTTCCAAGTCAGAGTGGCCAGTCAGAAAGCCAAAATCTGGCACATCCACGTCCTGAAAAACTTGGAGTCAACCTTTCGACGGTCCGCAACCTAGATGAAGCAGTTACCTCGCTTCACTCGAAGATGGACTGTCTGACGGAGACGGCGAGGATCGTGACTGCTCAGAATGATCATCTGGCTGCTCAAAACACTACCAAAGCTGTGTCGCCACGCCATGAACCATCTCCACGGCGCGGCCCTCTCCAACTGATGAAAGCGACAGTCTTGAGTCGACTGGATATCGTCAGTATCCTCGCCGGGACCGCGATATGACCTCGCACCGAGAGAAACCCGGTCATGGTAGACAACCTTTCGCTCCATTCACCCCAGCTGGCCGGCAACAAATCTGCCCACTCATCCAACAGATCGTCAGCTTATCCACCACCTTGATAAGTAGCTCAGTCTCTACTTAGTGGAACAGCAAGCTTCCTACCCCCGACCATCAAGAACTACGAAATAGAAGACTACTAATAGTCCTTGACGCTCTCCACCAGCAATGTCATCAATATCCACAAGCAAGTGCACGAAGACCAACCCTCCGTCTCAGCGACCTCGTCAATCGCGACGGCAACCCAGACATCAAGCAATCGAGTCCCATTGTACAGAAGAAGCCGCGATACGCCGAGCTAGTGGGAAACCGCCATCCGGCTTTCCGTTACCCGCTCATCGACGCTTTGGCCTAGCGATCATCGTCACCGGTCTCCCCAACGCGGTTCCTACGTATGCCACAGTCAATCCGAATACGCAACCAGCCACCCAACGACCTACACGACATGCCTCCACACCGGAAATGCTCGATGAGCTTGTCTACGTCAACTCGTGAAGACGAGCGAACCGACCAGGCCGTCTGCTACCGCATAGACATAGTGCCTCAGAGTAGCTGCTTAGTTGGTCGAGAGACACAAGAGGATAGACAAGAGGAGGACTCCGTTGAAACCGATGGTACCTAACTCGACAAACCAACCCCAAGAACCGCGCGGGTTTATTCTACGGACCCCTACGTTATTCAATCCCGGAAGACGCCATCAGATGAGCACGACCTGCCGGTACACCCAAGACACCGACCCTGCGCCGTGAGGGGATGGAGTTTGGGTGGTTGTTGTTCCCAGCCAAAGTCGTCGTTAGATTCAGCCGAACCGACATCCGAAGTTTGAGAGTAATTTGAGTCAAGCAGGTTCGTTTTCCTGGTACCCTTTGCATCTTTGGCGGAAGCCGCTTCTCCTTATTAAGTTGTGGACAGACGGCTAACAACGATTAACGTGAAGGTTGTCATGACCTCTAGTTGGAACTAAGCCGGCGATCCTACCACTCTATGGCAACGTTGGGCAACTACCGTCAAAGTGGTGATGGCTCTGATACTTGTCTCCGAGGTATTCGAAGTCTGGGTGTCTAGCAGCTCGACATAAAGCGACGTGGGTCCATCAGAGGGAGACGCACAAGGGGAGGATACACAAGAGGAGGACACCCAAGAGGAGGATGCCCGAGAGGAGGATGCCAAAGGGAAAGACGGGCCCTTACATTTATCACAACGAGCAAGGTGTCCCGGTCCCCTGCTCCAAACGCGTTACCACCCTCGGCCAGATCATGGGCTCGTCTTGCCAGTTCCCCGACGAGCACCAGGATAAGGGAAAGGCCGATGGAGAGCGAGAGTGCCAGCCAAGTACCAAGCGTCTCGGAGTCCTCGGGTTGCACGACAATGTCCCCCGTGGCACGAGTGCTCTGATGTCAGCCCACGATGATGTCGGAGAGCACCCTGCTACTCCCGGACAAGAGTAGTACGAGTCGAGTGGCAGACCTACTATAGCTACTAGGACACACGAAAGGAACAAGCTAAAGAGGAAGATGCGTAAGAGGAAGGCGCCGAAGAAAGGGCATACAAGTAGAACACGAAAGGAGAGCATATTCAGGGTAATAGTAAGAGATGAGATGACACAAGATATAGATAGTATAATAGAAGAATAACAAATAATATACGGGAAGTTCGCATACCTCAAGGTTCTCAACCTCACCAACAGTCACCACACGCGCACTACAGGCCATGTACCGTTACCTTGGGCAGACAGACATGGCTCACATCTCTCGTCGAGACAGTCGGCGTATATGCATCTGTATACCACCCAGGGACCGACTGCCACTACGCCGAGTCGGGAGGGTGGAAAAGCAGAACCAAGCCGGTCGGTCGGTGGTGGAACGTCAACACTAGCGACAAGAAGGATCCAGTTTGAAGGGGGAGAAAAGGAGAGTGTCTGTCTGAGGTTTGAGAACTTCCGAGTAGTCATACATTGTGACGGGATGACTGGTGGACAGCGATACGTTTGGAGAATGTGCCCGAAAGGGAGGAGGGATGATTGCTAGAAGTCTGTGCTACTGTTCGCGGAACACGGTGTAACCGACATGTATTTACCGCGGCTGCTGGCACGATTTGCCCTCCGATGTTTGAATCCTTGTGAGGTCGGGGTCCGAGGGTGTTTCAAGCCAAGGTTAACTGGACTTCAGTTCGGTGAGGATGATGCAAGCTATGATCTATCGATGTCCCTTGGTCCTGAGTAGAAGTGTGGCGGTATACGCTCGAAAGGGTCTTATACTTCGTTGAGGTAGCTTGGCCTTGGAAATGCTTACTTACGCTGAACCTTGATGGAGCGCAACAGGACTATTACTTCGAAAGTCATATTGACGCCAATCATAGTGTTTAGCTGGGGCAGCTTGGAATTTCGCCGATGTGTGTGCCGGGCCGGGCCGGGCTATGTGTGTGACCGACTCGGAACGGGCCGGGCCGAAATGAGATCTGATCTTATCTCAATCTTATCTCAACTCGATCTTATCTCATATCGTACATCTCATCTCATCTCAATCTCATCTCAACTCGGTCTTATCTCAACTCAATCTCATCTCTATAGTCTTATCTTAACTCGGTCTTATCTCAACTTGGTCTTATCCCAACTCGGTCTCATCTTACATCTTATATCTCATCTCATATCGTATATCTCATCTCATCTCATCTTATCTTATCTTGTCTCAATTTCATCTTAGCACAAAGTGGCTTTTACCATCTTAAAAGAAGGCTCTCGTAGAAGGTAGAATGAAGTCGGGATGCGGAGATAAAGACCATCTGGGTAAGTAAAGTTGAATCGAGTTCCCAAGGTTTAGGTTGACCAAATCGTTTTGACTCTGATCTGAAATGGATCCGTGCGCCGACCTGCTTCACGTCATTTTCTATCCTTGATCGAAAAAGTCTTCTTACGAATGCTCCATTTCTAGAGTCTGCAGGCGTCTGGCATTAACCTTGAAGCCTGCGCAGCCGAATTTATCGGGCTCGCACCCAATAACCTTTTTCCTTTTTGGGACTGCCTCGCAGCCGTCACCACAGAGCAAAGAATAGTTGCATCAAAGGCACCGCCGTCAGCCCATGGTGTTTCGAGTATGGATGCGGAGTGCCAGTTCAGCTGGGTCGCTGAAATCAGTCGAGGTTGATGGTACAACACCAACGCGATAAAGACAGTGGCATGGCCGCTAAACTCAGAGTGGAGACGCTAGGTCCCAGAGATGGAAGCGCTGCAACAAGTGACAAACCCCAATTCGCGCTAGAAATTATTACAAGCCGGCTAGGTAATATTCTCAAACAGGGACGATGTGTCTCTATCGACGAAGGCTCGATGCATCTTCATATCCATTTCGTTTCTTTGCCGCTTCCAATGAGATCATCTTCTCGGGGTTTTGGATCTTGAACCGCCTACAGCCTGTGAGGTTGATGCCCGGGCTCTGACACGTGGTTAAAGTGGGCCACACCGGCCACGCTGAAGCAACTCAGACCCAGCTGGATTGTTGAGGTCTGGCATCGTGCTGGTGACAAACCCAAGATCCTACAGAGAATCACCCGTAGATGCTATCAGGATTAGTTGAGATTTAGTCAAGGACGATCGATGACTGCCTGCTTATCTACGTCTTGCTCTTTCATGGGCTTGCCGCCGGATGATCCAATGGACATCTCGCTGGAAAGCTGTCATTTTGCCGGCCTCATCCCATCCTCGGGAAGAGCATGCCACATTACGGCGTAGAACAAACTCTTACTTACGGTTCCTGAACTGCAGATTGGAATATGATCATACATCCTTAAGTCATGCGTACACATGTAATGCTTGCACTGGGAGATGAATGGTGGCAGTGTACTAATGTAGACATTTCGGGTGTTGAATAGTTAGAATGGACAAGCGGTTCCTGATATTGCGTGGAAATTGCGGTAGATGCGGTTGATCTCGCCAGAGGTGGTGACGTTGGGAGCAGCCAGAACCTTGACATGGAAGGAGGTCTGAGCCAATCATAGACATGAAGATTTCGGAGGCTGGCAGCTCGTATTTGATACTCAACATCCATATTTAGTGTGTCTTACAACATTGTCAAGGTTGCCGGATACCATCGGCGGGGACTCTAAATGTGAGACAGTGAGGTCATAATGGTGCGTTGGTTTCACTCGACTCGAGGTTTGTGATTGATTATGATCTTAGCATACAAATCAACGTTAGTCATCTTTGGGCTCAGATTAGCTAGTTTCGTCGAACATGTCTTGAGAACGTAATTCTGACATTAGGGCCAAGGTTCTGAATCCTTATCTTACTCATGTTTGATACTCGAACGCAGGTCCGCACGGCATCCAACAGAAAAACAGGCTCTTTTCTGCGAGAAGCCTTGCCGGCTGAATATGACAAGTCGTTTGACTCATCGAAGCCAGTTTTCGTTCATGGTACTAAAATGTGGATCCAGCCGATGCACATAGATAAATGTCGGTCAGAAGTTGCTTTAAGCTTATGAGCGAGGCCTCAAAGAACATTCCTTTCAGAGAACGTATTACAGCCACGCGTTACATGGTCAGGTGTAGACTACACGGCACTGAGATAGTGGCAATTTAAGAAGATTGATAGAGCGTGGTTTGGAAGCGATCCTGTGTCACT
The DNA here is from genome assembly GCA_001879275.1 of Coniochaeta ligniaria NRRL 30616. Lineage (NCBI taxonomy): Eukaryota > Fungi > Ascomycota > Sordariomycetes > Coniochaetales > Coniochaetaceae > Coniochaeta > Coniochaeta ligniaria. The sequence continues at coordinate 429,314 of KV875108.1, forward strand.
CCGCCTTTTATTGTTGTGCAGCTGGTCCATTTTGACGATCGATGCCCTGTTGTCCTTCGTCCTCCATCCCCATTCATCGGCTGTTCTGGTGGAGCCAACCAGTAACCGGTGGAAAACCTGGTGTAGCTAATGACGGCATTAATGTCACAGCAAGTGCCCTCCAGACCAAAGTCACTCTTCAAATCGACAAAGAGGAGTGATTCAACAGTTGCCACTGGAAACAGACATATGGAACACACGGCAGAAAAGAGCGCTTCCAGTCCCAAGAGGGCTGATTGCACGAGACTTTGCGGTCGGTTTTCGTGCTGTTGGCTTTGAGCTGCGCAAATCTGGATTAGCCCTAACCATAAGACACTGAGAGTGTCGGGCGTGCAGGACAGGCTTACCTAATCCCGGGAAAATTTCGTACTCCTAGCAGGCCTGAGGCAATATCAAATCACCCAAAAACGATTTCGAAAAATGGAGACCCAGATTGTGAGGCATGTGACAGATCCATCTTCTCGCCCTCGGCGTCATGGCCTTTCTGCGTTTCGTCTTTCGCTGAAGTGGGTGCAGTTCGGAGGGAAGTTGACCCGTGCGCTGCTACTTCCATGTTACCGTGCTCCTTCCCAACACTTGCGAAAGTTCATTGTGCCCGACTCTCTGAGATTCTGAGCTGCTCAGCATCACCCACATCATCTTTGAAATGAGGAATACGTGACCACATGGGCTGCTTGCAGCCTTGGGGAATGCTTACACCACGATCTATCCTAGCATCAACCAGCCATACCATCCCATACCATATCGGACACGACGAGAGCTTGCCGTGGGGGCTAACGTTGTCGGCAAGCTGCCACGGTACGTCTAGCTCGCAGGTTCCTTAGAAGCCAACATTAACGCTGACCTACTATATAGGAGCAAATGCATCTATGTGTTAAGTACGCATCGTCGCCCGTATACGTCTGACAGCCCGAGGCAGGAGATTAGGCCGAGTTCGTAGCACCGATCTACACGGCGGAGTCGTATTCATAGGTACCGCTTGACGTATATAGTCAGGCACAACTTTAGAACAGCTTCCGATACTAGATGAAGGGCGAGGCCAATCTCATATCTAGCAGAGAGCGGCCCGGACACGGAACGGAGGAAGACCGCTGCTATATTGAGAAGCTTAGTTCGCTATAGGAATAGAACCAGAGTTGTATAATCCACTCTCTGTCCGAGTAGAGAAGGATACGATATTGAATTAACCCTACAACCAACCGTCCTCTTCATCCTCTTACGGTCTCCGATTAGAAGCCACCACGACCAAAGAGACGATCTCCTAACCCCGATACCCATTTTCCCGCACTACAAGATACATTACGCCCAACATACGTACTACGAAATAGGACTATATAGTTGTAACACTAAGTCCTCAAAGGCACTTCTACCCTTCGAGATATAAGCTATAACTTTTGTAATTCTAGGTAGTCTTATCAACTCCTTATGCCGCGTCGGCTAGCTAGAGAAGAAGTGTCGGTACGTAACCTTAGTACGACCTTAATTTCAAAAACCGCAAATTCTAACGAATCTAAATAAAGCAAGTACGAGTAGCTCGACCAAACGTACGCGAATATTTAGCAAAAGGTGCCCCATCAACTCTATCGACGTCCTTTCGTCGAGAGTACTCTAATTCTTAGCCCTAGTTCTACCTCCAATATCGGTTGACTACCGCCTTTCTTAGGAGCTATGAATATACTTTACAATATTTACGACGCTAACCTCTACTCCTATAAGTGAGGTTCGTTACGTTTAAGTAGCATCCGTAGATCTATTATTACGACCGAAGGACGAAGATATAGTTTAGATCTAAACTAAAGCGAAAATCGAGGATCTTAAACGTAGTAGTACGCGGTTACGGCTAGGTTCTCTCTCAAAGGCATAATCTACTTATTTGTATCGCGAATCGCCCTTAACAATAAAAAGTCTCCTACGAAAGGCTACCGGTGTCGAAGACTTAGGAATCGAAACATTGCCCTAGCATCTAAGGTAGCTTTATACCCGTGTCGGATAACCGGCTAAAGAAGCGAGTCTACGCTCATAGTTCCAATACTCTAGTTAGGGCTAAAGCTAGAGACTTCCATCATTCCGGCATTGGACACAAGCAATCTACCGTCGGGTACGGTTTAACTAGGATCCGAGTCCTCTATACCTATGCTCGTCTCCGGGGGAGTACGTGTAACGATAAGTAGGAGTTGCCTCTACTTTACAACGTCGGCTACCGAGTACCGAGTCAAACACCTTATTACCCGCAACTGCAACGCTTTACGACGTTAAATATACTACAAGTCTTTCTACGATTATTCGTAGGAGCATCAGATTTCCATCCATATACGCTCATAGGATAGTATTCGCAAGCTTACAATATACTCTGCCTTCTCACTACGCTTTAGGGGTATCGTTATTTGTGGCGCAATTGATTTATTAGCTCCTGGACATTAACCTACTAGAAACGGCATCTCGCGGCTAGTCCTCAAACACCTTTTTAAGCTAGCATCTAACACATATTAGTACTATTTGGGTTATCGCCGGATATCTACGTACCGTTCCATTGGTGGAGCAATATTCCGAGCCGACCGAGGCGTCGCTAACCCATCCTCAACACTAGTTACCTCTACCTTAAGTCCTCCCTCGTTACTCTTCCGTATAATCATCTAAGACGGCTACAAGTATACCCCACGGCTTTCCATACCGACATACACACTACAAGGTCGCTATTATTAAGCTTCCATATTACACTATATACATAATCTCTAGTACTAAGTATAAGAAGAGGAAATAGACTACAATAACTTTTCCTACGGCGTTCGTAGAAAGAGAAAGGTATAACCAAAGCTATACGACTTCTACGACTTCTATCGGCATCCACCGCTACAAGCGTAGACAAGTTCTTCCCGAGCGCAAGTAGGAGTTGTCATTAGATCTCGGGTGAGGAAGAACGTTCTTGTACCGGAGCCGGGACCCAAACAACTATAGTAAACAACTCAAGTCTTACCAAGCCTTCGGCAGCGACGATATGGTTGCTACTTCGTTAGACTTGGGGAGAACAGACTCTCTCACACTAAAGACGCCTCCACACGGTCGCAACGCAGACGGCGGCCGCCAATCGAGACCAACGTAGGTAAGGTAAAGACAAAGACGAGGAGATCGACTTCGACTATCCTAACGAAGAGATCGATGGTTCAAGCGAGAACTCTCTCGTCGCATCTCTCACGAGTAGCGGAGTAGTTCTTGCCGAAGAAGATTTTCTCTAGTCTGTTGGAAATGGTAGGAAGGGAGACAATGATAACGACGACCTTGAGGAGGATTGGTGAGAACATCCTACTTGGCCATAGGACTGGCCTTGGTTAGAGCTACTGTCATACTCTCTGTAGCTACCGTTACTGCCCAACTGCCTAACTCTTGTTCTCTAGTTGGGCGCAAGTTCCTTGCCGTACTCCTCCGCCAGCCTCTCCACAAGCTCTCTCACATCTGGCGGAGAGAGATTCTGCGCCCGCTTAGTGGGAATTTGCTATTCACCCGCAGTGCGAGGCAGGCCCTACAGTCCCTTATTCCCGCCTCTCGCTGGCTCGAGGTTCGCATAGTCATACTCAGTGTCGAAAGGCCGTGACGTCTTGGTAAAATGCTGAATACATTTTCCCGGGTTGAATGTCATCTACGACTACATTCGCATTCGGCCTGGCGACGATGGACGTCGCTCTTTGTTTGGTGGTCAAGCCATATTCACGAGGCCACCGAAAATCACTTTGCATCGGTACTAAGACATCTTCAAGATATGCTTTGGAACGAAAGGCTCACCGGTTACCGAGGTTAGACCCGGAATACGGGATCAGGATCAGAAGTTCTAACACAGGTCTATCACAGGTCTTTGTTTCCTTCGTCTATTGTAATAAAGACACGGTAACCGTATTTGCAGGTTTCTATTAAGATTCTTTACAAAGTATCAGCTATTTGAGATAACAGTTCTTGACTTACCGAGCATCGAGCACATTTATCGTAAGGATAGGGACGCTATACGTGAACATGTGAGAAAAGGAATCTTGACCAGTAGGTAATCTGTGTCATATCAGGATACATCTCTCACTCTTATTGACGATAATTCTCCACAGTGTCCATCGTCTATACCCAGCTTTAACGACCGCATCTTCGTCAAGTCTCGCTACTCTACAGCATCGATATCTCTCTTGTCGACTATGGCGGCGAGCTATGGTCTTCCAGCCCCGTAGAGCCGACGCTTAGCTACTTGTCCTCCGGCACCTAACGTACTCTTATCTACTCTTCCCATCATGGCTCTTCCCTTTGCAAATCCGCATCTTGTCGGCTGTGCAGGCAGAGATGTTGTCGACCCGTAAGCCATGGCCCTTACGCAGCCGAGTCGAAGAGGTCATCCGTCGAGAGTTGAGTGTCCTCAGTTGACGATTCTTAAAGCTCTCGGCGAGCTAGCTGTAGCTCCGATCACCACATCGAGCCGGACGTTCCTTATCCTACGAGGCGATTCTGGCGGCATTGACACTCGCATTCACGATGACCAGGGTCACTACCAAAACTCGAACCAGCGCCTAGCTTCTCGATCTAGTTCTCGAACCGGCAAAAGGACGACGCTCGGCTTATAGTCCATAGGTCCGGCAGAGCAAGATGATCCTTGGCCATTCTCCCTCGGTGCGGACGGCAACGGTCAAGAAGAGGTCAAGTCTTCTCCAATTTTTGCCTAGTCGATACGGAAGAGCATCGTAGATGTCCAACGCCGAAATCCTAGACGGAATAACAATGGCCTGCTGGGTAAAGCGCGGGCGCCCATGGAGCTAGCCGAACTGACCGAGTGAAAAGTTTGGGTTTTAGTCTCACCCTGCTTTCTTCAACGTTATTCTCAAAAATATCAGAGTAAAGGATATCACCCCTCGCGGACTCGAGGAGAAGACGACCTCTCCTCTCAAGTGCTCGTCTGTTGGCTCTCTTTGTCCTCACCGCCGTCATCGCGCCTGGCCATTTGGCACTTGCTGATCTTCTTGCTTCGTGTCTCTCGGCCGTTTTGTTGGAGTTGTTTTGGATGCCTTTTTGGGTTATTACCTGTATGCCATTTGGCGGTGATTCTGTCCCCGCTTCAGAACCACGCCTCAGTCTCGTCGCGCGAGCAGGTACTCGCGCTTAAGTACGTGAAAATGGGATCACGTTCCCGTGCCACTGGATGGAGATGCCGGTCCCCGGTTCGTCGTTCGGGTCTAGAGCGCTGCTATTGGTCTCCCAACCGCTTCAAACTTGAGCAGGAGCTGGAGTACCTACAGTGCCAGATGTCGCTCACAATAATTATTTCAACAGTCCTCTGGTTTTAGTAGTCTGCTCGTTCCAATAGTCTTCTCGCTCCAGCAGTCTTTTGGTTTCAACAGTCTTTTGGTTTCAATAGTCGTCTGGTTCCAACACTCTTCTTGTTTCCACAGTTTTCTCGTTTCAACAGTCTTCTGGTTGCAACAGTCTTCTTGCTTCATCGGTGCCGTATCTACAGTCACCCAGGGCTTCTGTCGGGACCGGCTTCCGTAAGGACGGGACAGACCGATATTCGCAAACAAATGAGGTAGATCAGCCTTAAGAAGACGAAGGAGGCTCTCCATACAACCAACACATAGCGTATCCAGCTACTATAGTACTATTAGAAAGACTGCTGCAGCTTCTATATCTTCTCGCGAGCTGTGGTCCATCGTTATAGGTGATGAGGTTGCTTACAATGGGGACGCCTGTCAAGAAGCGGTCACCGGTGGTGTACTCAACACTCGGAGAAGTTAAGGCGAGGGCTGTCACAAGGGATCCAGCTAGCGGGCATCAAGCGCATATGCCGTCGTTGGTTGGTTGGCTGGCTGAACTTGTTGAACTGGGACACTTGCTCCGGGCCATCGGCTCTTCGACGGACTTTGCGTGGACATGGGGATTTGCCGGCGGCTGTGCGGCTAGAGGTGTCTACGACGGCGGCAGTGCCATGTGTCAGGGCCGTAGGGGTGGCGAACAGTGACCCCGAGTCCTCGACAGAAGCTTGAGTCAGAGCAGGGGGTCCTTGGTATTCTGGCCTAGGTGCATGATACCTCGACATCACTGACGACTGCTGACAGTGGCGCCTTCGGCCAGGAGAGCCCGGCAAGTTACTGATGATGGACAATAACGATGCCTCATAAGATACCTCATGTCATATCGGAACTAACAGTCTAAGCAGCTAGGAGATGTCAAAAGGTCCCCATACGCGCCCGGCTGGTCGTTCGAAAAGCTGGAGGAGCACCGCACAGCTATCGAGACCTTCCCAATGCTTCCCCGATGACATAGGCCAGCTCCAAGACATTCCCAAAGGTGCAAAAAAGCTGCAAAGCGCGCTCGACAATGGCTTTGGAGCCGGTGCTACGCCATTCGACAGGTCTCCTGGCAATGTGTACATCTAGAAGCCACATCACCACCAGTATCAATGGCTGCAGCTCTGGCGCGTCGTGCCGATCTCTTGCCTTACTGATAACAGCGTCAGCTGTCGTTTGGGATACGCATGGCGGTGGTACCTATTAAGACGATGTGGCCGGGGTTGGAAGCGAGGAGTGATGAGGCTTTTCCTCTCAGTACCCGTGTCCGGAAATACTAGACGATGTATGTCGCCACTTTATAGCGTGCTGACTCAATGGTTGAGTGACTGTGTTGCCTGAGGTTGGGAAGCAATGGCGCCACGCAGATGCGGGCAAAGGGGTGGCACGGATTGCCTGCTGCCATCGAAGGTGTAGTGGTCATTGTGGTTGGACCTCAGCAGACTGACGGGACTGTGAGGATGCTGGACCACCTTGGCCATTGGTAGTGATGGCTCGGAGGAATCTTGAGAAGGGCAACGGGGGCAAGGAAGTTTCTTGGTCTTCTGGGACGTGTACTGGTCTGTGGTGCTGTGCGATTCCGTTCAAGGACCGCTCCCGTTCCAGCTCCGAAATCCGCACCCACCACCACCTCTATCACCGGAAGACTGGGTCGTCGTTGATGGCGCTCGCGTCCAGGATGGCTGGCGGACGCCAGGAAAAGCGGTTGACGACCTCGTGAAGTCTGGTTAGTAGGACTGACCTACGTGATGGTTGGGTTAATGCAAAATCGCTGGCTAGGCTAAATTTGATGAGCGTGCTAGCTGGAATCTCTCGTATTAACGGCGCGTTTGATAAAGTTATTGTTGCCGAGATGGCTTTGCGAGATCTGGCTGGCGCAGTTGACGATGATCATCGCGTCGAGGGTCCTAGTGAAAGGTTTGTCGCTTTGTCTGAGTGCGTTGAACTGCCTCCCTTGTAGGTATCCGCGTAAAAGTGCTTCAAGAGCTTGCCTTTCGACTTAAATTCTTTCCCGCAGTAGATGCAGTTGGTGATCTTTCTCTGAGCTGGTTGACTAGAAGCCAACTCTAGGGCCTGTGTTCTGGCAGGGCTCGTCGTGTTATTTACCACGACCTGCAGGATGAGCATCTCGTGGAGGAGCGGTTTCTTGATGGTCGGCTTGAGCGGCTGGTGAGGCACGTTGAGGAGCCATCTTCACGAAAGCCATGGAATCCGACTTGTTCTTCAAGCTTCGTTGACCGGGCGGGTCAACTCGCAGCTCTGTTGTCTAAGAGACTCGCTTCTGGAGCGTCGAGATAGATCGAAGATGAGGGAGGTGGTGGAATAGGTGGGTTTGCACCCTGATATGAGGACGGCTTTGCTTGTGAGGCTTTTCTGGATCTGCCCAGAGCTGCAGCGACGATGAGAGCACACGGCTTTCTCTATCGACGGCGTTGTTGAACTGGCGACGACTACCTGTACGGGGTTGGCCTGCCTGCCACCCAATGCGGCGTGGAAGTCATAGCGCAGCTACCACTTGCTGAGAATGCCGAAACATCCGGTAATGAGACTTCCATCCACTCTCTGCCGTACCCTGCAACTGCCCCAGAACCTCCGCCAGAAGGTAGATGTACTAAAAGTCGTCTGTTGGCTTTCGACTTATCTTCCTGGGCAGTGGTGTCACGAGCAAGATCAAAGCATGGAATTGTCTGTGGCTGTGACAACGGTCTACCATGTTCCCACCTGAACCTGTAAGGAGGCCAAAGCCGGGCTGGGAGGGTGATCAATCAGTGTCGTCACTGCGCCGGTGGGGCCGCGATAGATGTCGAGGAGCTGTGAAGCTGTGAGGTCGCGCGGACGGCGAATGATGGACCAGACATGGGTGGGACTTGCTTGGCGGCCCATGGGTGCCCAGGGGTGGGGTCGGATTGTTTGTTTGCAGCAGTGTCGTGTCCAAAGCGTCGAGTGGGCGGTCGTATAGTGGGTGTCGGGAGTGGAAGGTGGGGACAATGGCCAAGACGCCGGATCGAAGCAGTAATAGCTCAGTCGAGGCTCGTTCTCTCTTTTAGCTGGTGATGCTGACGCGCCAGCTCGTAACCCTCCTAAGCTCCTGGACAGCCTTCAGAGGAAAACGAGGGACAAGAAGTGTGTTGAGAACGTTAGGTCGTCTGGGCGAAGCAGCTGAAGTCGATTAGTGGCTGCGAGCTACTGAGCTAGAAGCCTCATCAGTCATCCCTGTCGTCTCCTTTGGAGGTGGGGTGAACGTTTAGTTTCCAACAGTCGATAAGCTTTGACCTTGGACAAGATGACTAACTTTAGGTTGGCAAAGAACAGCTCGGACACCGGTGAAGAGTGAGGGTCGTTCAGCATATTCAGCTGTGGCTCCGTAATGTCGTGGGGCCGTGGCCGAGCCGCTGAACCGACACTGGCACCGGGCTCTGGTCTTTATGGGATAGGCACACGTTGTGGTTTCTGATCTGTGCTACATCACGCCAGAGCCGCTAAGCTCTTATGTGTCTAGCCTCCTGATGGACTGTTCTGCTGCTCGATACTGCGCTGAAGTTCTAGCTGGTGGAAGGGTGGCTCCAAGTTGAGTATTCTTCCGGCAGTGTTGATATGCTGAACTGGCGACGTGGTCTATCATGTCTGTGACGGAGTCGGTTCAATCACGGACGGTGACGCAAGTTGCACGGGTTTCTGAGTATTTGTATTACGTCTTCTATGTCTTATTATATAACTGAAACTCCTTGAGGAACGTTAGCATAGCCCATGATCTGAAATCATCTGCCCTTCGTACCTGATCATTGTTTTGACCTCTAAAATTTCCCACCTTACGTATGACGGTTCTCGCTGGTGATCGAGACGCAGCCACCCCTCGCCCAGTTCTTCGTCCTAAGACTGCGTGTTGTTTTTGTCGAATTCGATCACGAGCAGTTCAAAAGTCAGCGGTCATCCGCGCTCCATCAGCCACGAACGAATGTGATAACGAACAGACAACCACTCGACCCAGAACCGTATTGCCTTAGTGATCTCGTGCAATACTCCGTCGTGTCCTTCCGGCATGCTATGTGGGTTTGGCGGGCGTGTGTAGCGTGCCTCGGTAGGGGTGGCAATGGGGTAATCGTCAAGGAGAGCTTGTTTCGAGGAAGGTTTCGGTTTAACTGTAGCGAGAATTAGGGCCGTGGATGATGGAAACAGGGTGCATTAGCCAACGGAAGGAAACGGCACGAGGCACTTTGGCATCGTTCTTAGGGAGCTTGCAAAGGCTTACCTCAACGACCTGAAGCTGGACGATATGCGAGCGAAAGTATCGTCAAGATGCTGGCCTTTCCATGGAGGTACTGATCTGGGCTAGTTTTATTATGTGCTGAGTATGGGTCCTGGTTGATTGCTTGCTAGCATTGACGATGTCAAAAACGATCCGAGTCCTTGGAGTTCTGGCTGACGTCGTCTTATCTAATCTGCAGATTATTCTGTGCGCAAGTCTGTGCGCGCACTAGTTCCAGGTTAGGTCTAGTGCCCGCTCTCCCTATTAGGCTGGCAGGTGTCAAGCACCTGGAAACTGGACTCGCAGCCAAAGAATTGAATCGTCCAATACTCTCTTTCTCTCCAAAGACTTGGGCAGAAGAAGAAGAACCGAAGCACCGAATCGCCTTCAACAGATGCCGAAACGGTAGCCGGAGAATGGAAAAGCTGCCGCGCCGACTTCAACGCCGACGACACAGCAGAGGCAGACGAGGGTCGCAAGCATTACCCTTGGCACATTCTCCATGACGTCCAGTCAACTATACACCACAAGCAGGTGATCGTCTGACTTGCTCGTTACTTGCAGTCGCCATAGCCAAGAGCAACGGACTTTGCGGAAACTGGCCTGGGCTACTTACCGGTGGCAGCCGCTAAGAAGCTGCCTTGTTCGGGGCACAGGTTGGCGTCGGAGAAGAGGTTGAGGTCCCGGACGAGAAGGTCGCCGGAACCGCTGCTGTATGTACCATTCAATCTTTCGACAATCTTGCTACCCGGCTGAGTACTGACAAGACCACAGCTAGGATCAGGTCGATCTTCCAAAAGACCACACCCCAGCTTGTTCTTGAGTGACGAAATAACACATAGTTTTGTTACACGAATCATCTTTTCGCCAAAAGGCAACAAGCAGGCATGTCCGCGAATGACACAAGACGACAACACCACTACAACCCTTGGGTCAATCTCTTGTATAGACCTGCGCCTGCTACCAGACCGTGTACTCAAAGCGTCTAGGTAACATTTGGGATGGATAGACAGCAATGATCCGCCACTGGCAGAGCTTCAACAAGGGAAACAACAGAAGGAATACGCGTCGATTGTGGGCAGCCATATGTCAGGCCTGCCCGGTAGGGGGTTTGGTTTCGGACATGGGCCTCGATCATACTTGCGTATGGAAGGACCGCTTCTCGTACCACTTGGATTTGATGACGGGGATCAGCAGCTGCGGGGGTTGGTGCCTTCTTGTCCCAGAGCGCCGGGGGTGGGAATATGACAGATGACTGGGAGGTGTGCCATGGAGAAGTGGGAGCGCCGTGCTCCATCACGGGACACCTGCTCTGAGGTGGATCCGGCAGGACTGGCAAGCAGGATGAGTGTGATGGGGTGGCGAGGATCTAGTGGCAATTGAGCGTGCAATCAACACATACTCACGGACGGATTCTTGCCTTTTTCGCAGCTAAATTTCTGTCTAGCAGTCAATAGAAATGCACCAGTATTATATAGCCCACTTAGCGTGACCCAGTGAGCACGTCACCACTGCAAATCGGCTCTGATGCATGATGTCGTCGAACAAGATTATATTAAGAGACTCCTTTCCGAGGAAGAGGAGGAGTCCAAGTTGGGGGGCAGTGTTGTACAGGTCCAATATCGAATCCTAGTATTGGATTGTGGGGAGCGGTGCTGGAAGGGCGTGGTCGACCTCTTTTCACCAGTATCGATGCTCGATATGGAGAAATAATGATATTGACGAGCGTTGCGTCCGGTTACGAGGAGTCGTGGATCGGAATAGACTGTCGTAGATGCTTCAGGTCCAGTAGTCGTCGCTAAGGCAGCGACTGTCGACGTATATCGGCATCGGCATCAATTGCCTGAGTGGAGCGAGTCAGTGGAGGGGATAAGCTTTCAGGAGGAAAAAAGAAAGTCGATCTTCAGCATCTGTGTGCCGGAAGCTTGTGGAAATGTCGAAACATACTGAGCCTGAGGCCGCCCATGGGTGCCTATTGGCAAGGATTGAGAGCGACTCTCCAGTGGGACCCTGTCCAGAAGACGGGTGACATCGCGGAGAGGTAGCCGTACCGTACCAGCTCCTTGCCGAAGTGCCAAGACAGTGGTAATAAGGCTGTCTGGCCAAGGCGTACCGGGCACAGGGGAATGAAGTAGTGGAAGCTGCATATATGCGATGGAATTGAGGCGAGTGATGAGATACGACTTGCTGTTGGGAAGAGAGTAAGGTACGATTTCACCAGATCCTTGGTCTGCTCGGAGCTTGCCACCCAGACAATTTGTCCCGGGTCGTAGATCTGTGACGGACATTGTAGACGAGTCTCCTGTAGAAGACGAGATTACATCCTATTATATTGAGCAAGGCAATTAATTGGGCCGGCATCGAGAAACCCAGGACAAAGCTTGTCTATCGGAGCTGAGCCGAACAATATGCCGTAGTCGGAGGTATTGCATCTGCTGGTTCGGGGAGATTGGACGTGCCGACGTATAGCCTTTCGATGTAACTTGATTTGTTTAGCAGAGCCACTATAGGCCTGATGAGGTTTGTAGGGACAGAAGGAGATGCAAAATGTACTCGAGTCTTGGGATGATTGTAGCTCTCGGTATACCCGAGACCTTCAGTTACGACGGCAAAACCGTAGTCCAGACCAGCCTCATCTTAATAGCGAGATAATGTCGAGGAACATGCCCGAAGCAAGATCCGGAACCGGAAGAAAAGCCACCGACAAAGATGTACTGGTTGTGGACCTCGTACAACCATAGCCTGCATGTATGCCGTATTTGGGAAGTTGTCTTGTGTTCAGATTGTTGAATGATGACAGTCGGAGATGGGGCGGCGGGTGCGGTCTGAGTTGGGAGGCTGAAACGTCCCTGGTGGTGGAACTGTGACTGTGACTTCCAATACCCATGAAGTCATATCGGGTTCCCAAGTGGCGTGGCCAAAGGGCGACCGATGATCGACAACAGGAGAGAGGGATGCAAGGACACTAAAGAAGTCAATCCAGAGGTACCTAACTCTGTTTTTGCGGTGTCATGGTCTAAAATCGCGGGGAAATACACAGTGCTACCTCGACAGCAGTGTCGATTCTGCCATACGATACCCCACAAAGGTTATCGACATATACAGACCTCGCAAGAGATGGTGCACTTGCAAAGACATTCGACTTGGCTTGCAAATGACTATCGAAGCAATATGTGGTCATTGTGAGGCGATTTCGCCAATTACGTACACCTCTCGAGAGTCTTGAAGCCTTTTCAACAGCGTTTGCTTCGTTCGGCAAAGTCGAATATGGGACACTGAAACCGAATATCGTGGCTTTCCAAAGCATGTCCATTTGGTAACAGCGGACACGAGCAGTGGGCGTTGTGAGAACAGGCTACACGCCAGCTGGAGCATGCTCGGCAACCACTGTCTCAAGAGATGCACTTGCACAAAGTATCCGCAGCGTCTATGTGCTAAGATCACTCAAACAAGAGCTTCGGTAAAAGCAACACCAGGTGAGGGTGCGGTCCAGGTGCCGCTTTTAGGCAGCGACACTTTCGATCACACTTTCCTGTGTTTGCAGGGTGCTCGAGACCAGGTAAGGAGGCCACAGTCTCGTCCGTGGAAATCCTGGACAGTCACATCGAGTACTGGTCGAAATGGTTCCGAAGGCACTTGATATCCTACACGTTGGGCCTCCTAGAAAGCACGATCGCGTCTGAAGTAACAGCTGCCTGGTCTAGTACCTGCTCTCAAGCTGACTACTTACGACTTTGCTGTTTCGGAAAAAGGATGCGAGACAAAAACCAAGCTTAGACGAGGAGAAATGGTTCGCAACCTCAACCGAAGAGCAAAATGTTGGAATTGATGAAGTGACAGGCTGGCAAGATATACCTGCATGTTGAAAGGAGGATGGCTATCACTCGACTTCATTAAGTACTTGTCGAACAGAATTTGGCTCCTGATCACCTCACATTAACCTCGCTGGAGCCAATAGCTTCCGTTGACGGACACGGACAAAGAAGACGTCCCATTCCCTCAAGAACGTATTGGATGGACGCTTCTACTCCGGTCGGAGTGACGCTGCACTCGGATTATGCCTCAAGGTACGAAGCACCGTATCAAGACCCAAGGTTAGCAAGGCAGCACCGAGGTAGACAAAATGGAAAAATAGGTGGTCATCTCACGGGGCTTGGCCCGTCAAACACACTTTTCCAAGCAAGTTTCGGCTTCTAGTACCGTGCTCGCACGCTCAGTGGCTTGCCTGGCAGCACTCTGGAACCCTTGCTACAATGGAACACAGTGAGCACGGCGGTCGAGGGCATAGCACCTAAAGGCACGACGAAGATGGCCAGATCGCCGTACCAAAGGGGTACTGCCTAAGCAGGCTACGATCCGGCCCAAAGTATGAGCACCGACATCATTACCGCGACACGGCCAGAACCATCAGGCACGTTGATACCTCCAAAGGTTCGACAGGTTCGAAGAACATCGGCAATGTATTTGTCCAAGAGACAGAACGCGCCACGGTCTAGGTAGGGAGCGCCCTAAGCATGGAGAACAGAGTTCTGTTCTCCACAGCTACTGAGAGGCAAACTGGCGAAAACTGGGAGGACAATTGGCATGGAGTGTTCTCCGGAAAGCACCATCTCCACATGGAACACGGTGACCGCCCCGTGGAGGCTTCACCGAAGCAGGCAGCCAAAGTACGGGCCTCTGAGCAAGATCACATTCACGCCACGACAAAGGGAACAGAAGCGAGGAGAAGGTGGAGATGGAGGGTGAGACTGGCGCCATATCACGTCTCTTTGTAACACAGTATTGCACTTGCTCTGGACAGATATCCGACGTGCAGCCGGCATCAGGAAGAGCACTTGCTCTGCCCAACTTATCCAGGAAGTGGTAATGTGAAGGTCGAGTTTCGGAGTCGAAGGATGGCTGCTAGAACAGAGTTGCGGCGTTGGAGCACCTGTGTCGAGGCAGTGGCAAAGACGAGAGTGCGTTTGTTATGGTGGCCTGCGGTCCTTGCCGCTCTGAACACACGACACGTCAACCGGCAAGGACCGGCGTCGTTCAGCACGTGCTCAGCACGAACCTGGTATGTAGTAACAATGTCCTTCGCTCGAGAAGCTCCTCAGGTGGAGAGGGCAGGGAATTCGAAGCACTGGCGGATGGCTAGCTTGGGGGTATTGAAGTGGGTAAGGAGGACGAAGGATCAAGGTCGAAGCCTTGCGCTTATCGGTGCTGTTGAGAGGTTCTTGGCTCTGGTTCTTGGCTCTGGAAGCGGTAAAGGTTAGTTGTGTTCAATGTGGATATCCTGCTGGATACGCTCGGTATCACCAACCTGGATGCCTAACTGCGAATAGCTGTCGGTGCAACGACTCACTTGGCCTGATCGTCCTGACGTTCAGAGTCGGCCAACATTAGGAGGAAAACCTTCCAGCCACCCGTGGATGCCGATGCTGTTGTTCTTCACGTCCAGCCTGGAGTGTTGAACCTGGCCAAAGAAAGACGCTGGCTCTGCCTTAGCACCGACAGACTCGGCAGCACTAGCTATACTATGGCGCTTTTGAAGCGTGCTTGACTGTTTGCCGACCGACTCGTGAGGTGGTGGCCGTCGTGACGTTGAATTAACTTGTGAAGATGAAGGAAAGGCGTCGACGTCGGAAACCAAGTCGAGGACATCTCCGAAAGTGGCCATGGTAATGAGCCAGGACTGCAAATTGCCAACCGAGGTCACATCCAGCGTGACGGCACCAACCTGTCACGCGTATGGGCCAAACAGCGACTTGAAGGGAGGAAGTGTGATGTTCGCGGTGGCCAGAATTGATTGACGAAGGCCCAATTGACTTGGGTGGTCTAGTGGATTGACATCTTGGGTTGGAAAGGTGGAAGAAAGAGGTCAAGCATGAAGAGACTTTTGGTAATCTCCCCGACATCTGGCAGCGGTTTAAGCGAGCTGGCAGCGCCTGGCAGCGGCAGTACCCAACCCAATCCACGCTAACTCCACCAGTGTGCTTATCTGAACTGATAAGCATGTTCAATGAAGCCTCCATCTTACTGGTACTAAGTTACTCTACGCCAATTGGGTGTGAAGCGGCACGCGTAATACCCTGTAATAAGGCGCCGGCGAACTCCTGCTCGTGCACTCTGGAGGTGCCTTGATTACTTCGGGTTAGGGTTGCCGCTAGTATGGCTGTGGCACGCGCCGTGTGGCTCATAACTGTGGCTTGTGCTTGTGGCTTGATTTTCCTGTGGCTAGCCCACACAGGTGTGGATCAGCACGTGATCAGCGCGGGAGACTTACCGATACGGTGCCACTCACCTGATTCGGCCACTCGAAGCCACTGTAAAGACACTGACCTGAAACCAGGCAACGCCATCAACATGGACGCCTGCAATCATCATTATTTCATGCAGCCACCCATCGAAGAAGACATTGAATGGCATCTCGTCCAATGAGCCGTGTTAGCACAACTCCAAATACTCCATCAAAACCACCACGACCGGCAAGCGCAGTCGAGAAGACGCTGCAATCTACGAGGCCGCAAACATCACTCAACAAAGACGAGCACAATCAAGATCTCGAATGGCGAAGGAGAGGACCAACGCAGGCATAAGGCTGACTCCGAGTCTAGCGCCCTCACCAGTCCTCGTGCTGCCTTGGAGGTCGGCTGCTGCGAGGAGCAGCCTAGCCCCAGCTAGTAGTGCGGTGCGTGCAAGAAGGCTGGAAAGACTTTTGAAGCTCGTGAGTTCTGTGACCAACTGTCCACTGCGAAGTCCTAAGCTAACGATTACTGTCCAGCCTTCCTCACCTTCTCCCCGATCGCCCTCGCCATCCGAGAGGCCGCACTGGCCGAGCACCTCGCCGTCGCCACTGCTGCCATGTGCCGGTGGAGACCGGTGATCCGCAAGGAGTAAGCCTAGTCAACTGAAGGTGAGACACAGTGTTGGACTGGGGCATAGTATGGTAATCCAGACTGATGTGTTCTCGGTATCCTCCAGGTAGCAAAAGCGGAATAGCTTTAGTACGACCATGACGGTCCATATCTCTCCCGACCCTGCTTTGCGATATAATAGCTAGAGTCTCGCCGCAGTTGAGGAGGAGCCTCTCAGAAGCTGGAAGCCGCGCGATAAGAGCTGAGAGACCACAAAGTCATCACGATCGACTCAAGAGACAACTACATCACGGGTTTGCGCAAAGCCGACCTTCGAGGTCTCGTTTAAGCTCTCCGCCCGAGGCCTGCCGAAGACGATGGATCTACACTCAAACGGAACCATTACGACGTAATATAAAGGAGCATCGACGGCAACAAAGGTTCATAAGACCCTTCACTATCGATAATCAATGACAAGACACGCCCTACGAGGGTCACAGTCCCGCCGAGGAGCTCCAGTAGGAACCGGAGCAGAGGAGAACAGTCCAAGGACCGCCACCGGGTTGCCAAGCAAGAGAAGTCCGTTCTGTGCCTCCTACAAAGAGCATTTTCCATTTCGTAGGAAGAGACGCCGCTTTGGAGACCATTCTTTGATGCCCTGCGCCGCAGTCCGATCAGCGACATCGCAACATCACCGCTCAAGAACCGCTACATTGGCCTCCTTGACGGATGGCTAGACATAGGAACTCGATAGCCAGCAATTTACTCTGACTACGATAACACAATGGGTTCATGGTCAAGGATCTCTGCTCTCTGGACACCGTTGCGGTCAACCACCAACAAGGCCCTTGCACGACCTGTCGCGATTCAACAGACCTCGACGACGCAGCCTCCTTTTCTCGCCGTTGAAGTTGATGAGGTGTTGCCTGCCAGCTGCGCTGGGGACGGCGATGGCGAACAATCTGCGCTCTTTGACTTTGCTGTCCTTGAGGACGTGCTCTTCCTCGGTCGCGTTAGTGGAGGTTCGGGCTCCTCGTTCCCATTTTCTGCGGCCGCAGGCTTTGCTCGCTTTGCCAAGAACCAGGGTGTCGGTCGGTGGTCCGCGACGACGAAACTCATGCGGCTCCCGTTGATTTGTTCGCTCCCCGGATCGTGGGGCTGGGAGGTACAGTGACGGCCGTACTCCACCCAGACCGAACATCCGGTTTACACCCTACCAATCCCCCGGACCAGCCTTCCCTCGATCATTCTACGGCAATTCTTCTGCAGCCGCAAATGCCATGGGAATACTCGAACGCCTCTTCCAATCCGACTGGGACGAGCAAACCGAGCGTTAGAGCTAAGAGCGAGATTTATCGTCCTACTACCGATCATCTACGCGACACAGGCTGAACCTGTTGACCTACGTCATCCAAGAAACAACAACACCCTCGGCAGCACGGCCTAACCGTCGTACAACCCAAGTGGAAATTGGCGTCAGGTCATCCCGAGCGACATTCAGCTCCGCGCGGTGCTAGACGGCAAGGTCCTTGCGATACTGAGATGCACCTGCATGGATACAACCCTTTTCGATAATCTCCAAGTCTTCTCTTCTGAGCTCCGTGCCCCCCAGACAAGTCGTCCAGCTTTCCACATACCCAGTCACAAGACCGACCATCCCTCGACCAGATTACCACGCCAGCCGAGCATGGTTGAATATTTGCTCTAGGCAGTCCACCGTCTTGAAGAGCATAGCGTAGCGGCATGGAGTTGATGCACCAGGGTGCAACCTCACCCTTTCGTCGAAGGGTAGAGTAGAAGGCTACATCAGATTATCCAGAGTGGCGTGTCAGCTCGGCGCAGTGGTAGAAGGCAATGACTCTCATTTGAAGGGAGGACACGATGGCGGCAAAGATGTACGCCTAGAGACCCGGACAGCTCAAGCTCCGGCCATAGTCCAGGCTCGAAAGATGAAAACCTGGAGGGGTCTAGCTCTTGCTCTTTGGAAACCGGTAGCGTACCGCAGCAACTTGATAGGCTCTTGACACTATTCTCAAGATTGCCACACAACTATTCCGGGTGTGGTTGATCTTCTACAAGATGCCGCACACGAGTGTAAGCAGAGTACTCGATGATGAACACTCTGTGGAGGCAATCAGCCGTACTCTCGGGAGCTAAGGACGATACGTCTTCACTGCTCTATCTCCCAATAATCCATGACTTTGCAACTATCAACCAAGCATTCAGGCAGTGGTTCCGGCAACCATTCCTAAACAATAAGAGAGGACATTTTGTCTCCTGAGATATAGTATGAGTTGTCGAACAAGACTAGCAAGATGGAGTGAAACGGGGGAAGGCATAGTTACAAGAGGGGCAACCGGGGAGGTATGTCGTCCGAAGCACTTCACGATAAGTCCATGTTCTCACAAGATCAGGGGAGATGATCAGACACATCAGCGACGAAGAGATGGCGGGGATGGTCTCCTTCGCTAGGAAGATCACAATAATCCACGGTGTATCCCAGTCTCGCCAAAGGTCGCGCCACGCAGACTGCTGACGCGTGTCGGCTGCGGAGCTGTCGTACTACAGCATCACTTGGGCGTTACTGTTACTGGAGGTCGTATGTAACACTGTGGTCCTCTAGTAACAGTAACGCCCAAGTGATACTGGAGTACAACTGGATAGCCGACTCTCTTTCAAGCTTTTGAAGTCGAGCATAGCCTATTAGGTAGATATCTCGCCACCGCAATGGAACACTTTTGACGTCATTTGCGTTATTTCTGATCAATCACAAGATCAAAGCATTTTTGCCGCTTAACGTTGATATACAATGGGGAAACAACTACGTAACCATGGGCCTCCGAAAGCACAAAGCTATTGCGCAAACAGGCCAAAAGACCAGAACACATTACAACGTCTCGCCCAACCGCGATAGCATTTGTTCAGCTGGCAGCCTCAGATGTCAGACCAGGAGTGTAGGCTCACCCTCATCGACGGGACCGACTTGCTCCCGCTTCTGGAATAGCTCGACGCAGAGGCTGCGCCAGTGAGCTCTGCTCTCGCTGCCGCCGCCAGAAACGTGTTCCGCCCTCTCAACCATCAAGGGTGGACGGCTGCTTCTTCGTCAGCTATCTGTGATTACGCTGCGCAGCTGGTGCGCAGCACCTTCCTGAACCACGACGATAGTCGAGGGATTCTGTTACAAAGGGAGCAATTAGTGTGTAAAGATCAAGTGAGATCGAGACTTAGGCTCGGAAGAGGAGGCAGCCACCTCGCCCAGCAGATCCCGCAGCACATCGGTGGATCAGCCAAGACCGTGGAGAACAAATGGCCTCGAAAGACAAAACATTGCCTCTCACTAGCCGCTGAGAATGGCAGTCCTGGAATAGGCATCTTCGCTAGGAACAGGCGTCATTGGAATCGTGCACGTGGACCCTCGATCACCGCGCCAGGCCCAGAGGTATCAAAGACCAAAGCATTCATCCAAGATTTCTCATGGACTTCTCAGCCAATCCCTCAACACCATCTCCAACCAAGACTGCACTGGGTTCTACAACAAAGACAGCAACACCGTCAAAGCAAGCCCGAATGCCAGTCCCAGCCGTCGTCACCCACGCGCGTACTTGGAACTCTGGCGTAGTCCTGGCTTGGCAGCAGATCTTTCAAGTCAGTCAATAAAGACGTCTGTTCACTGTTGTGCTCGAGATCGGCATAGCTAATCCTTGACCTGAAAGTAGGGCATTTCATTGAACAATCTCACGTCGTTGGAGCACCAGTAACGGTGGCTACGAAGACAATCCCATGACAATGTGCACGAAATGCAACGCACCTATCCACACTCGCACCACTGTCAAGGGTCCTCCCATTCGCTCCGGCGTCGACTCTTCTCGGGCCAATGACGACTTGTCAACAAAGGCTCCGCATCTTGATCACGATCACAACGACTGAGTCCCGTCGGACGACGAGCTGTGAGGGGGGACTCGGGAGACAGTGCCGAGTGAACTGACATTGCGATCAACCGAACCAAGAACCCTATCGGCCCTGGTACCTAGGTCAACCCTATGTCTGGCGAAGGCAGTGTGGCTAGAGTGCCCAGTCTCAGCAATACGTTTTGCAGAAACAGCAGGATGCTGCAGAGGTGGAAGTGCGCGACTCACTAAAGCTCTCGAGGAGTTGCCGAAGCAGAATGACTTGGCAACGATCTCGGTACAAGCGACTATGGCCGCAATTAATGCTGTAGCCTCTGACAGATCCTGCTTAGGCCTTCGATCTCTGTAGGATCTGGCAGAGCATGAACTGACCACAGACCCTCCTAAGCCGGTCGCTGACTTCGCCAGTCAAAAAGACTCAACCCTTGGAGATGCCTCAGGGCCAGCTGCGAGCAAGGCAAAGACAAAGGGCAGTAACCCACGAATGCGGCCACCGCCTCCGGAACACAGCGTACTCTCTGGCCGTCTGCGCCAGCTGGTGATTTCGTACAAGCAGCTTTGGGAGCAGACAGACGGCTTTTGCTACTGATCACCGGGACTGCGGAAGATGCCGAAGAATGCGGCGCTGTCACGAGAATCTGGGCCGAGAGAACGTTAACGTCGTTGAGAGAACCTTGTTCTTGCCAAGCTTTCGACAAGTCTGCACTCAAGACGGTACATACTATGTACATTGCTGTCAAGTGGAGGACACAGAAGGCCGCAGAGGCAACCGGGCTCGAATAGGTGGGAGCCGAGCAGTTTACATACACCAGGCAACTCGTGCTGGACATCGACAACCTCTACTTGAAGAAGAACACTATTACTGAGACAGAAGTTTGCAGATATCGGAAGAGGTGGGGGAAAGAGCGAAGCATCATGTTACATTTACTAGAGAGGGCATTCGAGCCGCTTCCATTGTACACATGCCACTTCCAAGACCTTGGTGAGGGTCTTGAAATTAGTCTGTGCGTTAAAGGTAAACTTGCCCTGGTGGGTGAAATAAGCTGTCGGTTTCATGGATCCTCCGATGCTGTGGAGAGGGATTCGTTGGCGATTGATGACGTCATCGTTTGGTCTGATTCTAGGTGTCGGGAAGTACCCAGATGGCGGCCACAACGGCTGCATCCTAACCATATCTTTTCCATAATTCCCAGAATTGTGCCAACTTGTTTTCCACAGGCTCTGCTATAAAGGGTCGCGTTTTGGGCTTGTCCATAGAGCGTGGTGTTGTGAGGTGACGGATTATGTTAATCCTGCCAATGTTACATTGGCAGGATTCCCTTGCGGATAACCCGATACTTGCATGTACCCCCAGATCCAGGCAGAGTTCCCAATTGACTTTCCAACCGACTTGCATCTAATCCGAATATCAAGTTACCCGAGAAGATGCACGCACAAAAGCTGCAACGTTGTCGAGCCCACGTCTCAACCATGAAGACATCGAATCATCAACAACCCGAGCTGTGAGAAGCACAGATATACTACTAGATTTGATGATGCAATATCTGTGGGACAAGCTGGATCAGAAGTTATGTGGCATTCTGATCTGGGTGGCAACGTTGGTCTGTAGCCATCTTCTCGGGCAGATAATGAGCCTCTCAAGCAAGGAGGTAGATGGGAGCAGTGTAGCACCCACAAAGACGAGTAACAAACTGAGGAGGTATATTACCGACGTCCAGAGTCCCAAGCAAGTCCCACAGCAGGGTCGCCCTTCGGTCGGTTTACCGGCATCATTGAGAACGTTAGCCCACAGTAATACGGTAGGTCTTATGCTATATAGGTAAGTGTGTCCAGTGTTGCAGATATCAGTGCATTCAATGAGCCACAAGCTTCTGGGTACAGTGCACGTCATCGAACTCGCCAGCCTCTTCTGAGATGGCGATACGCCATTCAGGACGAAGCAAGTGGTTAAGCGGCTTCCCAAGACCAGTTCATCAGCGAGTCGTTCATCACTAGACGTATTCAATTAATAAGACACCTTCACGTGTGAGGTTGACAATCCATGCAGCGGTCTCGTTAGGGCTAAATGATGGGTAGTCCGCTTGGTCCAGGTAAAGCAGGAATGACTGTATCATCATTCGAGGCACAGGACCTAACCGCCTTCTGGGTGTTCATTATCCTTGTCAGGGAATCACCGTTTCTGTTGTCTCTGCACTTGTCTGGTTAATCCGTCTCTAGTCCGAGTGCCGCTGTTACCCGGGCCGGGCCGTGCCGAGAATCGGAGTTCGGGTCCGATCGGCTCCGATCGGCTCCGGATCATCCTTGACATGGAGAGCTAGCTCGTGACAGATTCCACTCAACTGCGTTGACTGCGGCGACTCCACTCAACATCATCCGGGTGACGTAATTGAGCAACATCAAACTCTTCCACCGCATTCACCAAACAGCTCTACGAGCACTAAACAACAACCCCATCGATCAGCATTCATCAAGATTTGGAAATGCTAAGAGGACACGACTGATATCGACGTCGTACCAAGCTCCTGGTATCAGTCAACCACCGCACTTCAAAGCATCAATCCGGCCACGCTGCTCTCAAGAGAAGCAACTGCAATACCCGAACTGCCGCGCTTCGCCGCCAAGAAGGATTCCCGATGCCAAGGGATCCTACAAGTTCTCCCTGTTTGCCCGGGCGAGGTCTAGTTCACATCACTGCTATTGGCGGACTGAAGCATAACGACAGACCACGGTGGCACCTTCACCAGCGTGACGGCCTCGGGAGGATTTGTGGCTGATCAAGTGGCTGCTTTTCCTGCCCTCAAGGACGCAGGCCCCGAAGCCGAAGCACGACTCGCCACAAGGCCGATGTCTTATTACGGACCAGTCCACAAGGACAACAACTCAACGGCTCGACGGCCTATGCATCGTTGCTGCCTAGTAGATTAGCGACTCCAGTGCCAGTACCTCACCTGCCTCGCAACCACCGCAACGTTCCATGCCTTTGGATAGCCGACGAGGCCGAGTCAAGATATCGTGCGGGTTGACTCCAGCACCGATTCCACCATATCCGTCCTTCGACAATAGTACCTTTGGCGACAAGCAACTTCGTCTAGCGCTGCTCAACGTCAAGCGGTGAGTCCTCGCCTCGCAACTATTCACAGACGTGCTTTTTGTCGCTCCAGTCCTCCTTTCTAGTCAAAGCGGTCGTGGTTGCAGATGGCTAACTACATCTCCCAGTCTAGGTGCTTATCGAGGACAGTTGCCATCTGCAATCTCGACTGTCTGGTTCACTCCGAAGATCAACTGTTCCTACCGTCCCGCCACTTCGATCCTTCGTCAAAAGTCATACACCGTCAAGTGAATTAAGAGGATATAGCGACTAAGCAAACCCGCCAAACCAACGCACGCCCTTGTCCTCGCCCCCAAGCCTAGCCCTAGCCGGAAACCGAATCTATCTCCAAGACTGGGCGGCTCAAACACAAGTTATGGTGGAGGGCAAAGTGAATGAGATCCTCGTCTGCCGTACGGCCGTACAACTAGCCCCTCTTTCTGAACCCTTACAACCAGAAGTATCTCAGATCGGCGTCGATGTAGTACGGAGACTAGAGGCGTTGAAGGTCCAATTTCGCGAGGTTAGTTCACCCAAAGCTATTTCTATTATCCTATCTCGCATCTAAACGCTGGCCAGATGTCCACTCGTTATGACTCTCGGTAGCATCCCGACTAGGCGACTCGTTGGGTCTAGGACCTTCTCGACCTAATACCACGAACGCAACTCTACGTTGTAGTGCCGCATCGAGATAGGCGAGTCGGACAGCAGGTTGGAGGCCACCGTTATAATCTACATCGACTGCTGTATATTGTCCTCCCGTACGGCGTACGCAACCCACGGCACTTGGCCGCCACAAGCAAGACGTCGTTATGGCAACTGGCACATGGCCTCCAACAAAGAGCAACTAGTCTATGTCTACCCGGCTGCTAGCAGCTGTTTGCCGTTCAGTGCTGATGTCGCCATATTAGATGCAACACATCAAGGTTGTCATATGTGGTGGATGGAGAATGGCCGGACGAAGGGCACGTTAACACCGTCTCCTCCTCGTTCAGGTCGCGAGAGGTCCTCAGTTGTTCAGTATCTAAAATCCAAAGAGAACGAAGACAAGATTACGGAAATACACGCGCGCGAAGTACCAGAAAGCCCAAAACAAGGAATCCAACAATCATCTCATGTCCCAAAGAGCAGATCCTCCTCCAATCTCACCACATCCACCACCTCGTCACTCCACCACCTCATCCGCGAATCACCTCATCCCTCCACCCCCTCGTCCTCTATCACCTCCCCTTTCCCCTCTCCCCTCTCCCACCTCTACTCCGTCATCTTCCCCCGCCTAATCTCCGCCTTCCGCCGTATCTCCTCCCGAAGCATCCTATCTCGGAGGACCCTCTTATTCCATTTGCGATTAAGCTCCGCAACCTTATCCTTCAAACTGCTCAGACGCCTCGGCAGAAGATCCACCAACTCCCTCGTCATCATCGTGCTGGGATCCGGGGTCGCTGTCATTGCCCTAGTACCGTGGTGGTGCTCTTGTGTCCTTTTGGCTCTCTTGCGCTGGGCAGTTAGCCAGGGTTGTTTGTACTCTGGCGTTGTTGTGTCGTACTCGGACTCGGAGTCGGGGTCGAGATCGGAGAGCTTACGCTTGAGGGTGGGTTTGAAGGCTGTGGGGGGGGGGGTGGTTAGTGTCTGTCGGCGGTGAACCGGCCGCTTAAGGGAACACAATGTGAAGGGTTTCTTTGCGTACCTTGATCTTCGTTGGCGAGTTGGGCGGGTGACTTGGCTTTGGACTCGTAGTCGGTGTCTAACTCTGACAAGATGACGTTGGCTGTATCTACGCTGGGCGAGATCTGAGGCACCCAATTGCTATCTGGATTGATGGAGGGAGGGTGCCCTGGGCGTGTCGCATTGAGCTGCAGTGTCCTGGGCTTTGGGTTTGGGTGCGTTGGCCGGGAATCTCCCTGCTCTATTTTGCTTTCCGGCTGATAGGCTCCTCTAATGTCGTCGATAAATCGCACCCTTCGAGGTGTGGTTTGCGACGATGGAAGGTGAGGACTGGGGGAACGATAGGTTGGATCTGTCGAAGTCGTGGCGGAGTTCTGGGAGTGCTCGGGGTTGGGAGGGATGTGAGATAGGTCTGATGTGCCTCCTGCGTGTGCCACTTCGTCTACTACATTGCAGTCTGCGATCTCCAGGCTCTGTTCTCTGGACATGGTGCTGGACGGGGACAGTGTCGGACCAAGGATATCGTTGAGGGAACTATGGCCGGGATCTGCCATGATGTACCAGTGTCTCTTCATATGTGTCCAAACACAAGCACTGGCAAGTGGCTCGATGATGAGACGGTTTGGAGGAGTCTGACTAGAATTACTGAGCCGCAGAGCCTGGGCTGTTATATAGGCACTAAGTTGAAGGCAGATATGTCAGAACAGCGTAGAACATTGGAGTCTGGTGGTGGAAGGTCTCGCAGAACATGATGTTGCAGTAGCAGGCTACTGAGACAGCGCTTTGGCTCAGAGTCAAGCTTGACGTACATGGTTGCTGATGGAATGCTTAAGATAAAGCTACTTGGGAAGAAGGCAACCAGTTTATTAGTGATTAGGAAACAACTTCGTGTTTGATGGTCTCGGGAGGAGAAGAAGGGTGTTGAGCAACTGGTATGTTCTGAAGGTGGTGCTTCATACTATTTCCATTTGATGTTTAACCGTTTCAAACATTTCGTCCTTTGTTGCTTCTGAGTATTCTTCCATGTTCCAGAAGATGGGTTAAAAGGCCTAACGAGACATTTCGAAGGACGTCTTTCGATATGTCTGGCATTCGTGCTAGAGCCTGGCTAGGTTCGAACTACTATTCAATGCTTGCCAGAAAGACTACTGGATGTAGGCAGCGACTTGTCAGCTTGACCACAGTGATCCTATCTGCGACTTCATTCTCCGAGACTTAAGTATGGTTCTGAATAAGAAACAAGGCAGGCATGTTCGGAAGACAGTCAATAGTACCAGTGAGTACTATGATGTGTAAACATCTGCAGATAGCCATGTCTTCTCTTCAACGTTGTAATATTCTTCTTTTTTCTTTGCGACCTTATACGCTATAACCATCTATACGCCAACCCTGAAGAATGCCTGGTCCTCAGAGTCCACTTTCCATCAGCACTGCTCCCAATAGGCTTTATCAATTACCCAACCATATTGAACCGCAGTATCACTCCAAACTCGCCCTCCAAGAGCTCCAGAAACGAGGTGTCGTAGGCAGCCGCAAAATCCATCATTCGCAAGCCCAGAGTCGAATATTCCTGATTCCACTTGATCTATCTTGTTCCCTGAGCTCCATCAACATTGCGCTCATTCCTCCACCATATAGTTGCCTGTATCTTTGCCATCTCCACAGAAGCTTGTAGTCGCAGCCGTCGTCGGATTCGCAGTAAGACGGGTGTGATCATAACGTGTCGCTCGGTGGCTCGTTGGCTCGTCAAGGTATGTGCTTATCTACGTGCCGAGAGCACAGCGGAAACTAGCAGCTATAGGAGGTTAATTCCTTGGCAATACCCCGCGAAAGTCTAGCTAGCGCGTGAGGTGCCGTTTGCGAGTGTGATGTTCGAGCAAGGCGACGTTGTCGGCGCCATAGCCTTTTGGCACACCCTGGTCGAGGTGAATTGCTTGTAGCCTTGAGGCGACGGCTTCATTCGGGGGAGTACTTGGTCCAGTGGTTCAAGTGGAGAGCTTTTCTTGTGGGGTTGGGTGAGGTGTCTGGCTTGCTGATTGTACGTCTCGAGTCCCAAAACGGTCTACCGGCCACTGCTAAAGAAGGGCGATGAACCTTGAGGGAAGGATTTGTAGAGGCAGGCGCCGAGATCCTCTGCGAACAGTTCAAGGTTGGCATGCGTACTTTGGCGTAGTTGTCAACGTTGTACTAATCGTGCGTGCTGTGGCTACGTCGTGCCGTTGTTGCGAGATTAAAGGTATCGCGGGATCGCTGTCGAGTAGGAAAAGTGGTGAGGCGAGGTAGGTGCCTGTGGGTTGCGGTGCAACTCTGCCGGTGATGCCGTTGAGCTGGTGTTGACGACAGCACACGAAACCATTCTTAGTCGGGGCACGGAAGTAGAAAAACGAAAGATCACTTGATCGAGAGACAGAGATTAAAGATGACCCTCTATCACGACACGGTTGCATAAGTCAGCCAGAAAGGCCTTGGCATCTAACATACAGTTTCGATCAACATTGATCGTTGTTGAGATTCGATGCCTGAGACGATCTCAGCATTCATCGACGTTAAACTAATTTCTCATCTTCACTGGAGCACCAAAGCAATACCCGCAGTACTACCCTGGCGGCCAAAAGCTAGAATACAGATGACAGAATACCAGAATATCATTGGTATGGCTTCCCAGACCTACCAGACCAGTACTTTGTCTAGATACCCCAAAGGTAACTTGTTATCGTGGATATAGATGGCTACGCGGTGCAGCTACTCGGATAGTAGAGCACTATTGTACATTACTATACTACGATAGTGAACGAAGTTGTCTGACCGGAGATACGGAACAGGCATCCAACTACAATTATTTCCGAGACGTCTCAAAGGGAGAAGACGCGATGAGTTCAAATAAGAAATGCAGCTAATCTCGGGAAGTCACAACAATTGGACAAGTCTATACCTAAGGAGGATGGAAGAAGAGACGACGCCAGAGAGTATATGAGGTTCGTGATTCCGTAGCGGATATCAGCAGCAGATTCCAAGGACTTGTAGTGGGATGGTACCACTGCTAGCCATGTGGAAAACAGAAAATCAAGGCCTGCAATAGCTGAAGCTGAGATTCCACTTCTGTACCTGGATAACCGCGCTTTTGACAGACACTACTCGTCCCTGACGACTTCTTCTATCGCGCAGAGGGTGCTTTATCTTGAAGGCAATATTTGATAGATCAAAGCCTTGACTTGAAACCTTCCAGAGAGAGAGACTTCCTCGTTGGCTTATTGTAATAATACACCGAAGCATGTTGAATAGCAGGGCGAAGTAGGCGTAGGACAGCATGGAGTAGCTCAACGGACTCATCTACATCATCAACGCGCGTACTTCTTTTGGCCTAGGTCAATGTTAGTTAATACCGCCTCTATGCGACGAGAGTCGCGAATCCGCGGCGATAAACTAAGGTCGGTAGCCATATCTGAATCAACAGGTGCACAAACACAGGAAATGTTACACCAAATCTTGCCTGGTTTTGAAGCATCCTTTCTTAGGTGTTGCCGACCGCAACATGAACACCCAGAACACACGCACATGTTCCAACTGACCACAACGTGATCAACAAACAGCTGAACCACATACGACAGAGTGAGGAGGGCAACCTCGAGATATTGGTACACAAACAACGACGAAGCATTTGACCCAGGTCCTTGAACTACGGTACATAAAAGAGGGGACCGTTCGATACCGACATTTAATTCCATCCTCGAACATCCGCAGCCAAATCCCAGGTATATGCAACGAGGGCAAAGGTCCTCTCCCAGAAGCAGCCCTTCATCCCAAAGCCGAAGAAGTCGTCTAGTCGTAGCCATCAATGTCCAAGACTCAAGTATTCTAGATTTCCAATCGACCCCTATCTCATCTTCTATAGTTCCCAAGATAAGGCCCAGGATTCCTAATCCCAAGCGTTAGAGCCACCCACGTCCCAGTCTATAGAGTTAGCTTGGGCCAACGATATAGTCCCGTCTTTGAACTGCCTTTTACACCAAAGTCTTTTGGCGAAAGGCGTCGGCGGCGCGTCTTGGCGAGACTATCAAACACCATCCTTGCAAATACGTACTGGAGAGAGCCGCTGTATATGTTGAGATCCAGATCTATCCTAAAGTTATCCACTCACTTCCGTCCCATACTCCTTCACATTCGCCATCCACTTGTCTGTTGCTGGACGGGTCGGGATGGTATGGTCCCCGAGTACCTTCAAGCTCTGTCGTAAGGAGATAGCCATGGTAAGAAGTTAGCCAACATGTCGCTAAGATACCAAAACATTGTCTATTGCTAAACTTTCGCAAGCCGAGGATAACAGTAACCGCAAATGCGGGCAACTTTGTGCTAATAGAAGGGCATAATAGGCGGTTCGGGCGTATAGCCGACGGTGTCGGAACTAAGCTGGGGATAACCGTAATTTCCTTGTCGTCCATCATGCGGTTTGGCGAAAGGGATGCTGTAAAATAGACAGCCGCACAATGCCCAGGATCAGCAAAGGGTTGGCCGGAAACCAGTTAGCCTGACCGTCCATCTCGCAGCTTCCTGGTCAGAACGTCGCCAAGGTAGCGGTTGAGACCTGGCAAAACCCGAAGTCGGCGACCCCGCCAACACGTTAACTAGATGTCGACGGCTACCTGTGTGTAAAGCTTGATATATGGCGACGGGAGTAGCATTGCCTCTTGGGGTAACAAGCTTGAGCTAGTTCTTGGATAAATGAGCACGACGCGAGTCACACACGGGGACTGATCCTATCCAATTGTCGAACGGTGAAGATGTAACATAGTATATGATCGAAACAAAATATTTCAGTTTTTCTAGTGGTCGAGACGTTAAATGGAGGTTGGACGCGAGCTCCGAATATGGGGACGAAAAGTGCTGGACTTGTATCGAGCCTCGAGGAGATTAATCAGCCCGTTCTATCC
This sequence comes from Coniochaeta ligniaria NRRL 30616, assembly GCA_001879275.1. Classification (NCBI taxonomy): domain Eukaryota; kingdom Fungi; phylum Ascomycota; class Sordariomycetes; order Coniochaetales; family Coniochaetaceae; genus Coniochaeta; species Coniochaeta ligniaria. Next base: position 459,336 of record KV875108.1, read on the forward strand.
CTGACATTGTCGCTGGGAAGAAGGGGGTCAGGGCATGAATCTGGGCTCTGGGGTCCAGCGTGGCGAGACTGACATTGAGCTGAACGGGCCACAACCTAATTGGCATTTGTGTCGCGAGAGATGGCCCGTCTGGAGAGAACTTGGAGCTGAGGCGTTGAAACGTAGTGTCAGGGGGCAGGGAGTTGGATGACGCTGACCCGGAGCTTCCAGTTGGATGGAGTTTGCATGAGTGCCCGGATATCGTTGACTGGCTGATGCATTTTAGCGACGGACCGTTTCTGAAGCGCCGTGAAACCCAGCTTGCACCTGTGGAGGCCGCGACCAGTGATTTCCAGTGGCCTGCGTGTTGAGAACTAAACCACGGAATTGATGTGGTTCAACTGCGCGCATTGGGGTCGATAGCACGCAGGCAACGCCAATCCCGGCCCAGAAATACCTCGACCCATGGTCGTGGGGGCGAGGCAACACCGCAGAGCGCCTGTGCCGAGTTGGGTTGTGAAGACAAGGTGTATGTGTACATTCATACTAAGCAGGAAGGATGCCAACCAGTGGGCTTGTTTGTCAAAGGAGGTTAGCACCCAGCGAGGACCTCGGTCGGATTTCAGTAGGCGTAAATGACGACGTAACGTTGGCGAAGACACGGTAACGAAGCAGCGACTGGCGAAGAGCATTAACCAGCGTGGTGGAAAGACCAGGTGCCGAAGGTACTGCGGTCCCTTTGCACGCATCGGTGCCGTCCGTCTAGCCGTGAATCCGCCTGATATGCTTCATCGTTCCTTGTCGTCGCTGTGGCGCGAGCAAACTGGAGGTAATCTGCCAAAATGCAGTACCCCAGGGACATAGTTTCTGCCCTAACTCCTCCATGGTGTCATTTGTCAAAGTGTGCCCTCCTCTTATTCTGATACCGCCCATGAAGAAGTGCCATCTTCGACCCGCAACAAGATATCTCTTAAGGGTACCCACAGCGAGAACATCTTATACATTATCTCGTAGTCGCGGACATGAATGCGAGAGGCGAGGCGTCGTTGTAGCTGATAGGTTTCGGTAATGTCCTAGTAGGAATAGAGATTGGAGAGCAAAGCTTGAGGATGTGGTTTTATCGTGGTGGATACTATAGCATCGACGGCTGGATGAGCAAGCCGCGTTTCGTGGAAGCTTTCCGGTATACGAATCGAAGACTGGGGCACCAGAAACGGTCAGGTATTGCCGTCGTCAAGATACCCATATGCCTAGGAACCGCTGTGCGTCTGTTCGACGGAGGTCAACGGTGTAAACTCGGGGTTGCTTGCGTTGTGATCTGTGAGATCGCTGAATCGCCAAGGACTATTTATATTCCTCTTGCATCTCGTAGTTGTGCGCCGCTTAGAGCAGCAAGGTCGGTGTCCCGCCACACGAACGCTGAGCCTTTCACAAGTTGTGGAACTAGCTGAGGATCAGGGTATCGGGATCTGCGGGATTGGCCGAGATATAAAAGCATTGGTAAAAACAAGTCGTGCTGTCAGAGAGCATCACAGATCTCTTGCGAAAATGGACAAGTAGGGTCAGACTGGCCAACCTCGCCGCGTGTGATGTAGGTGCTAGGCTTGGGCTGGAATGAAGATCTGTCTGGAGACTCAACGGCGTTCCTGTCTGTCGGTTGTATGGACCTTTGAAGAGATCCGAGCAGGTATATTGCTGCCGGTATGGATTGCCAGCCGGGGCGAATGGAGCGAGACATCGTCTGCCATTCGCGGGCTTGATCTCGCGGTGCGAGGTCATCTCACAGGCGCGGTGAGAGAGTTGGCGATGCCTATTTATCTCGGAATTGTCGCTTCAGAAGCTGCAGATGGCGGATCGCGGTCCAGAAATGTATCGCGTTGTGCAGCTAGCGGAGACGCGGTTTGCGCAACGGTTCAAGCAGCCAGATGATCATCCTGGACAGTCAGGCCCCTCGTGGTCTGCACCGGAGAGCCTATTTCGAATGAAGCGAGGGCAACTGACTCATTGAGGCAGCGGAAAGGTCCCAAACGGCTTGGGTTGTGACAGCTAGTCTTCTCTTCCGCGTTGCGTATCTCGAGTGTAGGATGGGAATTATCGGCGATCGCGGGTGTAGTGCATCGGGGATCGCTGAGTGGTCTCGATGTGCAGGTGGATGGTCTGTCCCCTTGTCCGCTTCTGCCCTGGATAACAGTCAGGGGTTGTAAGGCAAGCTCGGTGATCTCGGGCTCCCGTTGTCGACATACCATCGTGGTTCGTGGCACGAAAAACCAGACGTGACTTTCTGGTGCGCCTCTTTGCGATCTGGTGGCCGCGTGTGGGTGCTTGGGCAGGTCAAGCAATCCGCTCGCAGCCTCGCAGCAAGTGGGCTTCATCGAGGGGTTGCCTCTAAGCGGTTCAGGACGTGAAGTGGAGGCCGCGTTATCTGCTCGTTCTGGATCCTGATGGCTTGGTGGGGGTATCTTGGAGGAGTCAAAGCAGTAACCCTAACCCAAACTGCTGAAGCGAAAGGTCAGTACTTCTAAATTTGCAAAGTCAATGATGTTACAGAGACATGTAATGCTCACCAGGAATCTACTAGAGACTTGACGTACTATATCTATCACCGTGACTGCCGACCTTCTTGGTGCTGCTCTACCTTGGAGTTCAGCTGATTGCAGTTGGTGTTTTGAAGGTTTCTTAAGGTGCAGCATGGTGGGGGCAAGTCCAGCCCCGCGGTGAATCTTGAGCGGTGATTGGTCAGTCACGCCCTGGCACGCTAACCATCTTTGGTTGTCAGGCTTCAATTTCGACCCAGCCAAGTTCAAACTGCATCAATTCCCTTGGGACGACGGGATCTTCGAACCGCGCAAGCAATACAACTAGGGACAATGTCATTCACGCAATATCGACAATTTTACTTGCCAACACCATAAACACCACCGTGCCGGACACGAGGCCACCCAACCAGCCAAGTCACCAATGATGCCGACCGTAGAAGGAGCCGTTATGGGGTGGTGATGGAGTCAGGTTCAAAGGGATTGGGTATCGACATAGGATAAGGCCAAGGAGGTACGGGTTGCCCATGTGCAACAACTTCAAGATTAGCGCTGACGTGTAACTTGAGCGTAGGACTCCAGGACCGTCGGACGTTCCTCGAATCACACGGAAATCGAAAGCATTACGCAAGGAACTCTGCACACGAACCCTAAGCCTGCACGCAGCTGAGACATGCCAGTGATGGGCATGACATGAAGGAGAGACCTGGACGAGGACAGAAGTAAGGAGGTCAGACCTCGCAAGGGTGAACCCTAACCCTAAATTTGTCAAAATTGTCGAGTCGACGGAATAGGACAATAAGTATCTTCTTCAGATTGGGATCACGGTTCAGAGGAGCGATGACTGCGGAGGAGTTGTCTTGGACGGTGTTCTGGTCGTCGAAGCTAACCTCCTCCTCCATACATCATGCCAACCACAGGCGAGGAGAATACCGTAGGCATCCCAGTCACCATGAGCCAATCATCGTAATCATCGGCTGTAACTTTCTCAGCGGCCACTTTCTTGCCAGGAGCCTTCAGCTACTTCGTCCTCATCATCGTCAGGATAACCATGATTCTGATCATTCTCTTCGTCGGTGCAGCTGACCTAGGGCAAATTGATTTGACTTCGGCTTAATTTCGCAACTTTCCTTGCAGCTTCTGTGCTTGCAATGGCTTAAGCTGTTTGCCCTGATTATCCTGACATCCGAGTAAGTAGGCTACTTTATTTGACATCCCTTTTTAGTATTACTGGTCGTTAAGTACCCGTGAACTCGGATTCAACCGGAGGGATGGGTCTCTTCTACTTTTCTCGCTCCACGAGTGTAGCCCTAATGCCCTTCACCTCAACGAGCTTGTTGTTTTTCCACGCGATCCTCATCCTTCCTCCCTTGGGATCGACGCGAAGAATGATAGGTCAGTTTAGGTGAGGATCGCGCATCGAAGTCGAGTAACGTGACCGACGAGTCGGGCACCTAGCATCAGGCGTCACGGTCATATCGGATGCGGGACCTGGACACTGCCTTTGCAGGGGACATGCAATGGTCATGTCAACACACTCGGGCATATGGCAAAGGCTAGGACGACATCTACTTGCAAGAAGCGACTTCACCTTTCACTGCATTTGTTGGGCATTAGAGGTCTGGATATCCTAAATTTGCAGAGTCTCAAATCCACCTCCAACGCCATGAAACTGCAACTTGTATCCCATCATCTCTATCCCTCCAACTGCTCTTTCACCGTAATGTAGCGCGCCATGAAGATTATGAAGATACTCTCCAAGTCTGATTTGCTGTGGATATTAAAGGGCCCAACAGTACTGACCTCTATGAAGTCCTGCTCGCCATCTCCGTCTTTGTCAGCTGTGCCAAGCAACTGGCTGATGTAGCCTTCCTTATAGGCGCCGATGCGAATGCGAATCTGGTCGAAATCCTGGCTGATCAAGAAGAGACGCTGAGATGTTGTTGGATGCTCGGGCGCATTGACCTGGTCGGGTTGAAAATCCGGTCGTTCGGCGTCCGTCCTACTGCGGCTTGGGATGGAAGTCCGGTCGGAATCGTTGCGATCCCCGCCATCTGTGGCATTCAGATCTTGGCCATTGGTGGTATCTGACAGTGAGGTTCTGTTCTCTCCAAGTTAGCTACTTCATCCATCATTAGTTGCTCATATGTGAGACTCACCCGTTCACCACCAGTTGGGATTTATGGACACTAAAAGCAACCATCTCTGCGGCGTGCTGCATTGCGTCGGCCATCTTGATACGCCTATGCCGCTTCGTCTCGATAATATCTGTAATCAAGCCCTGCTTGGATTCGAGAACCCCATCCACCTTTGCACTGTAGAACACTGTCTTTCCTTTCCCGGTGGCGGTGTGTCCTTCGGTGGTGTTGATCCTCTCCACGCGAAACAGAGCTTGACGTGGCACGGCACGAAGGACCGGCTCGGTGGGCTCGGCAGTGAAGATGGCGCCTTTGAGGATGTTGACCGTGGTCTCTAGAACCGATATCTCATCGCCTGCCACGGCCTTGAGTTGCTTCTCCGCTGCTTCGTAGTCGACATACGAAGACGATTCGTCGGAAACAAGAAGACTGGTCTCACCGTCGCCAAGGGTGGAGCCGTCATCGACATCGTCATCGGAATCCAATGTATCAGAAATTGGTGATTCTCGAGTTGTATGCCTTGGGGGTTGAACTCGACTGGGCGGAGCAACTGGGCTGTGCGCATCGTCCATGGCAGTGGCATCGTTCCAGAGCTCCCAGATGCTGCTACGAACCAAAAGCAGGTGGCCAAGCTTCGATTTGCCTTCTGCCTTTGTACCAAACGAGCCGAGCTGTGTGGTTGATCGTGACAGTGAGATCAAGTTCGCCACCACCTTGCCGTTTCTTACGGTCTTTCTCGCCTGCGAGATAGCAGTCTCTGAGATGAAGCCGTGTCTGAGTAGCTCACGGATGGGGTCTCCCTCAGCTTTGGGCTTAAGGAAGAGGACCCGAAGGCAGAGGAACTGCGGGGCCGTGATTGAAGATGCCGACTTGAGGAGGTTCTTGCGCTCGGGATCGTCGCACTTGAGATGGTCACGCTTCAGATCGTCCAACGTGAACTTGACATCATCGCCCAACCCAAGTCGCACGACCTGGTTTCTGACTTGGTCCTTCCACATCTCCTTCGATGTAGGGAGGCCTGGCTCAATGACGGTCTTAGCCTTCGCCATTTTGGTGCCAGGTGATGATGGGTGGTTGAAGAAGTCAAGTTGACAGGACAGGAAGTCGGAGAAGTTGGCAGGAAAGTCTTAAGAAGGCATTCCTGCCAAAGCATCATAGAGACGGTCAACAGAACCTTCCGGTCCTGACGATGCATTTCAAAAGACATTCACTCAACCTGACTGGGTTGACATGCGTAGTTTGAAGTGAAATGAAGACAAAGCCAGATTTGGGCCGGTTCTTGTGAAACCAACCCGCTTGTTGGTCATACCTTGTCTCTTTGACAGCGGGCAGATCACGCTGCAACACCTGGCAGTCCACAGTTGCGGTTCAGTGCTGCAATAATCGTTCAACAGGCCCAAGAAGACGGGAGTCAACCGATGGTCTTCTGATGATCTATCTGCCTGAGGTTGCTTGTCCGAGGTTAAGTTCCATGAGCTCCCAGAACTGCGCTTTGTCTCCCAGAAAGTGGGGTGAACTTATCTCAGATTCAGTTGGACAATGCTCTCCCGAAGCTGAAGACGACACCTGGCTGTCAGGTGCCTCGCGTAATGGTCTTTCTTCGGCTAATAACACCAACGTGGCCAGGGCGTCGCCAGCGGAGTAATTGTCCATGTCGCGTCCATGTCGCGTCCATGGTCAGCCTCCAAAAAGACTTCTTTCTCATCATAATTCACAATAATTCACAAGCATCGTCGGCGGCCATCAACGCTTGCCATCATCCCGCCATCATGCAAGCTAGCATTGCCACCGATGTCTGTCGAGACAGCACCAAGCAGGTGCATGCCGGCCTTCGCAAAGCACGCGAGAGTCTCCGCCTCCAGCGGCCCAACCCAGACGGCGTCGTCGACATTGACGCGTTCAATAATGTGACTCATGACGGCTCTTCTGTCGGCTTCCGCGTCGACGTCATTCGTACGCCAGCCCGTGACAACGTCCCCGACGACACGGCCGCGCTATTGAAGAAAATCAAGCCGTTCTCAGACGCGATGCGCGTCCCCAGCTCTATGCATGACGGTCGGTCAAGTCCCAGCGAGGTCCTCAACTACGTCAAGTGCATCATCCACCGCCTCAGCAGCGAGGATGCGTGGGATGTCGAGCTTATAGCGTATGTCGCGGTCCTAGACACGGTCCAGTCGAGAGCACCGAGCTGACAAGAAGCTCAAACAGGCCACAGACCAGGTCCACCGATGCGATCGATCGTCTTCTCCCTCGCATGGCCTACGCCGAGGACTTCTTCACCCGTCTACCAGCTGCCACATCTGCTGCCACATCCGCTGTCACATCTGCTGCCACATCCGCTGCCACATCTGCTGCCACATCTGCTGCCACATCCGGCAAGGAAGATGACAAGAAAACCCGCGTCCGCCGTCTCGTCGATGGCCCACTAGACCACTTCGGCTGTGTTCTCGCCCATGATGGGGTTCTTCTCCCTCTAGACCGTCAGCCACTGCCCCTTCTCCTCTGGAATGAGCTTGCATGCGTGCTCGTACAACTGTCACGCGATAAGAGAGATGCCACCCCCATAGTAAGTGTCTTGTTACCATATCAAATGAGCTAGTGCCTTTACTGACTTGTTGTTTTTAGGCTTTCGTCCTTACAAGCAGCTGGGAGCACCAGATGAGAACCGTGTACGCAGAGGCCACGCTCGGCCAGGATAAGCAGGTGGTGATCCGTGTCGAGATCGACGAGTGGTGGACCATCCCCGACACATGGAGAACAGACCAGGGGGATAAGGCCGCAGACTTCGTCCAAGGCTTGACGCGGGTCGTGGAGGCTGTCCACTTTGCTTGCAAGCAGTCTGCTCGGAAGGAGAGGGAGAACGAGAGCGTCAGCAGCCTGGATGTCGATGAGTATGACCGAGAGCATAGCGTCGGTGTCAAGGGAGAGGGTGATGGATACGACACGGGATATGGCCATTGAGACGCTATTACAGAGGCACCAATTGACAGGGAGAGATGACAACGTTCCGAGGAGTCTGTGTCTCTCGGATGGCACACTCTTAGCTAGGTAGACAGCATATTTGAAGTTCCGCCTATGGACGAAGAATTGATTGTTACGACTATGAGCACGAGGCGCAGGTGTTTCACAAGTACAACACGGCGAACTTTGACTCTCTCTGTCGTAGCGACGGATGGAAGCTGGGTTGAGCACGTCATCTACACTAACCTCGACACCCTGTCTGACGCATTCGAGGCCTCATACACAGCGGAGCAGCGACCTAACTGTGGCTGTGTTTATCTTGAACACCTCATCATCTGCCTTGGATAAGCCACAGGAGCGGTTTGGCGATTTTCACCCTCGGATTGTGTTCGCCTAGTACGGCGATGGCCGTGTATTCAGCCAGAGATTCAGCCATCTGGCAGAGTGTGCGATGTTGATGGACCCAATGATGGTACTACGGGCAGAAGATACCGCAAGTTCCTCTCCATGATGCCGGAGTGTCACACATCCCTGAACGCTCCTGCTAACTTATGGTCCTTGCGTCTGAGCAAAAAACACCAAATATTTCAGCGAGGGCTTCACCTTCGTGGCTTTGGGTCAGACAGAAGGAAGATATGTCCTTCAGCTTCATTGCCATGTCGAGAAGGAATGTGTCACTGATGGCGATCGTCGCCACGAAGGCCGTCACCGTCCCGAGTGGCACCAGCAATCTATGTGCTCCTATGATCGTTTTATTTGGACGTGCACCGCCTGGTACTAATGATATCAAGATAGCCTGCTTCTGCTGCTGGTGTGGAAGGTGGATGACGCGTGGACGGCACCGCCATCTCGAAATGCAAAGGTTCGATGTATGGCGAAAACGGCTTAACACCGATGAACGCCGAGAATGTCTCGGGATTTGAGCTTAACGCCGATTAATCTTAACCGAGGTTTTCTGACGTAATCAGGAATCTCAGTCAGTGCAATCCTGATTACGTCAGAAAACGAAAAACGCCAAAAAAAAACAGTTGCTCTTGCCGCATCCGTTCCATTTCTCCCGTCCAGCAATGCAACCGACTCTCGATACCATCCTGGATACCGTTGAAGCCATCTGGCTCGGGCCCTATGAGATGCCAGTTGCAAATATCTCCCGCGGTAGGCTTTCTCGTTTTGTTTCTTTCCTCTTCTCTCTGCCGATAATCACTTGGTCGCTAACGGGTGTTTGACTTCAGGACACGTCTACACAATGGCGACTCGCACCTCGACTTTGCTACGATAGCCGTCCCCGAGAAATATCGGCCACGAGATTCACGCCGACGACCACAAACTACAAGTACGACCCGCATCATCACATTCAACACGACGGGCTCCATCCATATCGAGCGCTGTTTCCGCCTTGGCGCCAGACCTGCAGTCCTCGAGATTGGCCTCTGAGAAGGCAGGGCCGTCCACATCATCTGATGTCGCTGAGAATCCCGAAAGCACGGCGCTATCACATCTCACATCAGCACCAACACAGCGACCTTTGAGCATCGCGAACCCTCGATACCGTAACAACACGATGGTACAATGGGCTGCATACATCATGCTGAGTTTTACAGCTACGAGAATACAGCCCTGCAAATTGCCGATGCGGTGGTGGCCTGTCCAGGCTCCTGTGCGTTGGGTCCCGGGACAAGGCCGCGAAGGACGTCGATATTGAAGGTTGAACAGTACAACAGCATTCCTCACCAGATGACGCCCTCGAAGGAGCCCCCAACGACTGCTATGGAGCTGTCGGGCACCGATAAGAACGAGGAGGTCGACGGTGTCAGACATGTTGATGGGTTAGGACGCTTGTACAACCTGGACAATTGTGCGCAGATTCGCCTGATAATACATTGTCTTCAACGAGCTCCTCTTGAGGATACTGTCCCCTCGGCTGTGTGACTTCTGCTGGGTGCTTCGCTGACTTTGGTAACTTCCCGTCTCCCCTTTGTCTCAGAGTAAAACTTCACCGCCGGTGCCTACCCTTGCTTTGTCTGATTTTCATGTTAGGGTGGTCGGGTCCGTGTCGGTGTGTTCTGAAAAGTCCACTTACCGCCTTACTATATAGCGGAAGCCTTGATGTCGCATGCTGCCCGGCAGACTGTTCCAATAAGAACTACAAACCTGAGGCTGAGCCATGTCATTGATGCCAGACTTCACGACTGGACACGAAATGGCGGGCGACACAGAGTTCCAGCATTTAGAACGTCAGAGGATGGGCGCAGACATAACAAGGTACGCAAGGTCTCCGATGTCGATATATGCCCGGCAAGCCTTTTTGACTGACATACTGACAGCTCCCCTACTGCTCCTCAAAGATCCAACAACGTCACCTCCTATGCGTATGAAGCTGATTCGGCTCTATTGAGCGGTCTGGGACAGACGTCTTGAGGATGTCAAAGGTCGAGAGCACCAAGGTCATGGCCACAGCAGCAATACTGTAAAGTCACACCAACCCTGAGTTCAGACAAAGGATCAGTTGCACCCAATAGTCAGTTTCCATTACGCGAAAGCAGTTACATACCACCCTCTTCTACGACGAAAGCCTAGTGCCCGACTCTTGATTAGTCTACTATTCCTCACCAAGCAGACCACCGCGGCACGGGTCCTCTGGAAAGTCACCTTCATTGGCTAGTGCCGCGTCCACTTGCACCTCAGCAAGATGACAGGATGTTTCTTCTCCAATCTCCCGGTCCACCATATCCCGAAGCAAGCTCGAAACGATGGCAAGGTCAGGATCTGCCGCAACCTATCAGGGAGGCGTTCGATTCGGAGTAAAGGGACGAAGACCTTGGCATGCTCTAGTCTGAGGTCACGAAAGACGTAGGGCCGAGGTTGTAATACTCAGATACATCGACACGTGTGCTATTACGGTATCAAGATATGGACACTCTTCAAGACTTCTGGAAGCAACCTTAGGCGCCTCCAGGGCTGATTCTAAAGAGGACAAAAACATCTCTGTTTGTCCTGGTCTGTCTGAGGCCCGCTTATTGGCAACTCCATCAGCGATTCAGCCATCAATATCAACAATCTTCCTTCGCAAGTGTCATGTCGATTACGCATCGACATGTCCCTCATGCCAAGTTCGTCCTTGCCATCGCTTCTCATATCAAGTTCAACGCGAACCAGCAGTCCCCTTTCAGCCATAAGCCGTGGGGCAAGCAGCCAATGCCCGATTGTATGTCAAGACCAATGTCAACCAAGAAAAGTCGCGACGAGATTGGCCGGAATAGCACATACTTCACGGATTCCGAAGCTTCGGAGACCACCCACCAAGAGCTGCATTTCCGTCTCCGTGAACATTAACTTGTAGTGTATTACTACATCAGATATTTGGGATACGGATGTGCAATCACCGAGTCATACGCTTTTATCTTGTGTTTTTCTTCCATTCCGTTCGCTTGTCAAAACAAACCTTTTAACCTGCAAACCCTAATTAACTAGGCTTGCACCTAATAACCTTTTCTTTGGGACTGCTTCGCGGCTGTTAACCTAGTCTTATGTTTTGCCTACCTGCTATGATCTCGTCTTGTGCTCAGAGTGCTCCGGACTACGCTCTAACGACCTTAGAAGGCTTTAAGCTACTATCTAAGCTCAGCAGCTAGGTACGCCGGCTATCGCTTGCCTAATCTGACACCTTAGGCCGTCCATCATTAGGATACTCAACCTCCTCCGGCTTCTCTAACTCCGATGCTATCGCTAGAAGCCTTTCCGGGGAACCTTCCCCCTCTGCTATACTACCGTACGTCCATCGATCGTAACTCGTCCGTCATATGCTAACACGTTGCGTCCCAGCCCCACCGTCCCACGCTCCCACGGTCTCCATCAGTTCCAATCTCACGTCGGCTCGCAACTCAAGACGTCCGAGCTAATACATATTCTCCCATTATCTCTCCTTACGCAGCTGGAAGTATCCGACGAGCACCAGTTCTAGATTGTACTACCCCCTTACATCGTTGAAGTTCGTATCAACGAAGTTATCGATGATGATAATGGCATAGACTCTGATAACAATGCTCTTCGTCGGCGCAAAGGTCTAAGGTTCAAACCTGCTTAGTGGTTCTACGCTGACTTTGAACTCTACGGCTTTCTTGGAGAGTACTTTGGCTCTGTCGAACCGAAGCCTTGCTTCGATCTTATAGTCCGCCAAGGTTTGAATCAACCTAGGTAATTAGAACCATCAACCTACGAATCAAGTCTCTATTGCATAGCTTGGCCTGATGGTCAACGCGAACCTTGTTCTACTAACTAGGCTCAATATTTGTTTTGCTGCTGTTAGGTTATCATCAACGGGTCGCCGAAGCAACATATATACCCGCTTGCGAGAGATTCGGGGGAGTCTAGCCCAAGTTGCGGCCAGGGTACCCGCTCGGCTGACTTCCGCATTCCCTCGAGTACCTTCTCACCATCTCAAGTGTGCCTTTTCCACAGCACTTCCTTACAGGTCTTGAACCTTTACTCTTGCCAGATGGCTCCTCCCCTTTGTATATGTGCTTAGCCGCGTCTTTGCAGTTATTCCTCCTGCTTGTGGGGATCCTGTTTGGTGGATGGTTCTCGGGTCTCTTCGGGAGCTCCCTGTGTGTCCGCTTTACTTGTTTACCAGCCTAGAGCTTTGCGGTGCCTTCCGGTGTTCTTCTTGGCTTGCTTGCTTGCTTGCACTCGCTCGGCGCGCCTGTGCTTTGACCCGTCTGTCTTGTGCCCTGGTATTGCGCGTGCTCTGGTAGCCTGGGGACCTCGCATCCATGTTGTCCCTCTGATTTAGCAGCGTTTGGGGGACGCGAGAGTTGGGGACTCGCTATTAGGGGAGCGTCCCGTGCGGTTTGTGCGTTCAAGCTGAGCGAGTGTGGATCTGCTGCTGATTGTCATGAAGCATGGCGTATCTGGGCTTCGGCCGAGGTCGTGGCCCTGCTGGTTCGTTCTTCTCTCTTCTCGTTGGCGGCGTTGTTCTGTGCTCTTCACGGTCGGGGCGAACGACCTGCTGCGGAGCTCTCTGTTGTCCGGGTCCGGCTTCTTGCGTGCTACATCTGGCCCGTCAGGTCAGTGGGAGCAGTCGATATACAAGTTTGCCGTTGTCAGTGACGAGACTCTCGCTGTCCTCGGGTCGCGTTCTCGGGGTGCCAGTGCGGCTACCGCAAGGGGGCGGCGCCTAGCTATGGCCCCATGTGTTAGAAGGTGTCCCAAGCTGTGCTCGGCAGGGTCTGTTCCTAACGGGTTTGTGGTATCTCTTATCACTGGCGTGAAGTGCTTTGCGGTTGCCGTAGCTCGTCGCGGTTGTCCTCTCCGGCCTGGTTGCCGCGCCGTCTTTGGGCGCCTTGCGGTCTAAAGCCTCTTACAGTCCCAATAGCGCGTCATTACATGTCCGCTATATAATCTACAAAACGGCTTGGATTTTAAGCTTCCCCAAGTTGCCATTAGGCAAGACTGCCGGATAAACTATCACGACTCCTCTACTATGTCAGATGTCTGATCGTTCATTCTTGCTTCTTGAGATGATGCATGGCCACCATCCATACCATGCTCGGCGACGTCTTTAGTGCCAGCACAGCCGGTTTTACTTAATCAAGCGATACCGCTATATCGTTGACAAGGAAGGGAAAAACATGCTATATTGGGATACCGCTATTCCTAGGAGCAGAAGAGATTCTTCCCATTGCTAAAGCAATGTGGTATAAACTTCTCCTTCCGGCGTACAGGTTTCGTAAACGATATAATGGTGGGAAACTACATTGCTCTTGAGCTTGGCAAACTTGCCAGACTTGACAGCCAAAGGTTGCTATGCGGAAGCATTTCCAATTCGGGAGCAGGAGCACGATACAGACTCCGAAACCTACAATAGGCACGGAATGTGGAGCTTACGACTGTTGCTTGAGGTTCGTCACCAAGCTATCAGTGTTGGCCTTGGGAGCAGGACTTGGATTTGCTTGGGTTGAAATCTGTAGAGGACACTGTTGCGCGTAGCTGTGACGGGAAGCAATTCACCCTCTAGATTTCAGTCCAGTAATGTATCACGGTTGAGGTTGTTAGCTCGGCGTCGTAATGAAGCATGTCCATTTGAAGATTAGAGAATGGCATTGGGATATGACACCTACTCAGAAACTCTTCAACGGACCATATCGACTTCTCCGTGCTACTTGCTATGTTGTCCTATTTTCTGACCGCTCGATACCTCCGTTTGTCCTCTGTCCCGGGTACAGTGTTGCTCTACAGTACCTCCCAACCATACAATACTAATGCATGCCCTCCAGTCCTGACGTGAGACAATAAGGTCACGGTTGGTTGGACATACAACCGTCTTCTCCATCCCAATGATGGGAAACGGAGTCATGGAGTCATGGTGTCATAGCTTCAGCCATGTCCCCTGCCCAAGAAATATCCACTGTTCGGTACAGACTTAAGAATCAGTCCCTTTGACAGCGAAAGTGTCTTCGACTTCAGAGCGACCAGGGCTGCAGAATTCCCGTAAGTAGTGCAGTTTACGTGTCTTGCCCGCCTGTTTCTCCCCGCTTCATATGTCTTCGCCTCGATGTGAGAGCGATTACTGCCTCGAATATGATGAGCATCCGTTCTTGGGCTGTGGCTGAAAGTGGCTTGCTTCAAGTGAGCTGTTGATCAATTGCCGCCACCGCTTCGCGTGGAGCAAAGTGTTGGCTCTCGAGAAGGAGGTGCCCGTGTACTGGGAGTCCGGGCGCCCACCGCTTGAAAGCACGGCCGTCCCGGCAAGGCGTGAGAGTTGGAGAATGCAACCAGAAGGAGCTACCATAACAGCTGCCTATCCAGAAACAAGAGATCGTTATACCAATGGATCACTAGGTCCTTGAAAAGAGACTGCCAAAGCTGGCAAGAATACGTTGTAATAAGACCGTAGTAGTTAAACTTTAGAAAGCATCGGGCTGTCAGCCGCCTAGGCGATGGATAAGCACGTAACTTTCAAGACGATATGATCTTTGCCCAAGACAGGTCGAACTCTTACTTTTCTTTCTGTCACACATTGGACTTGATAGCGCGGTCGAGAAGCGTGCAAGACCCGGCCTTAGGCTATTAAGGACCGTTGGGACTCCTGTCTCGAGAGGGTATTGTGCTAGGTAGGTCCAAGCAACTACTCTACATTCCGATCACAGTGGTCATACGTCATAGATTCGTGAGCCGGGCTCTGGCTTGCCGCCACACACTAGCAGAACCGTTCTGTGGACGACAATGGGTCGTAGCACCCGATATTGACACTATCTCTGCCGGAATAGATAAGTGTTTCGCTGACCTTGTATCGATCAAGGTCTGCTCGGAGGAAAGGACCTCGTGCATTTGCGTCTGCAAGTGGGACGGTAGTTATGGTGTCGAATAGACGTGGCCGAAAAGCCGTTTGCCCAGCTGCCCATCAGAAACTGGCGCCCACTGAACGTGCCCTGAGACCGTGTTGTCGGATGAGTGCTTCTATCTTGGAATCTCTGTGGCCAGAGAAGCGATCAGCGACGAAATACAAACTCGTGGCGAAGGCGAGGAACGTAATCATGTAGACCTACTGCTTGACGTATGTAGCTCTCGCATCATTAGGTGCGACTTGGAAGAACTGTGTTGTCGCAGCAAGGTTACCTGGAAAATCCCTCAAGGGTACGTTAGTTTGTGATGTCTGAAAGACCTATCGGTCGGAATGTCTAACTTGTAAGAGGTCCTTCAAAAAAAGGGGCAACTTTTTTGTTTTCTCTCTCTTTGGATACCGTGTGGATCGTGCGAGTATCGAACAGAAGTCTCAAAAACCGATTGTGCAGAGTCACCGACATACCGAGTAGATTTGCAAGTGCATGATCACATGGAAGTGCAAGGTCATTGAGGTGTCAAACTTAGTGAAGCAACAAAGTAAGGCCGTTCACTGTATATATTTGGCTAAGCTGCTTCTAGCTGGGTCTGTTGGGGCGTTGAGGAGCGGCTACTCCTGGTGTGGGATGTGCTGTGCTGCTGCAGAGGTAGCAGAGGCGAAGATGTGTTGCTCAGTGGGAGAAATATGTGAGTAGATCATTACCGATGCTGAAAGTGACGTCGGGAGTGGCGAAATGGAGCGCATTTGAACTTGAACAAATATGGAAGTCACCAGCCGTTCGAGATCAAGATATCAAGTGGGCAAGGATGCTCGATGCTTCAACATCATTACCTCCTCCCTCGCGTCACACTTTTGCCGGTATCCGAGTGAAAAGAGGTTTCAACGGACTCGTCCCGTGTCTCTTTACACTGCAGCGTTTTAGACTTCCATCTCCCACCAGTGTCCGCCACCGCCACAAGGACTATGTTCGTCTCTTTGTT
This sequence comes from Coniochaeta ligniaria NRRL 30616, assembly GCA_001879275.1. Taxonomy (NCBI): domain Eukaryota; kingdom Fungi; phylum Ascomycota; class Sordariomycetes; order Coniochaetales; family Coniochaetaceae; genus Coniochaeta; species Coniochaeta ligniaria. The sequence continues at coordinate 475,267 of KV875108.1, forward strand.
CAAACTTCAAACCCCGATCTGCTGCCGTACCACGTACGACCTGCGGCCCTGACACTGTGCGTGCTTCTCTCCCGGTCTTGTGGTTGCGAATTGCGTTTGAGGATCATGACTTGCCCAGCGAAGCATCACCCTGTTGCGAAAGCTGCTCAGCTTCCGCTCAAGTATATACGGTGCCCAGTTTGACTTGAGCTTCTGCACATTCGAGTTTATGTACGCGTTAACTCAGTGGTGGTTTATATGAGGAGATGACCGCCGTGTGACCCCAGTTCCCGCGTCTGCCCTCCAGAGACTTCATTCATCCTCATTAGGTGGAAAACGTACGCCACTGAATCCCTGCTATGCTGGACTCGACCTCTGTGCTGCGTTCATTTGTGGAAGATGGAAGCGACCGTGGGGGCTGGGATGATGATTCGGCCTGGGGTGCAGTTCCGCGGTCTACAGTGCAGAAGATGAACAAGAAGAAAGACGTCGTTGAAGGAGCTCTCAACAGGCCTTACGAGTACGTGGTGACTCGGGGGTTGGCCGCTAAGTTAGAACCATCTTCCTCGCATTCCTTGGTCCTGGAAAGGAACACACGCTCATTGATGCAGAGATACCTGTGTAGGGTTCCACGACATACCCAAGGATGATCAGGTCACCTTTTGCCGGCCGGTTACGGACTCAGCTCCTGGACATCGTGCTGTTCAAGTGCGAGAGAGCAGGGCCGGGCCTGTGGGCATTGCAGGACACAACCTGCCTGGTTGTATCGTAGGCACAGTTTGACTGCAGAGCCAAAAGCTACGTTGTAAAATAAAGCGGGAAGAATGATGGTGGCAGCTCTCCCAGGGGAATTTCGAGTACCAGGGGAGGAGGCCGGGGCTAGTCTTGGCCTGCTGAAAGGAGAACTCCATCTTGCTGCATTGAGGAGGGTTCGGCAGGAGACGGCTCTCCGGCACTGGCAGCTTGAGCACCGTCGCCATGCGGGCGGATAGCAAAAAGATCCTCAGGTAGAGTCCATTGCGCGGCCAGGCACTTGCCGATCTGCACCTAACCTTCTGAACAGAAAACTCTTTGTGTATTTGGGCGTGGGTGCTGCCGGGAAGTAGTGGTAATGTGGCTGAGGAGAGTGCCAGAGTGGTCTTTGTGCGATCAGGCTTTCACCAGTCAGTGCTGTGGCTAAGAGAAGCATGCACACGCGCCTGGAAGCCCTGACTTCCACCGGATTTGAGATCCTAATGACCATCGCTGCCGCCGTTACGACATCCAAGTGGAAGACCCACCGACTGGATCTCGGCGGGCGAACAATGTGTGGGATGGCGGTTGTCAACCCAGACGATAAGCATACAATGGATAAGGAGACAATGGATAACGGAAACAAACGATAAGGGTAACAAACGATAACTGGGAATAGAATTCCAGCTGTAAGGCAACTGCCCACTTTCTTACTCAGGCATCAAGGATACGTACCTTCCTCGGGACTTTGGGTTCTGGGCAATGTTGTTTGACCACCGCGGCTCGTCTTCTTCGACAGGAATCTCAATGGAAGTCTTACGACCTTTCCATCATCCTTGATAAGATTGTAATGGATCCTGTTCCATCCGAGCCAGTGTCGATCATGGTTCCTTCGAAGCGGCGTCGATCATGCGAAGAAAGAGAGCTCTGCAATGGCAGAGTCTGATCCACTAATGCAGAGGCCAGCCCAACTTATCTGTTCCTTTTCCTTTTTCCTTTACTGTACTTAAGTCAGAACAGAGCGAGTCAGAGAGGAACGCAGCAAGATGTTATGTGAAAGTGAAGCGGCTCGCTTAGCTTGACCACCAGAGGCATCTCTGAAGAGCGGCACTCCAATACAGGGGAGCAAGAGTAACTCGCTCGAGCTTTGGAACTCATCATAAAGTCCTGAACTAATATTCCCGTCGGCACGATCCAACGAAGACGTTTTTCAAGGCAACTGCTAGTGCCGATGATGCGGGTTACTCCAGTGATGACAAACTGTTCAGTCATTCTCTGACAGAAGAACGACCAGGGCCTGAAAACGTTGAGAGTCCAGGGCTCTTCCGTTGTCTTCACCCGCAACTAACATACTCTCGCTTGCTACTCTTGTCGATGAAAGTGTCCAGCCTCGGTGTAGTATCGTCCTATGGGGCAGGCGTCGATGTGGTCGTACTGGCGGGCTCTGATGGCTACGTTAGCTTGTCTCTGGGCGTCACTGGTTATGGTCCTGCTCATGTCGGTGTCGGAGTTGAGGGTGGAAGGTGAACCGACCGAGACGGTGGTATCCGGATATTCCCTGACCTAACCTCCTCGTAGGTAGTTGATGCATCAGAGATTAGCACGCTACGCCACCCCAAAGTGGCCCTGACGGGCTGTCGTCTTGTCACGGTAACGAGATAGCCGCGCCAGTTGGATATACGAATGCACACCCGAGATTGTCTGGCTTTGACTGCATACCCAACCGTGGTCTGACTGGCGTTTGGCATCTCAGTGGTTGATAGGTTCATCGTCTGTGAGATTATGGTCGATAGTCGTAGTCATTTGCCTAGACCCCGACGTGTTTCTAGTATGTTTGCCCAGACCTTCGCATTCGGGACACACTCCAAGGTAGAATTTTCGTGTGGTAATGGTGCTGAAGATGGTGGCAGTGCTTAAGGGCCGACATGAGGAGTCGTTTCGCATCGCAGGAGGTGATCTGAATGCAATACTGGCTCGTGAAAGCCAATAGATAGAAAGGGACGATAGCGCTTTGGCCGGTAGGTATAAAGAGGCTTAGAGGAGCACATTTCCGGGCCTAAGACTCGAGGCTCGATGCGTGAAAGCGTTTAGACGCCAAAGAGCACGGATTCACCCGTTTCTCAAGTCCCTATTGGTGTGGAGGGGAGAAGGTCGATCTCTTGAAGTTCCGGCATATAAGAAAGGTGTTTAATTAGATCCCAAGACTCCAGCTTCTGTGCAGGGATACAGCAGTGTAACTTAGCAATGTAACTTAGCAGTGTAACTTGTCTGACACCGCCCTCCTAGCACACTACGAACCGCGCGGTGTGTGGCGCCGAGAATGGCCGGACGAATAAACAAATTGGATTCCACGACGGTCGAGTAGCCGTACTCCGTGACAAGGCAACTCAAGCTGCAGCAGCCGGTTTGGTGCTTCGAGAACGCAATGATGTCGATAAAGCCGATGCCGAGGATGATGCTTAAGGACGACGGGACGGCCAGGAAACCGCTTGTCCGGCGAGTGAGTGTGTTTAGTGGCGGAGGGTGTCGATATTGCTTCTGGCGGTGATAGGGTTGCACCAATTGGCTTGCTTCTCGCAGCTTACGACGTTAGTCACCGGGTAAGTCTTCTTATCTTTGTCTTACCAACCAGAAACGGAACGTGGTGATACTACCTTAGTCTAGCACAAACGCGCGGGAGAGGTATGTCGAGCAGTAGAGGGAAGAAACCCTTGCAATTAGAGGAGGTGCATCGTTGCCGGCAGACACTAAATCTAGATAGAAGAGATTAGCACGGTCTTTTGGTTCAAAGATGCTTGCGGCTCTGCGTTCGAGTGTACACGTACAGCCCAGTTCCAAGGAGTCATACTCTCATCTTTTCTCTTCTTCTGGACCTCGCCCTTGGTTGCTCATCTTGACACCCTGTTCCAGTGTGGCTTTGGCGCAGCTTGGACCACCGGAGCCTGTCGCCAGTGCCTGGGATACATCGTCAAGGACTCCGCTACTTCTTGGGCCGGCGAGAAGATGGAGGATTGGCGGACCGTGTCGTTGAAGAAATGAAGAGCGGGAGGGACTGCGACATGTCAGTATCGGAGACGAGAGAAACAGGTAAGGAAGACCTACAATGAGCTCAAAGCGTATGCGCTCAACGAATCCACCTTATTTGGGTCTCTCTTTGTGGTAAAGGTCGCGATAATGACCAAAGCGAACTGATGACGAGACCACATGTCAGTAATCGAGACGTACTACCTCTACGTCAACAAGCCGAGAAGAGATTCTGGTCCAAGGAAGCGTCCGGGCCAAAGGTAACACTGACCCACCCTGGCAGATGGTCAACTCAAGAAGGTGGTGAAGTCACTGGACTTGGAACAGCGAGGGGACGAAGCTGAGAGATTGACTATACGGTATTGCCGAGGTTTATTAGAAACTCTTCGCCACATCCGTGCTCATGCGGCAAGCAGGAGGACCTGTCGGTTCCTTAGCGGCAACGGCGTTGACTGGAGACAAGCATCTGATGAGCTTATGCGGCCTGTCCGCCAGAGTTACAAAACTGAAACTCTCCGGCAACATTCCACAACGTTCACGTCGTGTCCGGGGCAAAGAGCCAATGATACAACGCAAGGTGACAAGCTCGAACTAGACATGACCAGACCACAGAGATAGAAGACGAGGAGAGAAAAGCTCGGAAGTCAAGAACTGAGCAGTGGTCAGTGGACCTGTTGCCTGAAAATGAATAGCTCGTCGGTGCGATGATGCTGCTGCACTGATCACGGTGTGGTCACTTTGGGACATGTTGTGGGTGTCGGTGTTGCGGCCGGGAACATGGAGGAAAGGCGCAATGCCCAAAAGGGCCAAAACCAGGTAGAGTTTGGTGTGTCATTTTCCTGACTCTGCGCACCTGGCTGCTGAGGATTTGTAGTCATCGTCGGATGCAACCTGGATTGATAACCGTCACCCCGCTGCTGTCACCCTCCAGCGAAGTCGTCCAGTGCGATATCACTTCAGCCGAGAACAAACCTCCAAGCCAAACCTTCCCCGGCAGACATCGCGGGCTCGAAGACCGGTTCTTTTGCGATCTGCCAGTGTCGGACCTCTTTAGAGCAGTCACCCAGAAGACAGCTCTAGGCTCCTGAGAGCGCTGCCCTTAACCCGGTACTAATGAATCATCTGCAAAGCCAGGGTGTCGTGTGTCGACCGCAGAGGCTCCTCCAGAGTCTAACGTCAGGGTCTTTCAGCACCAAAACGTCGAACACAAGTCTCAGCTCTCTTGGCCCTCCCTCTTGCAGAACTCTCTATGGTTGCCCATGGTATTGTCCACGCCGTACGGTCGGATGCAGTCGGATTGTGTAGCTTCGAAGATCGACCTGCGTGAACTGCGAGGATTGGCAGACCTCGTGCTCATTCTTAATCTTCAGGTGGCGGAAAGCCACTCGCGACAAGGGTATCTGGGTCTGTGGCGTGTGAGGTTCGATGTAGCCGTTGATGGTCATAGTGGTGTCGTAGCTGGAGGATCGACTTGTTAGCTATCGGATGACATCATGTTGGAGGCTGGGGATGGTGTGACTCACGCGGCCATGACAATCTATGAATACGAGACTGGATATTATGTCTTGTAAACGGCGATGAAGCGCCATTGAAGAGTGCTTTTAGGTTCGACTGCGGCAAGGAGGTGTCGTTATGATGATCGTCGTTTGGGGCAGTCGGAAGGAAGACGTTTTGTTGCCAAACTTTGCGACGTCGTTATAGTACAAGATACCCGGTCGATAGGTATTGTATGGAGCAAGAAGACATTAGCTGCTTCGTATAATAGAAAGACCGTGGTGATAACGACGCAGGTTTGACTAGTTGATCGGTGAGATAGTTGGAGTGGACAAAGTTTGTATAATTGGAAGTGTAGAAGCTTGAATAGAGCGGTGATCAGAGCGCTAGAAGAATAGGTCTCGCTAGCGCAGACTTGAAAGGGCGGTGATAGCTTTGCATCGCTGCAATAATCCTAAGTGAGGTACCAACACCAATGCCCTCCTCCCAATGATGAGGGAGCTGGACGCATCGAGTCTTGATATGATATACTCCCACGCGATGGGTTTCTGACACATGTAAAACAACTTGCAGGTGGTCCAAATGCCTTGGTGCGGGACTCTGAGAAGTTACAGCGCTGTGAAGGAACCACCACCAAACCAGCTGGAACCGAATGGAGCGGTGATTGGAGTGCTGTGCTGTTTAGCGCTTAAGAGACCTAGGCCGAAAGGGGCGGTGATGGGATTAGCTATGATTGGCCCTAAAACTATATTTTCGGCGGAGGACCGTGATCATGCCGTCAATCGTGCCAATCAGGATTGGTTCTTGTAGCAAAGTGCTGCACAGGTTGCATAAGATGGACTTAATGGCCTGGTTGTTAGATATGGAAACGCAGAATTCGTGCAATGACTTGTGATCTTAGCTGTCTCATATCGTATTGGGTCCGCGGTACAGAGGGCGCTTCTCATGGTTGCCCAAAGTTCGGGAGTGAACTTCTGGACCGCTCAGAAGAACCTAGAGCATCTGTCATTGGGCGTATCCAATCAACTAACAATCACCGCCCCTTTTCCGCTAACGCTAGAAATAAACAAGTGTCAAGACACTTCAACCACCGCCCCTTTCGGTCTTAGGCCAAAAGGTCGAGAGCAAACTTTCGGACCAGTCAGGCACGTACAATGAGAGCACCGCCGATACAGAGGCTTCACGTTTTACTCTGTCGTTTTATGTGATAAGGGGTATCGTGGACTTGGTAAATCCTTCGGTCGCACCTTCAGTCGCACCATGTCATGTCTTCATCGTTATTATGAGATGTTGACTGACGAACCTTTGCGAAATATCGCGGGCTTCTCTCCAAAGTTTAACTCTGTCGCTAAGAGCTTGTGGTCAATCAATAGTTGTTACATCCGTTTCAGCACACTGGCAAACTAAGGCGTGGCAGTGGACGTTCTGACTTTTCCCTCAGAAACAAGCTCAGATCTGGCAAGCTCTTGATTAGATGCAAATGGTGCGGTGCGATTCAAAATACACCGAAATTTGTATAATATATCAGAGCACCACAATTAATTTGTGACCGAGGTTTCAGCTAAATGCATCGAGTATTGCGGGTTCGCGACCGTGAGAAGCGACTCGCCGACGTGGTTGGTGATGGCTTCAATTGGCGCTACTCTCATCAGCTGTCCCATCACCGCCCCTTTGGGCCCAACGTCTCTTAAGCGCTAAAGAAAACAGCACTCCAATCACCGCCCCATTCAGACTTTCCTGTTTTTCGGTCATACGTGGCGCACAAGCAACCATCAGCCACACGATCCGCACCAAAGCCTGCCTCAGCACAGCCACCGCATCTTGAAGTCGCATTCGCCATATTATCTTTCATTGATGATGCCCAATCTCCACTGAACCGACATTCATTTGAGCATAGGATAGAAACTTCCAAACGCCTCGTGAAGCAGCATCACCGAATGTGCGTGATCCGTGTCTCCAAAGTCTCACTGTAATATGTCAGCTGCCTCATCGCCGAAGGCTAGCGGCTATCGTCGCATGCAGCCGGCATAACTGACATTAGGCTCGGCCGATGAATCCCCAGTTTTATTGACATACATGTCCGGTCTTTCTGAGTACGACAGAATTAACAACCGGGCAGAGGCCATGTCAAACCACTAACAAGACCTGCAGACCCCACTGCAAAAGACAAACCTCGATTTCACCCCGTACATAAACTGCACATCCCACTGTAACTCCTCAGCTCTGCTACTCTAGACCCCTCACAGTACCTACCACCCCACTACAAAAATGGCGACCTTAACAAAGATGAACCCGTGCTAGGGTGGGAGCATCCTGCAATACGATTGCCAATCGCTTGTCTTATACACCGATACATTTTCCCGTCCGATATCTTCACGTTGCTCAATGCAATGGCAGCCCGTGCCACATTTACGGAGTGGCCGCCGATTATATTATACGCGAAGTCTCGTCATTTCATCCTGTGGTTCATGGTTGCTCGTAACCATATACTTGCTTGTGTGGGAATGAGCCAACCGAAAACCAGGAAAACTTTGGTGTGACAATTTCCGAGTTTTGCGCGCCCTAGTATACAAAATTTTCAGATTTAGGGCAATGCTCCACTAACTCCCTAATCGCGTCGTAGCACAGTACTGCATCGATGTCCTGATACAAAAATCTCCGCGCATCTTACTATATCGACGCGCCCTGCTGCTCATAACATGAACAAATCACCTCGCAGAGGCCGCGATCTGGTTGACTTCCGGTGATGATTTGACAAGTCAGCGGTTTCCATTGACTAAGCTATTATTTGGCTTGGTCGACACCAGACGACAAGGGCTTGGAGATGGATCATGAAATTTGTTGTGGGTTAGCTGAGAGAGCTCATCGTCTGCCGCTGCTGGAGTCTGGTAGACTGCCTCGTAGCCTTGTTCACCACAACCATGCCGTTGCACTTATCGCTTAGCTTTTCGTTAGAACAAGGCGCTAGTTTCCAGACTACCATGGAGGATCGGGTTAATTCGGTCCTTGACTACCCTTGGCAACGTGTCTCCTCTCGTATCTCGTCTCCTTATCTACAGCAGCTACTTAACCTAAATCTGTTCTCGACGACACTACCAGACTTGTGAAAGAGACGCAGGACACCCAAGCTCGAGTATTATCATCCAAATCTACGAGACAAGCGAGGAGATTGCCCGAAGACCGCACCTACAATCGTAAAGCACCGAAGTCAGTGCTATTCGATAGCCTACACTCGTGAAGGTTGCCACGGAGCAATACAACCACCGCAGCGAACTCTTTTCATAACTTTCGTATCTTTTTGATCCCAAGTACAACTCCATAAAACAGTAGCAACAGCTCCATACAACAGTAGCAACAGCCTGCGCTAACTTTCCAAACCAAGATACGCCGTGAGAGACTCAGGCAACCGGTAGCTAAGTCAAGTCAAGCCAAGCACACGAGAAAAAAGAGGAAAACTCGAGGCGTGCGCGTCCCGCACGCAGCAACGCACATCAGACACCTTTGTCTAGCGCAAGGATACCCGCGGTCCCTGATTCAGCTCATCAGGCAGCTTTCGCCTCTGGCCTGTACTCGCACGTGCCTTAAGACATCTTCCTGCACCGACGCATGCTCCAATGTATCCCCAGTACGTGTGGCGACCAGGGAAACTGGCCGCTCCGGGCCGCGGTCGAAACCCTACGTGGCAAATCGGCATCACGCAGTCGAGTTGTGGCCACGCATATAGATGCGGGCAACGTGGTGAAGATATTCCGATATGACGTCAAGCTACTCGTTGCACTTCTCCTTGGCCGTAACCGTTCTCTCGCCACTGCTGCCGTTGAGCATAGTATCGCATATGCGGAATAAGAGGTGGTAGTTCTCTTTAGGTAGGAGCTTAGGCATAATAATCAGAGGCAAGAGATTGCGGGCATCGAGAATTCTCCAATAGCCGTCGGTGTCGGTATTTCCTGACTTAAGGAAGCGCTTTGCACCTTGAGGAGCTTATGCTTCTCGGAGGACCGTAGGTAGTATGTCCGCGACGGTACCTGCAAAGGGAGGTTCCGGTTGAGGTTCTCCATACGCTGGAGCATCTCCACAACGGCCGACTGAAGGCTGCTCAACTGAAGGACTGGGATCTTTTCAGCTGATACCCGGCGCCTCACATAGATAGCCACGGACTCTCGAAAGGCCTGAACTCGTATGCAAGCCTTGCTGCGCCGTCAAGTGGCAATTCTCGGGATAGCTGTCGGATTTAGCGGGTTATTTGCGTGAAACGGGTATGTTAGCCGGTCCAGTGAGAGGAAGTGTCGTTTTTATGGTTTGTTGGAGGCTGAAATAAAACCCAACTGACCTAAGATGCTTGAAAACGCGAATTGTTGAGGTTTGGAACATAGGTGTGGGTTGTGGGTGGTAGGTAGTGATATTGTGGTCGGAAACATATGTGGAAAGAGTAATGCACCAAAACTAGGAAACCTTTAGTGACTTCTTTCTAGTTTTGCGCACTTGCCATTTTTTAGCGGAACTGGACAGTAAGGGGAGGACGGTCTTGGGCGATATGTTCGGCTTTAAGTAATACAAGAATGACTTGGAAGATCGCAGAGTGGTCACGTACTTGGCGGCGTAACAAAGACCCGTGTCGACACCCAGAGCAATCAGCTTCATCCAATAAGGCACCGGCGGAGAGAATCATAGGTGTAAATTAAGATCATGAGAGTCTGATTGACTTTGTGCTAGAATCACCTGCTGACTATAGGCTCCGACGGGAGATCTGGTCTACTTTGCTTCTCCTCTCTGATTGCTGATTCAACCGTGGACGGATATCGCTCGGACGATGGATGACATTGACTTGCTTTTCAAGCAACAACTCAGTTAGCAAGCGATATTGGTTGCGTAGCTTAAGGACGTTCGTCGTGGAGTATATTGAGTGTAACACGAGTATTTAGGTGGCTCTTATGAAGATTCCACGACTATCTCCTCCCCAGTCCTCAAAGATCTTGCTCTCCATATACCACAACCGTTGCACCGCCCTCGACACCCTTTCTTCTTGTCATAGTCGTGTCCCGCACGAGTGATCTGACTATCCAGAAAAGCTGAGATCTCTCTCAGTGCCTGCTACCTTATATCTAGAGATCCAAAATGGCGAAGCTCTTCCGTCTACTATAGAGGTAACCCGACCTGGTGAAAATATATAGTCAGTCTCGATCAGAATGAAGTTCGGATACATTAAAGGGTTGGTAATCGCAACCAATGTCGTGTATGTTCGATTTGGTGTTGCTGCAAGCAAAGTGTGAGCGATGTTTGAACTTGGCTCACGGTTGGTGCTGCAGTGCAGCAACCTAGAAGCTGATCAGGCATGTTTCCTCCCGAATAAGAGCTTAGATATATCTCGCTGTGACCTGGTAGAGATTCATGTTACTAGTGTCATATTCATAATCTGAGCGCACTGTCCGGAGTCAGCTTACCTTTTCATCAAGGCCTATTCGTTGACCTGCTTGTGAGATGTCCAGTTGCATTTTGTCTCGCCGGTGCTGTTAGAGTTGGCGTGCATCATGGCCATTTCTTAGCGTGTCAAATGAACTGGTCTAACTGTTTGTGGAATGGTGCAATGGCTCGAAATGCAAGTGTTGCCAAAGCGCGGGGCCATGGTACGTGCAGCTTGTCTGGTGCATTTTCTGATATCTTGGCTGTTAGGACATCATGGCACGTGATGACCCGTTAACAAATGCGTATTAAGGCACGATTGGGATTTTTGGGTGGATGTATCTAACGGAATGATGACCTTAGCCATTTCGAACTCGGCTTACCGGGTTGCATCGTATGCAACCGGCTTGAACTTGCTGGTGACTTCAGCGCTAATATGTCGAACCGTTTAGAGGGTCTAAACGGTTTTTCGGTCTGTTTGTACGTATATCATGGTCGCGTTTCGGCAAAACATCGTGGATATCAAGATCTACATCGAAGTCACTTGACCACAGGTCACCGATACCGCATCTTGCTTCTTCATTCCATGCCTCTTTTAGTAGAGATTTCCCGACCCTCGCGGGATATCAGTATGTACGGTTCTGGACGTAGTCAGCCCCAAAGCTGTTGCCCCTGTTGGGCGGCAGGGCAAAGCAAATCGTTCTGGACACAAGATATTACCAAGTGGTTGTCGTGGTGCCACCTCTTTGGGTCACAACGGTCGAGTGACCTAGGCAAGATGTATTTGACTGATTTGAGAAGGAGCGGTGCCCAGAATCGAGGGAAAATCTTATATGTCATTGTCCTGTTTTTGGGCATCTTCAAACACGCAACTATCACCTAGTCACTGTCACCTGACCACTCCAATGCCAAAGCACAAGGCAGGTGTAGAAAACTTGGAAGATTTCATAGTAAGAATTTCCTAGTTTTCGGTCATTCTCCTTCCTACGCAATCAAATCCTACAAAAGCAAGTGCGTGGTGCACCAGCAAGCATCAGCCACAGCACCTGCGGATAATGATACTATCATTTGGATCCATCTTCTCCTTGTTCCATGGCCAAACGCAGGCTCAGGACCTGGAAGCGAAACGATCCACCGACTACGTCCAAGCCAAGTTTGCCCTGCAGAGAAGGAGGAAAATCATAGCACGATAGCATAATACACCTAATCTGGTTGCCGAAGGAACGACTATGTTGGGAGTTCCCCAAGCACATCGTACAGCATCAATGTTTTTGTTGCCGTCGGTAATCTGCCTTAACTTTATTGATAAAGACTAAGTACGTCTTTCAGTAGCTCACCTTACAGATTCTTGTCGAGGAGCATCGCAAATGGATGTGACTAGGCGATCATTAGGTGGTCCACAACGCCAAATTAGTTGCGGCCAAAGAGATCCTAGTAGGGCTGCAGCTTATGGGGCGGCGTTGGATCCAAGGCAAAGCAGCCTGCAGTCCTGTAGGTTGTTGTTGGGCACGCCGAAGTTAAAGGACTCGGGGAGGGCTACTCGGAAGACGGAATTCTTGACTGAGAATAGCACTGGCCGACGATATCTCGACGATTTAGCCGTCTACGCTGTCCGGGGTCGGTGATATGTCTCCGATCGTGTGAGTCATTTTTGCGCTGATGCCATGACCGCAATGATTTCCAAAGGATTTGGCATCGGTGGCATTTCACTTTCTAGCTGCCACAGAGATCCTGAAAGTTGGAGGTCAAACTATTCCTCTTTTGTATGTAGGTAACACTCATGACTTGTTCATATTCGCAAATTTGATCTTTGACCTTGGCTTCGTTACTGGATGGCCGGTGGTACCTCTTGTCCATCCGACTCTACTCGGGAGCTTGTGGGATAGAAGTTGGCTGGCCACCAGAAATGGAGCCGATGATCAGACTCCAACACTGCCATCCACACATCACTCCTCCAACGTCTCTCGCCTCCGCCATGTCGCCCAGCAACTACCGCCCTTCAGTCCCCAGGGCATCAGCTCTGCCAGATCGCGACTCCTTCTAACCACATCTCACAAACAATCCATCCCGGGACCCCAAGCCAGACCATTGACGACTACTCCGTCCACGGGCCATCAGCGGCAACACTCCGCAACGCGGAGCCACAAATGCCCCTCATCCTCAAACACCCATACACACTAACCGATGAGCTCGACTCTTAGACACAGCAGCACCATCAACGCAAACACCACCTACACCACAGCCACTTCTACCACTTCCACCACTTCCTCCGAGACAAGAGTTTCGCAGCCTGACGAAGCAATCCCCGGCCTTGAAGCACCACCTCTCCGTCCTGGCCTCGAAAGTCCGGTCCCCGCGCTCCAATCGCGGCCGGCGATATCTCTGCCAGAAATGTGCAAATGGTGCAAAAGGGCTACCATTCAAAATCCAACGGCAGAAGGTCCATCCTGCAGCAAAGACACGGTATCATATCAACTCATCCTTCTCGGCTCCAACACGGATGTAAGCGATAGCCACGCAAAACGAATCGTTGACGTAAACACGTTCACTGTGATTCTCCTCTGACAGGTCTCTTCGTCCTTTCGTTGGCTCGGGCTCTCACAATGTTCCACCGTGACCGACTGACGGTAATCTACCTCGTGTCAAGACTCCAGTGTACAGTCTCCTTTCAGGGCTCAATATCTTCCAAAGCAAGACCAGTTGCCCGCACTGTCCGTCCCATTGGCACCATCATATCCTCCAGAGACCGTAAGACGTGTTACCACCGTTGGAGGGGCAAGATGTTTTCGTTTGCCGCTCATGAGTAGTATGAACGGGTCCAACAGTGTAGTGCAGTGTCGTGGTGTACGTGGCCTTGCAATGTCTGCATACATCGTGTCTCACACCCCGTCGACGTGCCGCTGCAGTATTGGGGGACACGGATCCCATGTTCTCCGGTAGCTGGCAGGATGACTTGCCGTCGTGAAGAACGAGGATTTGTGCGGCGTGACTCGGGGTAGGATATGTCGTCGCTCAGCAGATGGGTTGATGGTAGTACAGCATCTGATCGAACTCGTGTGTTAGGAACTGGTGACCCAAAGAGTTTCATGTAGACACTGGGTGGTTTTGCACTTGCCGGAATTCCAGAAGACTTGGGCGCCGCATGTCTCTGCGCTTTGGAGATATCCGCTCCTGCTCGCTGTATTAGCAGTCGTAGTCAAATTGAAGGACGCCTCTAGCTTGTAGCCCGTCGACATAGAGGTTGAAGATTTGATTCACTATTATAGAACGTCTAAGCAGTATATTGCTATGATTGCTCGATATTTAACTATCGACTTTCGTTATCCGAGCTGTGTCGACGAGGAGACTGTGATTCTGGTTCGCGGTTGATGGATTTCCGAGATGTTTGAGAAAGCTGCGGGTGGATGGACGTGTTCAAACAATAACCTGCGCGTGTGTGGAGTAAACCTTAGCATGGCGAGCCAGACATCGAATCGAAGGGTGAGTAGAGCCGTGTTCTGGTGTATAAAGTATATGTTGAAGAGGATCGAAGATGAAGAGGATCGAAGAGGAATGCTGTGTTCTTTGGATTTCGAGTTTGCATGTCGAAAAGGCCAAGTCAGCCACGCAGTCCCGACTGGGCAGGTGCGCAAAACTCGGGAAAATGTCGCACCGAGGTTTTCCTAGTTTTGGGCATCGCTCCTTCTATCCAAAAACAGAATATTTGATACACTAAACACCTTCAACCGCGCCAACTGCCTACACAGGAGCCGTAAGTGCAATTCCACACCCCCGCGTACAGTTATTAACCTTAACCTAGGGATGACATTGGTTGCCTCAATTTTGTAGTGCGGCCAGTGCCAGGCTAGATTCCGAGCTCGCAGGTGGGCTGCCTATGTGTGCATATCAAGCCCGTACTTGTGCAGCCGCCAATGGCCTGCAATGGCCAGCCGCCTTCTCCGAATGCTGGATAACTGCGAGAAGAACCTCTGGAGCGACTTGCAGGTGCAAACCGGGCAGGTTCCACGGCAGAATCTGTGTCGCGACAAGCCGCACAACTGCACCTGTTTCCACCCGGACCTGAGCGCCAGGAACCACAGCGCGTATTGAGAAGCTGTTTGCACTCGGAGGTGGAGGACAGAGTGCAGACCCTCCGAGCTGGATTGCAAGTGGAGGCCGGCTGGAGTTCTGAGCAGAACTTGGCCTCGCGACAAGCCGCAGAAATACACATATTTTCGCCCATACCTGAGCACCCGAAAGCACTGCATCTATCCGCAAGCCAACTGCACTCCAAGGTAGAGATCCGTGAGGAGACCCTCCGAGCCGACTTATGGGCTGGTATCTGGGAAGGTAGTGATGTCGCAAAGGGGTCTCGATCGGAGGGTTTAATGTACCTATCCCTAGGACCCAACCTTGCAGTCACGCCGTGGTTTAATATCTACAATAGCAGCACCGTTTCAATCTCCGGGATGAGGGAATCCTCAGAGTATATTTGGCTTGCATATAGGTGCCGTGGGTGTTAAGTAGTTCGCGAGTGTTCAATTCGCCTGGAGCACCTACATCCCTTCTTAGTGGCTAGTCACATCGGTGTCTCAGGCCTCTTTTCAAGGCAATTCGGGCACAAGAGTGGGTCTACCGCTGCCGGAGTGCTATCAGATAGCTCTGAGATAAACTTAACGAAGACCGAGTTTCCTACCGTCTCTCTGCGGCATTTCATTTACCTTTATCGAAGCTTCCGCTTTGATAGTCCAAACAACCAATGATCTATCTCAGCGCCGGAGTATTCAAGCAGGTGAGCATATATTCTGTCGTCTATTCAGAGTCCCAAAAAGCGTAGCTTACTGCTTACTACATTTGCAGCACTCTTCAGACTGAAGTTGTCACGAATTGTCTACTTCGAACAGTAAACCATGCCGAGCCACGTCAAAACACCAAAAGCCAGCACAGAACCATCCTCCAGGAAATAGAAATATCGCCACACCCTCATTCTTGTCAGTCCTTCCATCGAGATGTAAGCTCTACCCGGTTCTTATACCTCCGCCAAACGCTCTGAAACCGTCATTCCAAATGCTAGTCCCGCGATGTAGCCCAACTGTAGTGGCAAGCCTCGGCGCATCTCTCGGTGACCTCCAGTTTCACTCGACGTCCGAACACATCCCGAGTTACCGTTCCAAGACGCTACTACCGGTCCGTGGTCCGACTATCCTCGACCTTGGCTAGCATACAGAAGGGGTACCGTGTTACAGGCAGGCAAAGGGCCAAAGCTATGCACTACATGGTCAAAGGTACCAAGAAGAACACGGGTCAACAACCCTAATGCGAGGACACACACAGACAAGCACAAGGTATTCACGCCGTACGGTCCCAAAAACGGCTCGGTAGGTCAGCGATGAACGATGGGGCTCTTCTTATGTCATGCAATGCCAAGAACTCGCTGGCGGCCAATACCTCGTTGTCAACGCCCTGAACGAAAAGGATCCTTTACCATATTCTGGGAAGAGTTTGACAGATCTGGATCATGCACCGGGAGCCCACAACAAGCCGATTGGCGGCCTCGACAGCCTCCAGTTTCTCTCACGATATGGCTGAGGGCATTGCGATACCATGGACGTCTTGAACTAGAGTTGCCAGAAGAGACTCAGAAGAAGCATCTCCTCCGCCAGGGGATCCAGCGTGTCCGAGGAGGACACTTCCCTTGCGTGAAATCTGTATCACTGGTCAGCTTCTGAGGGCCATTTCAAGCACTGTGAATGAAGAATGTACATAGTCAACTAGACTCGCTGTTCTGCTTAGTATTACGTCGGCAATATGATCCTTGGCAGAAGGGTTACGCTCTCTGTGACTTTCTTCTCGACACTTTTTACTCTGCTCCCGTTGATTCCAGAAAAGGCCATGTCTTTCGCATCCATCACGCAACCTCATAATATGCAAGTTAAGGTGTTGGCTCTCACTGTGTTGAATTGGGCGCTGGGTATTGCGTTCCAAACTGTGTACCAAGCTGTGAGATAAAAACCATCAAATCAAATAGAAAAGGTGTTGGCTCTTTCAGTGGGATGGCGGGGCTTCAGGGACGACAAGTATTCCATGATTTAAGTAGGTCAGGTGCCAGACTCAGTAAAGAACTCGCCTGTCCTTGCAAGACCGCCAATATGGAAATGGGGTCTTGGAATCATGACACATGCGGAAAACCTACGGCTGTGCGTATGTGGTGCACTTTATCAACGACCGATGCTTTGACCAGATACCACGAGTTCACGAGCTAAAGGCTACTCTGTCTCTTTTATCGACTTTGATGTTGGAGTCCAACTTTTGGTGATGCCGAAAACATTGGTGTTGTTGGATCATTGAGATGAGTTGGGATCCAAGGCAAACTCGGTTCCTCACACTCTACTTATTTACGTGCTGAAAGGTCTATCTTGCCAGTACACTCTCAAGTTACAGCAGATGAATACATCTTTGCCGGTGATCGGAAAAAATATCATTAAAAAACCCCGGGATGAAGTGAGAATACGGAGGACAGACATGTCATGTGTCACTGATATCGAAAATGGCGTTGGAAGAGAGTGCGTAGTGCCGGACCTCTATGCATGTCTCCGGGGGCCAGCCTCTTCCGGATCCGAGCCTGAGTGCTGTTCAGTCGCCGGTGCTAACCTTACACAGCGTCGACCTCCTCCACGAGCTCACCCGGCACACCGTTTTGCTCAGCTCCACCCAGAGATACAGGTACATCATGTCGCTCGTTCCCTGCTGGGTAAATATAGTCTAACCTTCGTATTATTGCCGCCGTTGAAGTTTCAAGAAGGGATTCTACTCCGCAAGGATACTAGAGAAGGAGTCGTATTAATACTTTGTCAATTTTGAGGCAACTGCGAGAAGCTGGAAATCCAAACACTGTTCTCAGAGTCATCTTGCACAGATTTGCGTTTGGACCGAGCTCGATGTCGAACATGTCTAAGAGCGAAATTATCCACTAATGCAATAGTATCACTTTGTAGAGGACCTCGATGTCCATCAGCGATGCACCAGATGATCTGCATGCGGTCTTAGGATTAGGGCGACTTCAAGTGCACTAGACCCAACCCAGTTGCCTTCTAACCTGTCTTTTGACGCCCGTTCCACCGAATTGACGCAAAGCGTGTTATTGCCTTGCTGGTTGTCGGTGATCATAATCTGCCAATATTCAGCTGAGTGGAAAAGTTGCACATAATTCCGCATAGAATCCTGTGGAAGATGCACTTGTCAAACTGGGTCGTGTGCTGACAAGTATTCAATTCCGTGCGTTCCGTGATTAACAATAATTTGATCGGCCCGGGCCGAGTGGAGTCGTTGCTTAATCCAGTACCTGCATCAGCGGTTTATGTGCAAGTCCGTTGGGAAATCGATTGGTATCTCGCCTTAGTTCTGACCATATATGCAAGTATCGGGTTATCCGCAACAACTCCACGAGTCTTGCTAAACCTCCTTTGTCGGAGTCACATGTTCCACCCGACAGACCGAAGGATCCAGAGAACAATATATCCTGAACAACAACCTGTCGCGGCTCTTTCATTAATCACGAAATCGTCAAAGCCGTTCGCTATATTTCCCACGTTCCTGCCTTGGTGCCTTCCGCAACTCTTTGTTCTTAGGTTTTAGGCCTTATAGAACTTGGAACTTGGAAATTACGTAATCAAGACGGTGCTCATCCTGATCCTCGCCTCACATTTGCCTGTGTTCCGATACCATGACCAAACAGCCTGTCACCTACTCCCCCAGGTGCCACATCTCATATGGCGGCCATCGTCGTCTTTGCTACGACTCGATCCTCTGGGCATCTTTCTGCAACTAGACTCTCAAATCCACTCAGCTATTGGACACGTCACTCATCATGCTTCACTCGCAGCCGTCCGATATGCAGCGTCGCCCACCGCCAGAACTTTGACCCCGACGAGTTCGCCAACGCCGTGGCTGTCAGCTTATTCGCCTTCTCGAGCATCACTCATCCATACTCGAGGAAGGAGTGAGACGCCGCAGTAGCAGCACTGGCCTACGTTGGTTGTGCAAGTCTACCATCAAGTGGTTGAAGGTCAGTCAACCAGCGAATATCTGGCTCACAATCGATCGCATTATCTGACGAAGCACCCACAGCATCCACCAAACGCCCTGCGTCCAAGCGTGCCCGCAGCAACTTTATCGACCTCGCCAAGGCCACTGAGAAGGAGCCGCCTAAGAAGGACGACGACGAGGATGACCACGAGGATTTTGAGGCCGAGGACAGCCGGAGATCAGAAAATGGCGACCACCCGTGGTTTCAAGAGAGGGAACCCATCATAGCGCGACGATAGGAGGAACTCAACGCCGACGCCCTAGCTCCTATGTGGTCCCTCCCTAATCTGCCTTCCGACAAACAGTTGCCTGCGTCACTCGACATCCCGAGGTCGATGCAACTGATCTCTGCAACGTCCAGGTTCTCTCTTCTGAGCTCTATGCTTTCTCCTACTCAATCTCCGGACCAGCCTTTCCTTAACCAGAGTACGGCAATCCTCCCCAGAGTGGGATCACTGGAGTGCTTGCACATGGAAGGGCGCCAACACTGCACCAGAGCCACTGCCGAGACTCCCAACGTTGTGAGCCGAATGCCACCCTAACGCAAAACGAAGTGAGAACCACGATACCGCAACGTCCTTTTCCCGATCAAGCATAACAACTCACAAACCACAACAGCATACTTTATGTCATCCCGGTTATCTATCAGCTTAGCGATTATGGTTGGAACACCGAAGAGGTCTGGTGGTGGCGTTGCACACTACCCGGCCATCGAAGCCAGCACGCAACCGTGTTGTATCCCAGTCGCAACTGTTCCAAAATCACAGAGCCTTGGGCCATACCAGCTAGGCGTCACGCCATTTGGACCATATCCAGCCTCCAAAGCCTCTACAGCCTGCAGGAGGACAGAGTTGTGCTTAGCTCTCGATAATCTCGACACTTTGCTGTGGAACCGACAGTATCTTTTGCGAGCAGACACCGAGACGGTGCTGGTTCTGAGAGATGATATACGCTACAAATATGCCGTCACGGATCCTGTGGACACGAGGTTGGTCTTGAACGACTGGACTATGTCGTTTATTAGAGCCATTGACAACTCTCGTACGATTCTGTCAGCCCTTACAGGTTTTGGGCATGGGTAACCTATTCAAACTTGCTAGCCCTTATAGGATTTGAGCATGGGCGGCTTTTTGAGACCGCGGCTCGAGCTTCAAGAGCGTCGAATCCCATCACCAAGAGGACTAGACAACCAGTGGCACCTATGCTATGCTAAGCCTTGCCGTGCCGCGGGGGTGGCAGACCCGAACCCTCGACCGCGAGTAATAGATGCAACGTGGCTCTCTTGGAATAGATATGGGCAAATTCGGCATCAGGCCGCCGTGCCCCGGACAATGCGAATAGCAGACCCTTTTGGAAGCTGAGAACGCTGCGTTCAGTCCCGCATAGCCGAGTCAACGAGACCGGCGCTGAGAGTGCTACCAACCATCACGATGACGGTCGTCAGGGCGCTGAGAATGCTACCGATCGTAACTAAACGGTGGTGAAGGCTCAGGTGCACAGCGTGCTAGTAAGTCTCCACAATCCTGCCATTGACTCGCGGATACTGACCCTCTTCTCTCAGCGGGAGAAGGTGACTCCAGCCGGCCTCAGTGGGCGACCCGAATCCGACTCTGGCTTCATCTGTGAAGCCATGAACCGCTATGACAGCACTGCCGAGATTATCGTGCGCTCTACCAAGCCCGCTCCTCTTGACCAGCTACCCCGAGGGTATCGGAGCTCCTCGCACCTGGTGCCCTGTCAGCTTCATGGACGACAACTCGGAGGAGTACGGGCGCCCGGTTAGCTTCATGGAGGGCTGCTCCTAGAGCAGTGATAGCTCGCCTTGCCAGATTGAATAGCTTCGGAAGCACGACCCGACGGCAACCCGAGCTTATATTTGATCTTGGAACTAGAGCTAGAGCGGGACAGAATTGCCTCTAGAATACCTATTGACCGTGTCCGGTGCGTGTTTGCTAGGAAGCTATTCGATGATCTCGCCAACACGCCTCCACTGCACCTGTTACCAGGGACTTTGTGTTGAGACGATACTCTAAAGACGACACCATATCGCTGTCAGAGGACAGCTCTACAGACTGTGAGTTTCTCCCAGGACTCCAATACGGGCAAAGCATCGACAAGTAGTTCAACAAGCTTAGTCTAGCAAATTTTGCAGCTTACTTTACTTCAACCGACCCATACGGCCGTCTCCATCACAAATACCACAGATAGAGCAGGGAGGTCGGCCAGCATAGCGACACAAGTCAACGAACGCCAGTGAAGCGGCGTAGGGTAGGTTAGCAGCCCACCTTTCGCCAACCGAGGACTCGCTGACATCATAGCAGCCGCCGACAGCAGTGTCGCTTACCATACACGCGCAGGATATGCCAGGCGCCTTAGTAGCATTGCAGTGGACAACCTTCCCGACAGCGAGCCGTATACTTCAATAATAGACGGAAACAAGAGCAGCATTTTGCAGGGCTACCGCTACGGGCCATCTTTCCGAGGAGAGGCGAACAACGATGATCACGAAGACGAGCTGAGCACGCCGCCGGCCTACAGGCTCTTATTGCCTCCATCCGCCAGGAGCTCGACCATGACGGCCTCAGCCACCGGGTCTTCGTCATGTGTCGCGCCTAGTAGAACTAGTAGTACCGCCCGATCCTGGTCGGTGTCGTTGTGGCGATAGCCGGCGATAAGATACGCGATGCCGACCTGCAATACCTTCATGATCTGGTCTTGCAGATCCACTGCAACGAGGACTACTTCTATCCATTCATAAACCCGGGGTTCCGCAGCCCAGGCAAGCGGCTATCCATCGCTACCCTAGGCATGCGCGAGTATTGCGCCAAAAGCCTGATCGAGAACGAACACTCGGCGATACCACACCGCGAGGTCGACGTGGCCGGGTTCTTCAAGCACATCTAGGAGAGCCCGCTGGAATCACGGCGGATGAGGGAATTGCTGACGTAGTGCGGCGAGGGGCCGATCATGGCTGAGACGATATCAAGATTGAGGCAACCACAGAAGGCACCAGCACCTCAAACGGGGAGACACGTACAAAGCCACAGGAACGCAAGGTGGAGAGCAAACTCGGATTCCAATCACGCCGTTTTGACTCGAAAAGACAGATGTGGAGATACACGAGCTGAAGTGTCTCGAAACCAATGTAACAAGGGCATAGAGCTGGGGATTGAAAGCACTTGAAGCCAGGATATTTAGCAAGAGGTGTAACATTATGAGGACAGCTTGTGAACGACGGCCAAAGATGCTCTTCGGCTGCTCCTAAACCTCGCTCGTCATTGTGATGGGTGATCATCGTTGGCTAGGTGTTTTCAAGCACCCGCTCTTGGGTTCAGAAAGGTCCGCAACACTACCACTGGGACGAGAACGCACAGCTACAGGGAAGGGTGGGTTCACAACCAGATATAATGCGAAGAAATGAACGAAACTTTACAACGGTCCCGGGGTTCCTGCCTTTCTCGACATGCAGGCAGCAGGCCAGCTACATCATAGCATAGTGCCTTGGAGATGACACTTCCAGCAGCTCAACCAGAAGCAGCCGTTGGTACCGACGGCTTAGTACCATTCCTTGGTTGCTGGTTGCTGCGAGTTCGACCACTAGAATGGACAAGGAGGCGGGCGTGTAGCATACGTCGCACCAGAGCGTCGTGCTTTCCAGCCAATCTCTCAAAGGCTCCAAACAACCTTTCCACTGGACTACACACAAACTGGAGCTGCAATGTGCTTGATATTTCCCTCGAGGTAGGACACTCGGCTTTTGCAATGAACGAGCCGACCCCTGGAACTAGCGGTAGTGACAAGTTTGTCAAGAGATTCTCTACTCTGAATGATATCTACCTAGAGTGATATATAGGAAGAGCGTATCTTAACGTGACGCAGCTTCAAGTCTACGTAGTAGTGATTCGGGTCACAACGTGGTCTCGGTCACGATGCCCAGAAACACATGAAAGGGATGAGGAACGAGTTTGTCAAACGTCCCATGCATGGGACACTGGCTTGATTCGAGGATCTGGAAAAATGACAAGAGAAGGAAAGACAAGTGGCGTACCCGGGCAAGCTGCCCCCCCCCTGATGTTGCAAATGGCTCGCCTGGTACAGCCATTTGCGTATCACTGCCGTGGCCCTGACCAGCAGATCTTCGTTCTCCAAGAGATGAGTCTGGTGGACAGGCGGAAAGAGTCGGCTACTGTCTGGTCCCCTATGCTGACAGACGTCACGCCTTCAAGATGAACTAACCATGTCCCGCAATCTTAGCTGGCGTCCTGAAATTGCTCCTTATCATACAGACGAATCGATTAGAAGTTCAGAACCTCTCCCGTCGGCCTCGTAGTATTTGCCCCTTTGGAAATATGTAGAAGGATTCGACGACTTTGCCGACCTAGCCAATGTTTGTAATCCAACCCATATTCTTCCTCGTACTGCCGTGAGACATTGGTGTACCACTCGGGACCGTGTTTATGGTTGTAGTACATCTCAAGATGGCTGGTGTATTCTAGGAAGCTTTAGGTCAGGACTGTCCTTGGTACTATGGGAGCGAAAGCATTTCCACCTGGTCTCGAACTTACCAGCAAAAGTTGACTGCCAGGACTTGGTTGACATTCAGCTTGGGTCTGGAAAACGAATCTAGGCTTGACCCGGCCGACACAGCCTGGATTGGGTGTAAGGTTGCTCGTCGTGTGGTCGTTCGATATCATGGGGCTTGTTTCCCCAAGCAACACGTCAGGCAAGACGTCTCCAAACTGTTTTGGTGTTTCGCAGTGCTTACATAGCAGCTCGCTCAACGTCTTGGCGAAATGTTTGTTGGAATATAGTCGTTTCCATCTGGAGCGTATTCCTCCTTTAAGAATGGTGTATCGTCTTGACTTCCTCTGAGATAGGACTTCTGAAAGCGCGTATGGTGCCCAGAAGGTATTGCTAATAGCTATCTTTACAATAGCGTATCCATCAATATTTGCGACTGGGTAGATGTTTAATTTCTCTGGACCAGAACAAGCTGCAAGTTTTGTACGGACAGTGAATGAAGACTGAATAAAGACTGAGTGGTATCAATAGTACTAACGTTGGTCATTCTAGCTAGGTTTGTAAGTTACTTCAGCGCATTTTTAGGGCCTTAGTACAGGATAAATCTGAGTTCGTGACTTGTTACAGCGTATTTCGCGCTTGCGGAAGTGGAGGTCCACTGGTCAATGGAGGTGGCAATGCACCTATAACCGAATGGGGCGGTGATTTGAATGCTGTTTCTTTGGCGCTTAAGAGACGCTAGGCCCAAAGGGGCGGTGATGGCAAGAACAAGTGATCCGTGATAAGACACGATAACCCAGCGGAGCATGCTCGCTGACGTAAGATGGCATTGCTGTGCCGGCTTCTGGCAGCTGCCCAATCGGGGAAATAGACTTTCCGAGTTTTGGGTCATCCGCCACGTCTTCGGCCGCAGCATCCTTTGTTCCGTTGTGGCCACAAACAAACTTGACTTCCTCACGTCAGTCACGACGCCGAGAACAATGCTTTCAAACCGCACACGCGCGTCTTACTTTGAAGACATGAATATCTGGTACCGCCCCTTCCAAGACAAGATTTGGCCTTTTCAAGACCTCAACTAATCTGGTGGCCTATCGAACAGCCTCTGCTTGCAACCTTCAACGCAAGACCTGACGAGTCACGAAATCACCTACCTCCGCCATCTCACCGACTTCTCCGACATCAAACATAAGCTAGATATCACAAGCAGGCCATCGGAGCCGTCTCTCAGGCACTCCACAGCGGCTAGAAGGGGCCATCAACTCAATGGGCAGCATCTCAACTACCTCGAAACAATCACCGAGATTGTCGTGGGCAACAACGTCGACCTCCACAGCTTGACCGACCCGGTGGCGCGCTTTACGATGCTACGTTGGCGGCAAGCTATACGGGTGTTCCGGTCTGGACGTCCAAGACGACCAAGGATGCGTTGGACCTGATGAACAAGTGGTTGCAGGGCAGCCCTCCTGTCAAGGATGCATCTGTCAATCAAGATCTCAGGTTGAACCTCAACCTCGGTCCCACTTCTAAGGCAGAGCTCGAAGGCGAAGAGCTTGACGACATCCTCGAGTCCTCGACCGACATGCTCGACCGGGTCTCAGCCAAACACGACCGGATCACGATGTCGACAAAATGCTCCACGAAGATCCTAGAATATGATATTTCCATCAAGGAATAATCCTACGTCGAATCACAATGACGGTCTCCAGCCATCAACGTGTCGAAGGACGATCTCTCATAGTACATTGGCGCAATCCCGCGAACACCGCTTATGCCGCGACCTACATCGGCACATAAGAAGTCCATTGGTGGATCATAATCCTCGTTAAAGTCTCGACCTTATACCTCGATCCACGAGTTTGACGTCCAAGCCACTCTAGCACTAGTGTGTGGATGTGTCTCGGAGGAAGTCCCTTGGGGCTTGACGAGAAGCAAAGTCCACTAGGCAGGCAAGGAAGAACACCCCCGGCACCAGAACAGACACATGGAAGCCCGTGGTCGAGTCACTGGGCTGCTCCTCGACTCAACAAGAACAGTATTCGACATCAACAAACATCTCGTACAGGGACACCAGCTAGGGGATAGCTCTTGGGATGGTATCTATCATCTCTGGAGGAGGCCTCATTTCGTACTAACTCCGCCAGGTGCTGGTCCTTCTGCGGGGAGGCATCTCTCTGGAAGACATTCTCGTTATTCCTTAACAGCTGGTATCAGTTATTCCTTGTGGAGGCATATCGCTCTTCCTCGCCGGAAGGTATCTGAAAGAAGGCATGGTTATTCTTCCTCGTCGGAGGCATCTCGCGGGCAGGCGTCGTATCTGGTCAGACACCATACGCACCCTTACGATTGCCACAAATCTCAACAGATGACCTAAAGGATGACGCCATCAAGGCCAGGAACTGCACCTATCTCGTCGCTGCCTTTCCCGAGTATACTCACCGTGGCGACCATAAGACAGTTGAGCCGGAGCAACTAGCCATTCGCGACGAAATAACACTTCACTCAAATGACATCGACAGCAAGCGAAGATCGAAGACTGAGGAGACCACGATGGGAGCAGAACACATTGAGCGAATGGATATGGTGGCGGGATACGAAACCGTTGTGATTGAGACAAAGTGGGACTCAACGCTCTGGATAATATTCTCCGACCAAGTTGCGCAGAACCAGTTCTCTTATCCGGCCTGTTGAGTGGCTGTTTACCTCAGGGAGGAGGGGTCTCCTGTCCTACTCCTGTCGAGTCGAAGGCAGCTTCTTTTATCTAGCTCCTGTACACGACAAGATACAAGTATCACTGGTATAGTTGAGCATCTTCCTGGTGTGGTTCACTCGAGACGACAGGTAGTCGTTGACCGACCTGAATCGCGGAGGCAGTGCTTTGGCGGCTGGGACCAAATCCAGGCTTTCCTCCTTTAGCGATGGAGCGCGGAACGTCCACCAAGCCGAGACAGACTCGTCTACATCAGCACCACTACGTTCCACGTCGCGCACGCCGTGTAGCAGGCTCTGTTGACTGACGCTTGATCGCCGTTGAGTTCGCCGGCAGAGGCTACAATGGACTTTATAGCCCGACTCTTATGTCGACTCCAGCCCTCAAAGATGTTTATGCATACGCGCATGCGATCGCTGTCGGACAGGTTGGTTCTGGTAGTGCAGCGCTAAGTGGATGCGGTTTCCTGAGGTGTCGGATGACGAGTACGGCCTCCACGAGTTCGATAACTTCGTCGACCTTCTAAACCACATGTTGGAGCATTTCCGGAACAAGGCGCTGGTGGATATAGCTGACAGGCGCATTCTCGACCCCTTGTCCCCACTTGCTCTGGTATGACCTTACTATGAAGCTTGTGGAGACGAAGATGACCATTCACCACAAGAAGGCAGAGAGAGCCAAGGATTTCGTCACCCAACGCATCACCCTTCTCATCGCCAGGATACCAAGATGCCTGCTTCCAAGCCTTATCGCCACCAATCTCTGGGACGGTTCAAGCGATTTGTGTGACCAAGACTCCTTCATCTCCAGTGCCAATATTTCAGTCGAATGGTGGTACGTCTCGATGCGAATTCCATCATCACTATCTCATCGCCAATCCCATTACTCCAGTCCTTTACCTCCGCCAATGCCCCGAGATTCAACACGGGGTCTCAGTTACATCGGACGTATTCGATCCCAAATCTGTCGGGCATCGCACACCTTCGCATCGTGGCCAACTCAACACCAAGCGGTGTTCCGATGATCACCTCGTCCAAGACCCGTTGTGTGATGTGCGGCCGCGCAGGCATGTTTCGGTGATGCTAATATCCTTTGCGAGGGGTCGAGTTATGAGGGTAACTGATCCAGCCGGTGCCCTACGGTGACTGGAAGGTGACTTCAGTCCGCTTGGGTGGTATATGAAGTCAAATACCAGACAAGTCCATCTGCCGATAACCCAGATCTCCTCCAGTGGTCGAGTGGGCAAGTGGGCAAGTTGGTCAACCACAAACGGAATGTGGATTCCTTCATGACCATGACCGTGGTGAGGATCAGCGATGCGAGGCGTTTGTTCTATTTTTGCTTCTGCCAACCTTCTTTGGGTTTTCCTTGCCGCTGACTCGTAATCATGACACTGTGGCATTGAATGTGGCTTCCTAGGGTAGTGTCTGAAGGCTATAACTTACGTGCTATGCCGGTCTTCTCCTCTTATCTTCTATATGCTTGTCCGAAGCCTTATATCTCGTCACAAACTTCTGTATATCTTTCAGAATAACTCGATTAAGCCATTCCCCATTCTCCACTGTTGGAAGAGACATCTCTACGCTCTCTGCCCCCGACTCCATCTTGTTTCTTGATCTACAGTCTAGATGTCACCTTGTTTATACCAACTCGTCTTGACTATTTCGTCTGTGGGCGGAGGAGGGCGGTCATCGGTGACTGGCCGGCCGTTTCGTCAGCAAACATCAACATTATTAAAATGAGAAGAGACTGCTCTCTAAGGATTGAGAGTCCGAGGATCCTCGAAAGAATCTTCAATGTGCTTCTCCTCAACGGGAGCACCAGACCTGACGATGTTGACTGGCGCCTTCCACGTCCGCAAGGGACCACACCGCCCCAGCCCTGGGCGTAAAACCCGAGCATGAGAAACTGCGCGAGAATTACCAGAGGAACCTCGCTAACTGCCAAGACCATGTGAGAACCCATATCCTCAGACTCCATTTGCGCGTCAGAAAATTGACTAATTAATTGCTTCAGGCCACTGTGAACAGAGCCGCCACCGCCATAGACACCCCTACCACCGCCATTTCCGCCGTCGCCGCCAGGCTCGCCGCCGTCTCCAGGTCTGGTGCTCCCGTTGAGGAGAAAGAGCACAACAATGGCTCTTCGCCCTCATCAGAGGATGAACTCTCAGGCTCCTTATTGCCAGAGTGCTCCTCATCTCTTCCTGTTTGGTTAGCGTTATTCTTTGCCAACGAAACGAATACGGGCTTCTGCTTCTCAAAGTACACTGCGCAACGACGCACGCTTGTGCGCCCACCTATCGCCGTTTCGATGCAAAAAGGACTTCTTGTACGAGGCACATCGACGGCGAGTTGCAAGTTGCCACCATCGCGCCAATCCTGTGGAGGATGAGACTTGAGCAAGCACACCTGTCACACATTTCCTTCGATCAGCAAAATGATAAAGTTGATTACACCACCGAAGATCTAGTCCTCGGACGACTTCACTGTGCCGGTCAATAATTGAAGATGTTTGACATGATTTGATCTCGATTCCCACCACTAGCCACCTCGACTCGCACGTCTCTCTCTCCCGGTCGTCCCCCACTTCAACTAAAATCGACAACACTCCGAACGATCGAGAGCTAACCGAGGCCTCAGGGCTCTAGCGTAGCCAACTGCTCCTGGTAAGAGAGCTACAAGCAAGATGTCGATCATCAGAAAAGCAACAAATATACGCCAGTTCGGCCGACTTCGAGGACATCAGAAGCACTGCTGCAGGCGCGACACGCACAAACATTCTCCGTGGCCTAACGCGGAGTGCCCCATACAGGCATATGTCGACCACGACGATCAAGCCATTTGTGATCAATCGCTGGAAAGGATGGCGAGGACAACGGTCGGGCATCGAGTCGCGAAGCTGGAATGCAATGCCCTCCCCGGGGGAAGCCCACTGCGACCAGGAAGCAGGCAGACAAGGGGGCAAAGTAAGTGGTATCTGGTTCTTCACCACGGATCACGTAGCTAGTCCTTCACGTCCGGAGTGTATGATACGAACCGAGTAGACTGCAAGGATAGAGGACATGTCTGTAGGGCTTGACGAAAGCTAGCAAGGGAAGATCAGCGTACCAAATGAGAACAAGATGAAACCATCTCGTTCAGGGCGCGAGTGATTTGGCAAATCATTGCGGTTCGAACACCTCTTTTCAGCAGATCGACTCACTGGTTCCAGGGCCGCCTCTGCTGCAGACCTTTTACCACGGACACACATATGTCCTCGTTACGTTTAGTCCAGGACAAGGCCCAGCTTCACCACCCATCTCGCCGACGTCGACAACTTGTCCAAGCCGGTGCAGCGTTCGCACCCATGAACAATCGAGTGTACGAGGCACTTGTACCTCGATCTCTGTCTCCATCCATAGCGAGATCCTGTTTCTGAACCCATTCTCACACTGGTCAATCTGCAAGGTCAGCAATGTCGGCGGCAGATGTTACTGGGGTGACGGCTGCGAGGCAGTCCCAAAAGAAAAAGGTTATTAGGTGCGAGCCGATAAAATTGGGCTGCGCAGGTTTTAAGGTTTGTTTTGACAAGCGAGCCGAATGGAGATAAACCTTCTTGAACTCTGAGGCCGTACTGACTCCTCTCCGACATGCTCCCTCCTACACGATTACACGATCAGCTAGTGTGGAGGACTTTTCAAGCGTGCGCGACAAAGAGGAAAGGAATACCGAAGAGCTGCGACATCAGCGCCTAACATGATGGGATATGTGGTAGCGTCTTCTTAAAAGGATAAGAGAGGCTCCGGGTTTTCCCTCCATATCGGCTGGTGATTGCCCAACGATCCTAACATGGTGAAATCGGGAAATGTACTGTATCGGTCTTCTGCCATGATACTCGCTAAGCAATGTAGGGCGTCTCTGACGGTCGAAGTCGCAGTGGGATAATACTATTCCGCTACCAAGAGTTTGCGAAGTTGCTGCCAGAGATTTGCCTTCCGTAGTAGAAGGTGGAAAGCGGAAAGTATAGGGCGAAAGAGGAAATTGGAACAGGAATGCTTGGGTATAGAGTTGGCTACCTATCAAGTTCACCCATTGACCTGCTTTATACCGAGGTCAAAGAAAAGCCGATCGACTTCGTGAAGCTCTTGCATTTGACAAGGAGAAGATTCGAGAAACAAGAAGATTCGAGAAACAAGAAGAAGATTCGAGGAACAAAAAGAAGATCGAGAAAGGAGGAGATGATTCGAGAAACAAGGAGATGATTCGAGAAGAATTTTTCAAGACCAAAAGTCAGAAAGTATTTCTTAGCACACCTACTGGCCTTCAGGCTGATCTTCAAGTTGCTTGAGTAAATAAGGTTATATTTCTGCACGGAGCACGTAGTACGCGCTCCGACTGTCCCCACGGGCGGTCAATAGCCTGTGAATCTCGGTATTGACTACAACATCGAGAGGTCCCTCAAGGAAGGGGTCGGAAACATGTAACCTCTGTATGATGGAAGCGGTACAGGATGCTCAGCTGGCAAGCTATCTCGACTCGGGGTCGTCGCCCTTCCAAGGTTGGACGATGGAGTCAACCTTTGTGGTGTTTGCAATGCAGGTGACAGACGAGGCAGAAGGTGCGAGGGCAGGTGAGGTACCGGTACTGGACTCTCTACTCTGCTAGGGGCGGCGATACATGGGCAGTCGAGACATTGAGTTGTTGCCCTTGTGGACTGGTCCCCGGAAGATCCTCGACTGTCCCGGCAGTCTTCCTATTGTCGTGGACACACCACCTTTCGCGCAGTGATCTTTGTGGACTGATCCGCAATATGCTGTCGGCCTTGTAGGCAGGTTGTGCTGCGAGGGCCGGAGGGATGGGTCCATGGCGGGGAAGCAAGGAAGTTCGGGTGTTGCAGTTGCTAGCCTTTCGATAACCTAAGTGAACGAGGTAGCTAGTTAGCAACACTCGACTGGTGAAGCGAATTGGATGACCCGCTCTTACCTCTGCGCGGAGCTCTTTTGCTGTGGTTCATAGGCTGCGATGTCGAGCCGTTGGGTAGTTGACCTTGTGGACTGGGAGACAAGAAGTGGCCTGTGAGTTGCAAGTTGGATTTGACGTGATTGGAGGAGCACAGGCCTACCCAAGGTGACCGTCAGGGCTGTTCTGTTGTGGCACGCACACCGGCCCTCAGGCTGTTCTCCGAGTTTCTCGTCTTTATGGTGCAGTTCTGGCTGATAATTGGACGGTTAGTAAGAGGTTAAAGTGACAGAAAGGCCGGGCAGTAAGGAGTTGATGTGTAGGGGGTGAGAAGAAGCCATATGGAGAATAGGCACTCACTCGTTCGTTGAAGGCTGCGAGGAGCCCGACTTGGGCAACGAGTTCACTGTAGATAACGACAAGGCAGACAAGCTAGGTACGGCCCCGAGCGCGCAACTTGGAGGTTAAGATAATCCTATGATGGTTGAAGGGTTAGTTTGCGGGATGGTGACGGCTAAGATCAAGTGATTGAAAGAGAGAGACACAAAAAGAAGGCAATGAAAACCGGCACTTACTTCGTCACTCGTTTGTTGAAGGCTGGGAGAAGCTGGACTCGGCCAAGCGCGTTTCTTTCACATACCGACCAGTCGGGCACGACTTGGAGTGCAATGTTTGAAGACTGCGAGAAACCTACGCCTGTCGTAGCCAGTAGGATAACAATGCTTGAAGAAAAATGGAGATAGCCGAAGTAGCAGAAAACTGTTTGTCAAGTCCATCCTGGAATTGTCGAATTGGCGAATGAGTCGTTGATCTTGTCGCCGGTTGGAGTTTTCGGCACCGCTGCATCATCAGGAATGAAATGAGCCGGGATGGTACTGATGACTTGGTCCTGCACGATATATCGGCGCTTGCTTTGTGTCGGTATTGACAGAGGGGCTAAAGCAAGCAGTTTTCGCCTCAGTCTTCTCCTGCGTCGTCTTCCTGCTACCCTCTGAAAAGCATCCACCCCGCTGCTTTCGTGCCGTAGACACGTTCCTTGCGGCTCGTTCTCCAGTGTACACTCAGATCCACTGGGTATGACGTCCAAAATGACTGCAAAATGCCGGACAGTCAAGGGTAGACGCCTCCTCGCGCCGTCCTGGGCAGAAGATCACCACACACAGAGCTCTCTACGCATGCCTGCCTATCGACTCGCTGCCAGGGCCCAACATCCGCTCCGGATCAGCAGACACTCCCACTCCGTAACAGTTCAGCACAATGACGATATCATTGTAGGAAGGTTTGACTAGCTCCCGGCTATGGGTTGCGACCGTTGGATTGGACAATGATGTCGCCCGAACTCCTGGTTGCCGGGGGGCTTAGGTGTAAAGATGAAAGTCAGGCTGCTGATGAGCGACAAGCTGTGAGACCCTGGTCAGTCAGATGTGCGGCAGAAATGGCCATGGACCAACGCTTACCTTGCTTCAGTGGTCGGGTACTAGGGAGTAATGTCTCCAAGCTCACCTGATCTGATCCGAGGGCGTCTTCATCTTTCCTGTTTGTTTGTACGAGACTCGATGTGTTGTCAAGATCAGTACGTGTATCTTCCTCTGTCAGACCGCATGACCTTATATGTCTGAAATGCGTTTGATACACGCCGAGACATCGAAGCCAAGCGAGCGGGACGGGGAAACAGTGTTTTGAGTCGGTTTGTATGTCTGCGGGCACGTATCCATGGACTCCTTCCTCCATTGACCTGCAGTGATCGTCGAGAGGCTCCAAAACTTGGCACATCGCCATCCGTTACTGTCTGTGTCGCTCCTGCAGCTGGTCCCCAAACTGGGGGGTGCTGTTGTGTCTTGAAGTGCCGGCTGTCGGCGCTGTCCGTGTATGGGATTGCATCGTGCGTATCATGACGCTAGTCAGCACCTCTTTGGTCTCTTCCCTTGAGACTGGAGGGATATTCTTTGTGATCTTGAAGGATATTTGCTGCTGAAACTTAGTCGTGAGACCTTCCTTTCCACTGCGGGGATCTGTCTCGGCTCTTGCTTGACGACCGCATTTGCTGAAGCCGCGGCCGGAAAGATCGAACCCGGTCTTCGTCATATCGTGGAAGACGTAATCGCCATCGGCGGTCCTTGCGGCGACGGTGGCCGGCGTCAGAGCCGCGGTTCCTCGTACCAGCCCTGCGGTAAAGGTAGCAGGGCCGCTCGCGTCCGTCTTCGCTGTACAGAGCACTTCGTTGTTCTTGGCCAGCAAATGAAGCTCGGCGCCGACAAGCGACTTAGCGGAGGCGAGCAAACAGGCGAAGACATTCGGTCCATCCGTGCCGGCATAGGTGGGAAGCCCGACGTCGGACACAAGCAACCATTGCGTTGCCTGCGTATCACATTCCTACACCAGGCCGTTGGGCAGTCTGGCTCTCATGATGTAGAAGTCGGGTTTGCGCTGCGGCAGCGCATCTTCCACGGGGAAGCTGGTGACGACCACCCTGTTGAGGCCACTTGACATTTGGTGGATCGGACATGTGTTGGGGATTTGGCGGAGCGCTTAAGTGGTCTGTGTCGCCATACGACGAGGTTTTGATGAAATACTCGTCGGATTATCGCGTGCTCCGTCGGAGATCGAGAACTCGGCTTCATCGAAGGCGGACAGCAGACGGAAGAGACATGACCTGTCCTGCACCAGGGAGATATTCCGCCGCAATGAATGCCATCACATACAGTGAACATGGTGAATCATTTTGTACGGTCGTCTCCAGCTTAGCGACCCCGGCTCATCGTCTCCGTCGCAGCGTCTCCGGCTCGACGTCGTAAGGACAACCATACCGCGGTCCAGGGCATGTTAATACCGCCCGCCCTCGTGGTGCGACGGCGAGTGCTCATGGTGACCTTGCGTCTGGGCTGCATGTTGTGTCTGAGTTCCTTCCCAGACGAGTCCGCTTCTCTGGTCCTTGATGACGCCCGCCTTGGAACCATCAAGCTGTGCCAGAAACTCCGCATTGGTCACCAGCGGCGCGATACCGCGATTACCGATGCGGTAGAGCTCGAGTTCTGCCAGTGCCATGTTGACAAAGACGATCAGGATACCACAGCACACGCTCGACGTCGTCGATAAAGCGGACGAAGTCGGAAGGGTGCTTCAGACAGAGATGGAGCGCAACTGGAGCTCCGAGTGGTTTATCGACGGAAGAGAGAAGGCCGGCCCGGAAAACTGCCTTGTATGTTTAACCGTGCGTCAGTCCCTCGGTCCAGATTTGGCGATCCTTGTCTTCCAGCTCCTTGGTGCCGCGTCGTTAGGTTGACGAAGGGCTTGTGGCCCGTAGCCTTGATCAGGGGCTCGAAGAAGATGGAGCAGATACGGGGTATGTCGGCGTCGTTGACCGACTTAAAATCCGATTTGAGGAAGTACCACTTCACCTTCGGATTGTAGGAGAAAGCCTTGCAGGCCCTACCCCCGATGCACAACGGGCTGTACTTGTTGAGTGAGATTCTCCTCGGTCCGCAGATCGAAGCCAAAAAGGTCGGCATCTTGATGATTTGTATATCGCACTTTGCATCCGCTCCCCAGGCCCCATTTGCGAGAAGGGAGCCAAGCAGAATTGCGGCTGCGGCAAGTATAGAGCGTTGCGGTATGGTCCCTCACTGAAGGCTCAAGATATTGCCATAAATGAACGTGTTCTAATCGTCGATGACAAACCTTTGGTCGGGATGGATCTGGAAGCGGTGGTTGCCGTGCTCAGGTTGAAAGTTTCAGGCCTCTCCCTTGCGATAGAGAAACTATTCGGCTCGCACCGTCTGCAGATGTGGCGGTCGTGGACGTCAACCTTGTAGATGAGCCGACCGACCGGGAAACATGACCCCGGCTTGTCGAGGAATTCGGGCTGTCGGTGGTCTTGATGATAGGGAATGCAGAAACGGTAGCCGGTGGTGTCATCGGCACGCTCGGTCTTGTGTCCAAACCCGTGATGCTATCGATGGTCGAAAAGTGCTGCCCACGCAGTGTTGGAGCCAGCCGGTGGGCCTGTTTTCGTAACGGAAGACATAACGACCTTCACCTGATCTTTCTTTTGCCGAAGGTTTCATTCGTTCTGGGGCACCAGGACGAAAGGTGCAGCGTTCGTCAAAGCTAAAGCAAACCAGGTGCATGCCAAAATGAGGTGATTGTTCGAGAAGCTCATCTGCGTCAAAACACCAACCGGATAACCGCCGAAGAAACAAAGCGCGACGTTCTCGAGCCCCGTTCTTCATAGTGTGAAGACATCGTGCGAATACCATTGATCTTCACCCAGAACATCTCACCGCAGCAAGACAGCTTCCGGCTCGCGGATGTGCAACCACACTGTAATGGCAACAATTCTTGAAGCCTGGCCTGCAAAACGGGTCAATGGATCGCGCTTTTCCCTCGGCGCGAAACCCCTCTTCATGAGAATGCGTGTTCCGTCGGTTAGGAGTAGCGACGTCATGATCCAATATCCTGCGGCCGAGTTCAGTTGACACATAGACATTGATCTTGCCTTCATTTTCTAGCGTACCCATTGCAGTCACAAGGCAATATTCGTCGGCATCGCGGTTGACGGAAGGCCAGGCGGCCCGATCAGACGCTGAAATTCAGGGAGATTGCGCTTGCTGACGAGCCACTCGAAGTGCCAGATGTCGAGCGCGAGAAGAAGCACGTTGAGGAGTGCGGAGCTAGAGCACAAGGCAAAGAGTTTGGAGAGCAAGGGCTGGTTCAAAGCACCTCCGCTGGCTCCCTGTCCCCTCCCCATAATCAGAGGGCCACCATGATGTAGATTGTTGTGACGCCGAGGGTTGATAACACCTGCCGCCCTGCGTCATGACGAGCCAAAAGGGAATGGCAGTCAAGATCACTGGCAGGATGAAGCCCCTCATGTAGATCTTGACCCTCATGTGGCTGTTGAAGATGCCGTGTCCGGCCTCGTAGTCATGGCTGCTCCGTGATAGGCCGCATCATGCATGGACATCTTAGTGAGCTGGTGCGTGCAAAGTCACCCGAGAACTCCCAGCAGAAGAACGACGGGAAGACGACGATCCAGACGACGTCTAGGAAGTGTACAACATGGAAAGGTCCGCAAGACAGGGCTGTTCGCCTCGATCAGGCCATGCATGGAGACCTGAGCTATCAGCATTAGAAGCCAAATGATGCCGAAGATCAGGTTCAGGCCATGGGTGTTGACTAGCATGATGAATACCGGAGGAAAGCACCGCGGGTTGGTCCGGAGGGCTTATGGACTAGGTTGACGAGCTCATGGTGTTTAAACCCGATGAAGACGGCGCTGAAGACGCCCGTCACAGCGAGCCAGAACCGCGTCTTGGCCTTGGCATTGCGCTGCATCTTCAGCATGGACAAGCCATGGGCAATGGAGCAGAGCAGCAGAATCGACGTGTTGACCGCCGCCAGCGACAGTTCGAGCAGGTCTTGTGGTGAAGTACCGGTGGTGTAGTTGCGGCCGAGGACTGTATGGGTCGCGAAAAGGATTGCGCAGATCAGGCAGTCGCTCATCAGATCCAGTCAAAACCCAAGGTTCGTGCTGCTTTAGGAATGGTGGTCCTCGGCCAGGTAGAATTGCGGCGCGATAGCCGTTTCAACGGTCTTGACGCTGACGTCAAACCTGCCAGGGCAGATCCTCGGTCTCGACTACTTCAACGCCGCGAATTTGGAAGGCGCGCTGATAGCCGAAGGGATGGGCCATGGTGACCGCGAGTGCAGCCATCGTCGAGATCATCAAGAGCCTCCAAATGTACCATATCA
The DNA here is from genome assembly GCA_001879275.1 of Coniochaeta ligniaria NRRL 30616. NCBI lineage: Eukaryota > Fungi > Ascomycota > Sordariomycetes > Coniochaetales > Coniochaetaceae > Coniochaeta > Coniochaeta ligniaria. The sequence continues at coordinate 511,879 of KV875108.1, forward strand.
TGCCGCAGGCGAAGGCCACGCTGATCGCACCAAGGATCGCGCCCGTGCTGGTGTTCTTCAGCACGTGAATCGGCCGGAGCCCAGAGAGCGTGCGACACATAACTGCGCCGCTTTATCTCGTATCAGCTGTCGTGATCGTAAACGACCGGCGTGATGTCGAATCTGTAGTCCGGCGTCCGTGACGATGTCGACCATTCCAGCGTGCGTCCGTCCCAGGTGTCTCTCCTCAGGTCACGAAGTTGCTCGCGCCCCAGGAAGCTGACGATGATCTGTATCAGGAAGGAGGCGATGCTGAGCGCGATCAGGAAGGCGCCGGATGCACCGATGATGAACCAGATATGCATCGAGGCATCCTCAATCTTGATACTTGTTAAGGCGCCGCGTTACGCCCATCAGGACGAGAACGTAGAGCGGAATGAAGACGAAGTAGAAGCGGACGACCCAGAATCAGAAGCTCAACCATCCCCAGAACGATCGAGCTTCGAGCCGAAGGCTTTGGGGAAGCAGCAGTGTACGCCGGCGGGCACTCTGAAGACAACGCCGCCCATGATGACATTCTGCAAGTAAGTGATGAGGAAAAGCAAGTGTGCAGCACGAAGTCAGCCGGAGGAACGGCCAGCAGGACGCCCTTTATACCACCGATGACGAAGGTTACTATGAAGCCACGGTCCAGAGCATCGGCACTTCATATCGCCACGATGCATCGTGGTCAGCCAGTTGAACATGTGAACCAATTGGCGCTCGCGGCCGATCTCATCGTGAAGAGTGGTACCGCCACACCAAGTAGGACAGGATCATGATCACACAGGTCGCGTAAAGCATCGACGCATGGCCCAAGAGCCGCTTGCTGCAGCTGGTGGAAACCACCTCGGAGAAGATGCCGAAGGCCGACAGAACAAGGGTAGGATCACATACATGTCGGGGCACTACCATGATGGTTGGTAACAAAGCGGTTGAGTCTCAGCAGCGACAGTGTCGCCATCAGGATTGGAAAGTCGTGACGATCGGGACGCAGAGCGACGTCCAGGTGAAGATCGGCATCTTGACGACTGTCGCAATGAGGTTGATGCCTGACTGGGTCGTACCGATGCCGGGGCCCTGAAGTCCACAGATGTGACAATCCACGCCAACGCCGTTGACGTAGGCTGCCCCAAAGACGAGTGTACAGGCAATCCAACCGGTGCGGACGAATTTGCCGACGAAGAGCCATATCACAACGATGACCGCGCCAGCTGTCCTTATCCAGAACGAGAAATTGTTGACGAACGAACGGGAAGGCAACGTTGCACACTCCGATCTACCTTAAGAAAACCAAGTTCATGAGCCTGATGACGAATAGCATCCCTTTGAAGAAGAGCAGAATGACGCCGTGGGCGGTGAAGACCTGGTCGTAATGATGCGGAAGGCAATTCGCTTGTTGTGATTATGACGTCGACGGAAAACCAGCGCCTGGATCACGTACAATGACACTGATCTTTTTATGATCGACGCCGGTCAACTAGTCACGCCAGAGATCCCACCAGAACTTCAAATAGGTGAGGAGGCCTAGCAACGAGATGCCGCCCAAGGCAACCGCGATGAGCGTCACGACGAGGATGGGTACGTGATACAGGGTCGGTTTGAGGGTGAGCCGGCCGAAGACGAACTGCGGAAGGTCAGGATCGGAAAACATGGGATAGTTTGTTCATTTCTGTCTTGGCGCACTAGGTTGCGTGCATTCCGTTTCGTTGTTGAGCCGGGTTGGCATCAAAAGCGATGATAACGGACAAGATAGAGCAAACAGTGGCTGCAACACCCGAACAGACCGGACAAATGAGAGAGAGCCGAGTCACGTCATGCAAGCCTTTTCTCGGCGCAACTGGGTGAGTATGGTGTTGAAACTGCAGCCATATAGTTGCTGACCAGTGACGTCGGATTCGTACCGCTGTCTGGCTGCCGGATGAGACCCGGTCATGTCTACGCCCGGCCTGTCGTAGTTCATCTGCCGGCCACCGTTGTCGTTATCGGTGTTCTGCGGCCCGCCCTCGTTAATGGAAGGTGTATTCGATACCGGAGACGTTTCCTCACGCACCGGTTGTCGTATTGCATCTTCTCGCAATTTTCAGCGCTTTCCATTGTAGGCGCTCGGCCGCTCCATGTCGCAGGGCTTTTCAGCCGCAGATGGACATCGCGATTCAGTGCGGCGCGCTGCAATTTGACATCTGTCACCCAGCCGTCGAAGCCTTTGTGATCCAGTCCATGGTACTGGAAGATCATATGCGAAACACCGGCTACGTTGAAGTTCGCCGAGACTCCCGTCATTGCTGCCGGCGGCCGGCCGGCCATGTGGATGACAGTATGCATTTTTGTCTCCATGCCGGGCATGACGTAGATTTGTCCGGCAATGGCGGACACGTAGAACAAATCCATCACTGGGAAAGCCGTGGTTTTGAAGTCGATCGTAGTATCCACAGGCGCTGCCGGTTCATTGACCGTCGTAATGCCGAGTTCCTGGGAGATGGACAGTCATTTCTAGTCGAGCGCGACGACACGAATGGCCCGAGGCTAGGAATCAAGCGGCAGTGACCACTGCACTTCCAGTCGCTCTACCGAGCGAAAGAGATTCAGCTGATGCGTGCTGATCCAGGTGAGTGCGGCGAGCGTGACTGACGAGGGCTAGTGGCGGCGACCAGATCATGACTTCAAGACGCATCAAATGGTGCCAATCGGGATCGCTAGGCGCTTCGCTATTAGAATGGCGGTATCGCCAGGCAAAAGGAAGCGTGAGGGAGATAAAGGGAACGAATATAAGCAGCGTCAAAGACATCGATACGATCCTGCCGTCGTGCTGCTGAACTGCGATATCGCCGTAAGCCAACATCACCAGCATGTTGCAGCCGGCCAATGCCAGTAGCGGGAGAATCAGCAGAAAGCTGGCCAGCTTCGTCAGGTTTCTCAAGTGTTGAACTCATTCCGCTGTCTGTCTGCTTCCTGTGAGGCCGAGGTGCCATCGGCTTTGCGCTGGCCAGTACGCTGTTCGGCCACCGCGATAGGGATGATTTGCTGCGCGGTGGTCAGTCCAGCACCTTCTGGTCGTCCAATTTGCTTAACCGACGATTCGAAGTCTTGTCTTCCTCTCCCTAGATAGCAGGTTTACCACCACAAGGAATGCCGAGCCGATCGTCGTGACGATGAGCAACGTCAGCTCGCGTTGGTCAGCCTCCTTGGCCTGCTGCTCCAGCGCAGCGCTCCTGTCCAGCGGCGATTGCACGTGGAACTGGGTTCCGAGGATGCTAAGGATGGTGACGAGGACGCCAATGACGATCCCCCCGCAACTTGGGGGACCAGTACCGAAGCGTGATGAACTCTGGCTTTCTCGTGGGAAGCGTTTCGTCAGCAGGCGGCCGATTCCACCATGGGCAGCTGGCGACATGGCGGCCGTGACGGAGTGAAAGTGCGTATCCGTGATAGTGGCTGTCATCAGCGGGCGGGCGCTGATATGCGTCCATTGCAATGTTGCCGATGTCCTTCGCCGACCTCGTCACGATATCGCTCTCTGACGCATTGACCTTCTGGGGAATGCTTTAAGCCGAGGCCTAACGGCGTCCGGTTGGTTCGTGGCGCTGACCCTGAATATCAAGCCGTCCAGTTGACTGGAGTTGTATTGCAGGCTGTTGGCATCGACCAGAATCGGCGCTTCAGTGCGGGCGGTATCCGAGTGTGCACGAGGTTCAAGGAAGCGCTGCTGCGCCGGCTGGAGATAGAATGGGTGCCGAGGACTCCAATGACGGCAGAGGGAATTCAAGAGGAAGTAATGAATTTCCGAGGTATGATGTCTTGCTGTCAAATGGCACCACATCCGACTCCGGCTTTCTCGTCCTGGTCATCGTTCTCGTCCATCTCTTCTGTACCATCCTCCTCCTCTCCGTCGTCGAACTAGCCCAGAGCCTCTTCGAGCTCGTGTTGAGACCATGCTTCCTTCCTCGATATGCTTGTAGAACTCGCCGCGTCAACCTCGCGGCGCCGGTGCGGTATCGCCGAGTGGCCGTTCTCAACCATGCCCCAGATGGCCTTGGCATGGGTGGTCCTGTCCTTGTGGCCTTCTTGACATTCTCCGCCAACGTATCTGGGTTGTAGATGTCCTGTTTGAGCCTGTTGAGGTCTGCGCGAATCTCTTCCATTGTCGCTGTGGGTGTCTGGGCTGCTTCGATGCCGTGAATGCGCTCTTCAATCAAATTGAAACGGTCCTGGTACTCAACGTGACGGTCCATCATGTCTATCTTGTTGTCGTATAGCGTTGCTTCGACGTCCATCTGTGTGGTGATGTTTAACAGGTGTTTCTGCATTCGTTCCACAGCCGATGCCTCGCTCCACGCGTTCACCGCGTCATCGAAGCATGAAGCTTGAGCGCGCTGCCAGTAGAGTCTGGCCAAGTCGTAATGTCAATCTTGGGGTCACGCGAGTTGGCAATGTGAACAAAAGTATCCGGAATCGCTCCTCGTTCAATGACACTCGGGTCGTTCCATGAATTCTTCACCCGCCATATGAAGGAGCTCCTCGAGCCAAGTACGAAGAGATCCCTCGTTGCAGAGGCAAAGAATGTTCAGTGACACCGAGATGGTGTGGCCGTGGTTAGATCTGGCCATTCGGGCATGAATCTACGCTCTAAGGCAGCCTTTGTCCTTACCCATGTCGAATGTTTGGAAGGTTCGGCTAAGTAGCTGGTAGAAGCCACACTGGTATAGTTGCTCTTGCTCGCCGTCTCCCACTCTCTGCACTACCTCCTCCGATATGCTTGTAGAACTCGGCCGCGTCGACCTCGCGGTGCGGTATCGCCGTATAACAACCAACACTGTGCCAGCAACTCATGCTCGTGTGTTCGTATTCGTTTTCAGGGAGAGGAAGCCTTGGAAGAGATTGTTGATGTGGTGGTTGGCGACTTGGCGTCGTAGAGGTTGTCGAGAGTCGAGAAGTCGGAGATGCGCTGGTGGCCTTCTTCGGTGTAATTTGGACCGAGGCGGAAAGACGCCGTGGTTGTTGTTTGCCCATTCCTCTGCAACCTATTGAGCATGACCCGGAGTGATTTGGCCTTGCCGAAGTCTTGGTTCGGCTCCGACTTAGGTTCCGTTTGGGCCGCTGTTGGTGCTGGAGCTGGTTGCTGCCTCAAAAGCTGCCTCCTGTCATATCCTCCACTGTGTGTTTAACGGTCAGACAAATGGTCGAGATCTTGACAATGTAAGGTGATGGGACATTACTGACCGATGTAACCGAACCGTTGCATAATCATTGACTCGGAAACCACGCGAACTTGCGTCCACTTGGGCCGCTGTTGGTGCGAGGGGTATTATCGGCGGTGATAGCTCAAATACTCGTCACGACAAGATAAAATCCACTTGTCTGCTTGCTCTCTCACCACCTCATCGTCCTAGCAAACCATCCAACCGACCAAGCGATCAGAATTTCTGCTCAGACACTGGGTCATCTTCCAGCAAACATACAGTCCCCCGAAGAAGGTGCAGAAACAGGTACTTCAGGTAAAGGAGGCCTTGGAAGAGAGAAGTCCTAAAAGGAAGAGGATGAGGGAATGGAGGTGAGGGAGGTAAGGACAGCTCAGGTGATTCTAACATTCCTGACTCACCTCCCAAAACCTCGGTTCCTCCAAATGCTACCAGACTCTCGTACGACAAGTGCTCAAAGGCTGACTCTAGGTCGGCCTTGCGCTTTCCGGCAGGGTTGTAGTGACCTGGAGCCTCTACCAGGCCTATCGTGCCGCGGTGGCTATGGATGTCCAACTTCTTGGCGTCGTCCACGATAGAAGGATATACAGCTCACACACAAGACTCGAATGAAGGTGGCGCCGAGCTGGATTCCTTGTCATCCTCATGATCTCGGAAACGAGATTTCCACGAGTCCAGTCGATCGCCCACACATCTCAGGAACCACCCGCCTTGTCCTTGTGACGGAGGAGGTTCCTGGCTTCTAAGACGACAAGTTTGCCATCCAGGTTCTCAATGATATCCTCGGCTTCTCCGCGTCCTCGGGGTCAGTTGCAATACGCATCTTGACGCGCTCTGCCAAGGCCAAGTTCCCTCCGTGGAGGCGAGGCGTGGTCATGGAGCGAGTGACCTTGCGCGAATTGGAAAGTGGTAGCTCAATGGATGAGACGAGACGAGACGAGAGCGCTTCGGAACGGGGTGACGGGTTGGAGAGCAAGAAGCGTGAGGTTGTGGGAGAGGTATCAGAGCGAGAGGCGCCTTGTAGGCGAATTGTGTCGCGAGGGCCGGAGGCAGAGTGGCGGCGAAGCTCGGTAGCAAGTTCGGGTCTTGAACTTGTTCATTTGTCATGACCGACACCTCGTGTAATCGTTGATTGTTGTGATTTCTTGGGACCCTTTGTACTCGGCAATTCATGGCGGCCATGCGAAGAGGGAGAGGAGTCGTTGGCGGCGAGACTCGGTAGCAAGTTCGGCGGGTATTGCAGTTGCTAGCCTTTCGATGACCTGGTGAAGGAGGAAGCGAGTTAGCAACAGATGATTGGTGAAGTGAATTGGAGGACTCGCTCTTACCTCTGCGCGGAGCTTCTTTTGCGGAGGTCGGACCAGTAATGACCACGACACCGCCGTCCGTGCTCGGAGACTTGATGTCGGCCGTGTCCATGTTGAGCAGGGACTGCAGGGACAGGGATTGTAGGGAGCGTAGGGACTGGGATAGTGATTGCTACTCCATCATTGATGTCGAGTGCTCCGACGTTCTGGTTGTACCGTCCTCGGTGGTAATGTGCGTTCGAGTCCTAGTCGTAGGCGCCATCGCCGCAGACGGCGCAGAAATGGTATGCGCAAGCCCTAATTGGGTAGCTAAACAAGATGTTAGTACGGCATGAATTGACTCTGGGAGAACAAACGACACTTACGTTAGATGGTCTCCGGACGGACGTCGTGCTCTCGTTCCGCCATGCGTCACCTATTGAGGCCAAGCAGTACATTCCCCACCGGCTTGCTCGTCTCAATGTCGATGAACAGCTTGGAGAAGGACACATTCTCGAGACTGTCTTTGACGCGGGCTTCCTTGAGCATCAGAGACGTGGCGGTGGTATGTGACTGGTTCGAGAACGCGGCCAACTTGATCTCGTCGCTCTCGAAGATTTCGTCGATGATGGTTTCCGCCGTTGGTGTCCTAGCAGCTGCCTCTTGCGGTGTTGAAAACTGCGCCTGTCGTCGCGGCAGCTACTTCATAGACAAACGGACGGCTCATGAAGCTAGGTAGTGATTTCCGTCGATCTCAGGCGCCCTGCGAGGTTCGAAGACGTTGGTTGTAATCAGATTACGGAAGAGACACACGGTTGCTGCTTTCCGTGTGGGTTGGGCTTTCTCCGCGGTTGCTTGCTTGGTCGATCTGAGATGGCGAGATGAAGTCAGCACGGTACACCATGAAACAAGAAGATGAAGCGTGTTGAAGTGAAAAGGACTCGAAGATCCAGAAAAGAGGAAAGGGACAGTGGACTGGAAAACCAGGCTTCCATCCTGTGTCACGTGTAATTTGCGTGAATACGAGTTTTCGGGAAGGTGCAGAAAATGAGACACTGGATTTTGTGCATCGCTCCTTCCCACTGGTCAACTGTATCTAGTTTAATTAAGAACGCACAGAAATGAAAAGCAGCACTCGAGTGGAAAAGTGAAAACGATACCGGGGAAAAGACGAAAAGAAAAACGCAGATGGTGCCACAGGCTTGTATTATCCCTAGCAATCTATCTGGCTGCCAGTGACAGGAATTTCCTCCGCTCAACCTGACGCCTTGTCCATCTAATGTCTGTCAACCCTGTCGGTCCGGTCCATGTCTGTCATGGTGCCTTTGGTGGCTTGTGCAAGTCTCGATGTGTTGTTGCGGTAGTGGCTGTGTACCAGGTCTCGTGTCTGTTGTCCGTCTCTCCGTGTCCGAGGTCCACGTTGTCGTGGCCTGCTTGACCGTTGCCTTGATGGCTTGGGATGGTATTTCCCTTTTTTCCTTTTTTGTTTCCTTTCTTTTTTCTTCTTTTTTGCTTGTGTTGTGGTAGTGACTGTGGTGATCAACTCGAAGTGAGGATCGCTGTCTGGCTTTGACTTGGTGCCGAAGACAGTTGAGCAAGATTGGTGGTGGCTTGAGAGTGACTTGTGGACGGAGACTCTGGACTCGAGAGACGGTGCAACTTGTTGTGACGGACGGACTGGCATGCCTGTGAACAAGGACAAGAGGTCAGTACTGGTCGTCAACAAGGGTAAAGGGCACAAACCTTGCTTGACTGGACCGACGGTGACGGTGGAACTTGATGACAGTGGCCTTGATGATGACGGAGCCTGAGAGCAGGTGACTTGATGACCGAAAAGTCTGAGGAATATTAGCAAACGCACATCTTCCAACAGTCAAACCCCCAAGGTCTCACATACATACACATGGGGCATACACAACCCAAACGCCAACAGAACCCAACCCAAACAGAAACCAACCCAAATTCCCCTATCCTCATCAAAACCTCCGAGGTCTGTGACCATCTGGAGGAAAAAGAGTAACAGCTCACCAGCGCGCATCGCTCCATCTCCATCTCCACCCTCCCAACACCCCCAACCTCAAGCTCAACAACTCGGTCCAAACGCCAGGAGGGGAAAGAGGGCGGATCCTTTCCCTCTCAACCACAGACTCCCGCTTCAACCATCTTCACCCTTCCCAAACCGTCGAGCGAACACCTCACCCCAGATCTCTCACACCAAAGCCCCTCCCCAAGCATCAACAAGAAAAAACGCCGCGACACAAGGCCTATCGGTCACAGAGAACGTTTTCCCTCGCCATGCAAGAAAGAGAGTCGGGTTCAAGTATCCAGAACGCAGGTTCAACAAGACCGACAGCCGAGGTCATCCACACCCATCCAGACCAGTCCCTTCAGATCAACCCAACCCGCCACGCAAACCCCCCACAGCTCAACACACACAACAAACACCCCCAACACAACAAGCTTCCCCCCTCACACACCCACAGTCCCGCGAAACTCAGCCTCAGCTCAGCTCAGCTAAAAACCACAAGAAGTAGAACAACCCAACGGGACGAAAACCCAACCCGCCTGCCTGCCTGCCTGCCTCAGAACCACGTCGAAACAACACAACGCAGACGGTCAAAACATCCTTAACTCTCCTCTCTCTGTCCAGCCCAGCGGGGGGAAAGCACGGCGCCTATGCTTTACACCACAGACCGCTGGGATGGGGGGAGAGAGAGAAAGGATTCTTTGAACCGGGTTGTGTGATAGACGGGTGGACGGGCGGACGGACGGGGGTTCGTTCTACTCGGGAGAGCTGGCTGGGGTGGTTTCGTGGGGGG